>VWZZ01003902.1:2055379-2180346 GCA_013399095.1 Psophia crepitans
GGAGTGGCTGAGGGAACTGGGACTGTTTAGTCTGGAGAAGAGGAGGCTGAGGGGAGACCTGATCACTCTCTACAACTACCTGAAAGGAGGTTGTAGTGAGGAGGGTGTCAGTCTCTTCTCCCAAGTAGCAAGCGACAGGACAAGAGGGAATGGCCTCAAGTTGCATCAGAGCAGGTTCAGACTGGACATTAGGAAAAACTTCTTCGCGGAAAGAGTGGTGAGGTGTTGGAACAGACTGCCCAGAGAGGTGGTTGAATCTTCGTCCCTGGAGACATTCAAAAAACGTGTAGACGTGGCACTCCAGGACATGGTCTAGTAGGCATGGTGGTGTTAGGTTGACAGTTGGACTTGATGATCTTGGAGGTCCTTTCCAACCTTAGTGATTCTATGATTCTATGATTCTACTTTCTAAACCTTCTTCTGTAGGCTTTAACACTATTCTGGGACTTTTGGAATTTTTATTCCTGGAAATTACACTCAGTCACAAGCTGAGGCTTAATACTTGTAAAATACTGTATGTTGACCCTGATTTATAGATAAAGTAGTTGTCTCCTGAGTTTTCAGTAAAGTCATTTTTTCTGAGCTGTAAATTTTCTTTTAATTAAAATATCAACCAACTCAAAATGAATTATTTCACTGTGATAACAAGATCCATAAATTTCGGAATTCTGTATTTTACAGTAGTCTTTTTTAAATCTTTCAGTTTTTATAAGTCCAACAATGTGCAGCGGTTCCACTATTCAAGACCAGTCAGAAAAGGATCTGTTGACCCTGAAAATGAATTTGCTGTAAGTAAATGAATTGCAGGATGGTGGAGGTGGTTCTGGTAGCTGTGACTGAATTTTGACCTGGGTACTTTCTTAGTCTCAGATTACTCATTACAGACACCCTAATTTTAGGACCTGGTTTAAAAACAAACAAATCCAACCCAAACACAAGATTTCTCTATTTCTACTGCTATGTACTTAATGATACATTACTGTTTCAATTGCAGGCAAACAGTACGTAGTTCTAACTATGTTCAACAAATTTGTCTTAAGCAGTAACATTTTCTGGTACACCTTGTCATTGTGAAACAAGTTGACATCTAAATAAATATCAAAGAGTTTGCCTTTTGTAGTTTGCAACACTTTTGTCAGCTGCCAGCTTGGCACTGAGCGGGGTGTGTTGTCTCATTTCATCATTCCTGTGAAATCTTGACACAGTACTACCTATGTCATTTTTATTCTCATGCATAATGGTGCAAGGCTCAGAAAGAGTCTTTATTGTTCAAATATTCTAGGAAATCTGCAACACCATAATTTATTTTTCAGTGTCATGCATAAAAATGTGGCAAGTTTCTGTATTTTAATTTTACAGATATCTGATATTTTATAGGTTGTTGTGAAAACCATGCCATTCAGTCTTTATGGCTAAAGCTGTGCTCTTGGGGTACTGATGGGAAAAGCCATTTATTTCAGAAACGTACAATTTCAGTTATGTGCGTGCTGATCAGTAGTTGCAACAGTTTCATGTAAGGGGCTTCTTACCTGCTGTTACATTACATGCTTCAGATGCCAACTCTACCCTGACATCCCAGCTTTGCGCTGTATTATCAGGACTCATGATGCCCATTGGCTTCCTTTGCAGATGGGAGAGTGATGAAACCACTTTATAAGTATACATTGAAATGGCTTTACAAAAATTAAATGGTTAATGGTTTTATTGCTGATGACAATATATTTATGCATACATGCTTCCGATAGGTGGAAATTTGGATAGCTGGACTATGTCTTCATTGCATTCATTGTTATGTTTCTCAGTACTGGCAGTTTAGTTGAGCTGATACTGGTAAAATAAGGAACAGCAGGGTAAATGAACTCCTGGCATTTTAAAATACCAACAGCTAGTCTTGTTCAGAAGAAAACAAAAGGGAAAAAAGAAAGTAAGAATGCTGGCAAGTTGTTATAGGGCTATTACTGCTTTTAATTGCAGGAACATGTTTTGAAAGTGGAGGAATTAGTATCTGGATAGAGGGGAGAGTAGGTCATTTAGTCACAGTCGTCATTCAGTCTGTAATGGTAAAAATAGGAATAGATACTAAAAGATTCAAGGGTAATTTTCTTTTTCCTTTGCTTTGTGCAGGCTTAGTGCCTGAAGATGACCTAATCTGAAATCAGAAAAATGATTTGTGCAAATTGCGGTTAGATTCATTTTGCAGTGTCCTTTCATGCAAAAATGTGCATGTTTTCCGCTACATTCTTTTCACTCTGATGTTTCAGAAGGCAGAAGAGATTAAAGTTTAAATCCTGAGGTATCATTTTCTCCCCGCTATGTTTTTTTCACAGTCTATGTGGATTGAGAGAACATCGTTTGTTACAGCATACAAACTTCCTGGAATTTTACGATGGTTTGAGGTTACAGCCATGTCACAGGTGTGTATTAACATGCTACAAACCCATTAAAACATGTATTTACGTGAATCCTTATGTACAAAAAATCTGCAAATCTATCACACAAGGCTATCGTTTTTTACTTATTTTTATCCATACAAAACTGTTATTACTTAGGTTTTTATTTTTCTACAGCTGGGATCAATATATCTTACAAGATGATTTATAGTGTCAGGACCAAGTCCTAAGAGAATTGAACAAATCTGTGTTGGTTTGCTGAATTGTAAGAATGTTCATATATGTGACGTTTTATAAAACCAAAAAGACTTTATCTCTTCATAAACCTTAAGTCCTTTGTTTCTTTATAGACTACAATTAGTCCTTTAGAGAATGCTATTGAGACAATGTCCATGACGAATGAAAAAATTTTGATGATGATTAACCAGTACCAGAGTGATGAGAACCTTCCTATTAATCCACTTTCTATGCTTCTGAATGGAATTGTTGATCCAGCTGTTATGGGTGGCTTTGCTAAATATGAAAAGGTAAGAGCTTTGAAGTCAATGCAAAGAACATAGGCAGATATATTACTTCATAATTCTCTTACTTCCTTTGTTCAAAGTGGCAGTGGAATGTGGGCTGGGAATATGAAAGCCATAACTTCACCAATAAAGAGATTATCATATCCTGGTCACATCTGTCTCTGAAAGCAGAAACTAGCAAACTGGAGTGACTGCAGCCTGGTATTAATTGCAGTTATAAGGGTTTTCATATATATGTGAGATGAGAATACCCCTTTTTTAATGAAATAGACTCTCTCACATCAAAAGATTTGGTCTGGAGTAAATGTATCAAGTTAATCCCACAGTAAATCCGGAGTATTTAGATCTGGGTTGTCAATGAAACCATCATCAGGTTTTCTCAGTAACTGCAGCCATTCTGCATAGCAGGTTCTCTTGTTAAAAAATGGGAATACAAATAAAAAGTATTCTGGCAATACATGGAAAACAGAATGTCTCGAGGTACTGAACTGTAGAAAATTTGTCCCCTAAGACCATCTTGTGAAAGTGAGGCAGGAGAGAAAGTAGCAATGTTAAAAACTCATATAAATTCTAAATTATTAATCATTTAAGTTGTGGATTAAAATGAATATGGGGTTACCCCACAGCTGCAGAGCTCTACTATTTCTGCCTGCCATTTCCTGATGAAAAGTGTGTGCCCTGCTCAGTAGGCTCAGCATGTCAGATAGACTCAGATAGTGCTGAAAAGATGCCATATATATGTACATACATAAATTATATGCGGGAAGCCCTATATATTCTAGAGGAGTATGATTTATGCTATGGTAATTCAAAAGTATCATTTGTTTAGCTATTTGGCAGTGATGGACAAACAGCTGCATTCTTCTTTTGTACCTGGGGGATAAAATCTTCGGGCAGCCAAGGTCCGTGTGTATGCAATATCTGGTGCTGCTTATCTATGAAAGAGTTCAATTTCTTTATTGTATAACGCTGGCTAATGTCAGTAAGCAGGGTACTTGAATAAAATTATAACTTATTAATTTAAATCATGGTCCTCCAAATCTGTGCCTTTTTAGTTTCAGTGCAAGCTTAATAAAACAGTAATTGGGTTGGTTACATAGTAAGAGTCTCAAACTCAGAAGTGCTGAATAAGGACTGAATACCCTATAACAAAGAAGAGCACCTCAGTTGTCAACGGATGTAAGAAGGAATTATCAGTAGCAGCATCTGGTAAAGGAGCGTGCATATGTCACATTTGATGACCTGTTGGTCTGGTCACCAGTTGGAGTCAATGGAGTAATCACTGATTTCTTTATCTGTCGAAATGATGGACTGAATTTCTAATTTTTATTTTTGTGTCTCAGGCTTTCTTTACAGAAGAATACATCAGAGACCATCCAGAGGATCAGGAAAAACTGAATAGACTGAAAGATCTAATTGCTTGGCAGGTAATTTCTTATGGAGAGCAGTCATGTGAGGCTTCATCAGCTATTCCTTTTTTCTGTTCCTTTCTAGCAGGAGCACATAGCATTTAGACGATTGTGTCATTTTTACCATTTGTTTGGGGTGGTTTTTTAGGGTTTTTTGAGGGCTTTTTTATTTTACTGTTTCCCCAAAGCAGCAAGCGGTAGAAGAGTAAGATTCTTGTTACAAACTTCATGCCTAGTTCTGTGATGAATTCATAGTACTTTTTTGAAAAGGGACTCATATTAAAAGATTCTTTCTTAGACTAAACCTTCTGTTTCAGAGTAGGCAAAAGGACTATCTATTTATTATGCTATTTAGATATTGTTTCCCTTAAGTAGGAGAAAGGGCTTCAACTCCTTCAATTTTTATGTGCCTAACAGGAAGCCTGTATTCCATTATTAACCCACCAAGATCACTGCCCAAACTGCCTAATTCCTTACTCTCCGATGTTGCGTGTGTTCGATAGAACATTCTTGGGGATGTAAGCGATCCTGCCCTTCAGATTTTTTTAAAATCTGTGCCTGAACTGGAGAAGTGGCTCAATTAGAATAGTCAGATCGTACTTCCTGAGGAGTATCATTATAGTGTCCGTTAAGACTTAGATGAAATGCTACCAGAATCAGGGGAATTACCCCTCTATCTCCTGATGTCCTAGGGAAAACAGTAGGCCAGAAAAGTACTTTGTAGCACACAGCATTTGGAACAGTTTATCCAAAGCCATATATATTGGGCTACGTTTATGGTTAAAAGGGCCAGGATTTCAAACTCCAGTTGTATTCCTGGAGACAAAACTGAGAGCATGACAGAAGTCATAAGGTCTTCATGAATTGCTGGGAAAACAAGCATTTGCAAATGTCACAATTTCTCTTGGGAATGAACTCTTCTCGAGGTGGGTGGGTGGTTGGTTGGGGTTTTTTACATTAGAAACCTTAACGGGATGCTAGTTGCTCACAGGAGTTATTTTCATGCTCAGTAACCCTTCAAGACTGCTGCCACATGTCTTTTGTGTGACAAATAGCATAGAAGACCATTAGAAAATACTTCTAAGCTATATTTCCAGAGGAAAACTGAATATTCTGCCTATACTAGCAGCAATGAGGTTTGGTTTTTTATTTTTAGTGTACATATATATGATCATATGATAAGAGTATATGATAAGCCAACCAACCTTCAGAACACTTTTGCAAATGCACCTACAGAGGTGGCAGGAAAAAGTTATTTTTGCTGAGATTCAAGGGAAAATGGCTTTCATTGGCCTAAGCATTTGTTGTGATAATGGATGGAAGCAAAACATGGCCTCAGAAATTATCAATTCTATTTGCATTATCTAGTCCAGACAGAAATTATTGCCATCAATACATGGCAAAATGAGAAGAAACGCTTACTTTTTGCATATAGGTAGTTTGTTAAGAAGCCACTAACTGCCAAGTCCTCTGAAATTTAGATGATTTAAGTGAGAAAGAACTGTTTGCTGTGTAAATGAGTGGGCATAGTAATTGCTATATCAGGGTGTAATATAGTGATCTCCAGTTCAAGAGGGATGTTACGAAATAGTGTGAGTTAATCTGGAATTTTACTATCAGAAGTGAATGGCTCAAGATACATATCATCATGTTCCATGTCTCATTCTTTGTACTAATTCACTAAAGGATTCTTCCTCATTGATTTAATCTTATGCCATCCTTGTGAGAGGGCTACAGTATCTTGGGCTGCACCCCCAGCAGCATGACCCATGGGTCAAGGGAGGGGATTTTGCCCCTCTGCTCCACTCTTGTGAGACCCCCTCCGCAGTATGGTGTCCAGCTCTGGGGTCCCCAGTACAAGACAGACATGGAGCTGTTGGAGTGAGTCCAGAGGAGGTCATGGAGATGCTCAGAGTGCTGGACCACCTCTACTGTGAAGACAGGCTGAGAGAATTGGGGTTGTTCAGCCTGGAGAAGAGAAAGGTTCAGAGAGACCTTATAGCACCTTCCAGTAGCTAAAGAGGCCTTATAAGAAAGATGGAGACTGAAGTTTTTTAGTAGGGCCTGTAGTGATAGGACATGGCATGATGGCTTTAAACTAAAAGAGGGGAGATTCAGAGTAGATACAAGGAAGACATGTTTTAGGATGAGGGTGGGGAAACACTGGCGCAGGTTGTCCAGAGAGGTGGGGTGGTAGATGCCCCATCCCTGGAAACATTCAAGGTCAGGCTGGACAGGGCTCTGAGCAACCTGATCTAGTTGAAGATGTCCCTGCTCATTGCAGGAGGTTGGACAAGATGGCCTTTAAAGGTCCCTTCCAGCCCAAACTATTCAATGATTCTATCATTCTGTCTCTGTTTCACAGATAAGAAATAGCAAGAATTAATCGTTTATTGCTCTCTCAGCCTTGAAATGAATAGAAGTGAATGGATTTCTGGGGGGCACTATTTTCTTAATGTATTTGAAGTTTCTTCCTGTTTTCTTCTGATTCATTTCAGTTTAAGTCACCAAACTTTACAGCTTTCTCCTGTATTATTGCCCACTACAGGCTCTGTATATGGTTACTTTCTGACCATCCGAAGTACTCAGTGGATCTAGTGGTATAAATTGACCACAATACCATCTGGCGTTAGGAAAAAAAGTGGTATTTTATATCTTTCTCATCTTTAATTCCTCGATTTAAGGGGATAGAGATCTGTCTGTAATAGATGGGCTTTAATACCATGTTTTTAAAAGTTATATTGAAATTGAACTTCCATGAAATATGATCCACCAACAGGAGGCCCCTCAATACAAGAAGGTCATTGAGCTGCTGGAGCATGTCCAGAGAAGGGCAACAAAACTGGTGAAGGGACTGGAAAACAAATCTTATGAGGAGCGGCTGAGGGAACTGGGCTTGTTTAGCCTGGAGAAGAGGAGGCTGAGGGGAGACCTGATCGCTCTTGTCAGTGTCTTCTCCCAAGTAACAAGCAACAGGATGAGAGGGAATGGCCTCAAGTTTGCGTCAGGGGAGGTTTAGGCTGGATATTAGGAAAAACTTCTTAATGGAAAGAATGGTGAGGTGTTGGAACAGACTGCCCAGAGAGGTGGTTGAATCTTTGTCCCTGGAGACATTCAAAAAATGTGTAGACATGGCACTCCAGGATATGGTCTAGCAGGCATGGTGGTGTTAGGTTGACGATTGGACTTGGTGATCTCGGAGGTCCTTTCCAACCTTAGTGACTCTATGATTCTATGATGTATACAATACTAATAGTATTTATAGGGTCCCAACAAAAAAAGGAAGGATGGAATCAAAAAAAGCCTCAAATGTTAATGCAAAACAGCTAAAAGTCAATAGTAAAGCAGTTAGAAAAGGTTACTGGCAGAAGGGTAGCTAAAAGTGTGTTGCACAAATCTCATAAACCACCATCTTCAGAGACTCAAGAATAGTAAAATGTCTTTATATTTTAAAGAGAAGCACTGCAAAGTTTCTCCTTGTGAATACATTTATTATTAATTAAACAGCATGTCAAAGTGTGCTGTCCATTATCTTTGAAGAGAAGATTTGGGGTTTTTGCTTTTAACTGGGTATTATTACCCTAATACAACAGCCAAGATGATAGTAGCTATATAATAGCAAAAGAAGGCATTGTGGAGAAGAGGATTTAGAAAGGTAGCATCGTTATCATATTTCCTTCATTATAAGAGGTGGGTTTTTTGGTTTTTTGGTTTTGTTTTCTTGGGTTTTGGTTTCAGACCACCTGCCTGGAATCTACTTGGATATTTTTTCATCCTTACCTTTTTTTTGTAAACTATGGCAGGCACCTTCATAAGCAGGTGAACTAGTAGTGTAAGGGTGGGGGTTTTATTTTCATATGGTGTGTTTAATCTCATAAGGGATTAATATTAAAATACATAGAAGAGAGAAAACAGTCACTGTGAGGCAGTCAACATTCTTCAAAAATTTACTGAGCAAGCCCATTTTTCCAGAGCACTTTTCATCTTGTCGTTACTGCTAAAAGCTGAGTTGAACTGACAAGTCTGTCTGCCGATCCCAGTAGGAGTGTCGCAGTAGACTTAGCAGATACTTCAAATGGAGCTATAGGGAGTGTCAGACCCGGTTTAATATTTTCACTTTTTTTCTTCTTTCTTTTTTCCTTCAAGATACCTTTCCTTGGGGCTGGAATTAAAATTCATGAAAGAAGAGTTTCTGATAATCTTCGTCCTTTCCACGACCGTATGGAAGAATGTTTCAAGCATTTAAAAGTTAAAGTGGAAAAACAATATGGAGCCAGAGAACTGGTATTACTTTCCTTTTAACCTCTCCTGCACTTTCTCCTTATTTAATAAGCACCTTATTCTTCTAAACAAAAGCACATACTAAAATTTTTTGTTGCTTGTGTGTTTTCTTGTGATCTGAAGGTAGTAAGACTCAATCCCCTGATGTATCAAATATTCCTCATTCTGGAAGATTTGGAGTATTATGTCTATTGAAATTGCAATTCTTTTCTGGCTTATTGAGGAAGCGGAAGCGAATTCTCATGTTTCTCCTCTTTGTAATTTTTCTTAGTGGTTTAGGGCTTTGATCTGCAATTGATGTCTCCCTGTGCTAGCCACTTCCAGCTGCGTTGTGAAGCAAAACCTATCATGTGTATAATACTATAAACGTTAGCTGAGACCAAACTGAAATATATGGGAATTGAAGGATAACTTCTCAACACAAATTGTCTCTCCAGACAATTCTTGAATAAAAGAGTCTGTCTGAGCTTGTGCAGGCTAGCGAGAATGATATTGGCTGGTTTTGGGGATTAAAAAACAATTGCTCTAGAAATTATTTTATGTTGTTGCTTTCAGCATTGATGATTTTATCAGAGCATTTATTTCTTTTATAGGGCAAAAAGTGGCAAGTTTCTAACCTAAATTTTGGATATTGTACTGTTACACACCTATATGATGAAAATTCTGTATAATTATCTCAGTATGTTTTTCTTATTTGCAGTCCCATGCCACCATCCTTGGCAATAATGAAGAAGCCGTCATCCACAATTAGCAATCTTACCTAATCCTTGAGCCTGCAGCGCTCTTGCAGATCAGCAAAAGTAACCTATTTAAAATTTTGAGAGAACAGAGAATGTACTTTTTGAATGGCACTACTGCCATTTTACCATGTCTGACTCTCTCTAGTGGCTGGCCTGAGCTTTTTATCAAAAGAAAAGAGAAGGGAAAAAAAAGTTACGCAGCTGTTGTGTCTTTTTTACAAGATTCTGGTGATTCAAAAGATGACCAGCATGTAACTCATTGCATGTAAACTCTGCAAAACACTGGAAAATAATTTTTGAATCTACAAATGTTTCCAAGTCTTCTGCTACACATCAGAGTCTTAGTGAGAAATGACATCAGAAGCAAAGTACTCAAGAATTTGGCATATGAAATTATGCATAAATTTTTCATATTTTCTGGATCATCAGAACAAACCCCCATCCTTTAGTATGAAATGTTTTTTAAAAGTTGTTCATATGCTGTTTATAGGATAGAAATTCAAGTAGGCTACACAAGTAATTTATGGTGTGCACGCACTGGGAAATTCTTAAAAACCTGCCTTATATCATGACAATTGTGATGAGCTAACTAGAGAGAGGCATGCTCCTCCCAGGAAATGACTTAGAAGAAGAGAGAAGAGCTGACTGCAGTCTAGAATTTCAGATCCCAGAAGTCCTCCTGAATAAAGAAAACAGTTCTAGAATTAGCGAAGAAATGTGATCTTTGTCCCTACCTTATTAACAAGAGTAACAGGAAAGCATTTGGAAATAAGCCATATTGTTCCACTTAACTTTGTACCAGGCTGCAAAGCCTAAATAACCATCATCATTAAGCTGAATATTTCTGTTGTGATAGCTAAATCTTCTTCAAGAAGATTTGGAGGGAAATCTCCTTTTTCTCATTCCACTGCAGAACATTCTGTACTTCATGCTTTGCAGAGAGAGACAGTGCAACATGTATGGCTTTGTGCAGTACGGATACCTGATGACCTGGAGAAATACTCCTGTTCTTCCTTTCTGGCTAATAGGGAAATAAATTTTGTCCAGCATTTGCAAACATCTACTTTTATAAGGCTACATTAATGTATAGAGATGGCAGAACCTGTTGTATTGAAGAAGCAGCATGATTACTTGGAGCAAGGACTAACTAAATCTATTTGCCCAAGAAAGTACTTTAATGGTGTGCCCTAGGTCTCTTCAAAATAAGATCAGCAGACACTGTTTTTGTTAATTTCTTTTGCAAACATACAGTTGGTTATGTCAGTTGTAGTTTATTTAGCTACTCACTGTATCTTTGAATTTGCGAGGTCTTAGGGTGTATCCAGACAGAAGAAACAGTCACAGTGATTAATGGTAGCAAATAACTACTGTCATGCCAAATGTTAAAACATCTGTATTATCTTCAAGACCTAGTGCGAAGGGATGAAATGAGGTTCACACAAAGTTGTTTGATAGAAAATGTTTCTCTTTTCCATCCTGTAGCCAGATTTTGATGACAAGAGAGTAGGACGGCCAAGATCAATGCTGAGATCCTATCGTCAGTTATCAGTTATTTCACTGAGTTCCATGAATTCAGACTGCAGTACTCCAAACAAAATTGCTTCAGAAAGGTTGGTTGCAAATACAATACAAATTTTCTTTCAGTTCTGGATTTTAAAGTTTTATGGGATGAAACTAAAAGATAGAAAAAAGGGGCATTCAAGGATCAAGATCACTAGCAGTCTATTCAGAGTATGCCAATTTTTTTTTTTACCTGTAGCTATCACTCTCTCCACTCCTAAAGCTACAGTATTTCAACATTGGTAGACAAAAAATATGCTCAAGTCTCACTTTAAAAAGTGGCATTTCATTTTCAGGAAACATATTTTATAATTTAAATGACAATTCAAAAATAATACAAAGATCTGGGGGTTTTTGCAAGTTTTTCTTTATACAGCTTTTAACTTAACTAGCATCTTTTTGCTCATAAAAATTGGAGAGGAAGAGGAAAGCCTTTACAAACTTACAAGTAAGGAGGTGGAATGTTTTAGTGAAGCCTGTAGTACTGTAAAATGCTTTGCCTAAAATGCTTTCTAAACTGCAGCGCTGGGAAAGACTTTTAAGTTTGAGAGAGCAGTTATAGGTGTATTGATTAGCTTTTTCATCCACAAATTGTTTTGATTACTTTATAAATTATCCTTTGGGCACATAGAACTTCTTCCCAAACAAGGCACATATAAAATTGATCTGGTTGAGCAGTGTTTGACTGTGATGTGTTTTTTAAACGTCTAGTCTCCATTTTTGAGTAGTTCAATTTTAAACAGTTAAAAAATCCAACCCATATGACCCTAACTTGGAAGTATTTCTTCTGAAGATACCCCTCTGTTCTTGCATGTTTGACAACGAGTTCATTGTTTATCACTGCTTAATTAAGTGTTTTTAGTTGACTAACAAAGATGTGTCGCATCACACATTATGAGATGCCCTCGGCTGCTCTTCCTGCCCTTCAGCACTAGCACAGAAACATGGTTTGTGACATATCTGCCAGCCCTATGTCTCTGATAAAGCATGTCTGCTACAGAAACAGACAACTATACTTAAGCAGCTAAATCATGCACCTACTTTTAATTCTCACGATGCTAGTTTGTTTCTAGGAAGTATGGGTCAACAAATTGAGCATGCTGCTTGCTTTAACAATTTTTGTTGTAAAATAAATTCAGCCCCATGTTCAATAGGCTAATTACATCAGCAGAGAAGGGTGTAAAGCCAGCACCCATTTCATGTTTTTTTAAAAATGAAAATAGCCCAATTTTTAAACTATAAAAATTAGAGGAAGAGAAGGATGGAGGTTTTTATGTTGTTTTTACACTGCTTATGTGCATTGTTGTTCAATATGGTGAAATGCATAGGAGGATGCATTGAAAACTTGAGACTAAAGAGTAAGTCTGTTCCCTGTTTTCAACAACCGAAGTAGCATGCCCTGCTTTCAGCACCCACCATCAGCTTGCCATAGGAGCTCTACCTCTGTTTAGTTTAGGAGTTCTTAAGCTAATGCTCAAATCTTTAAAAAGGAATTTGCACTCATATTAATATTTTACATTCCTTGCAACATTTGATGATGATGTCATACCTCCTGAAGGCATCTTATTTGTACCTACAGTTGCCAGCTGAAGCACATCGTATACTTTTTGCCAGCAGTTTGCAAGGCTGCATAGAAGGTCAAAGGAAAGGATGACCTGCATTTATATTTCATGGGGAAATGACGCCAGAATACCAGTGGCTTTTAAAATATCACTCAGCAACTTGTACTTTTTTCTTTTGCTCCTGCAGCTTTGATCTGGAAGTAGTGCTACCAAAGGCAGTAAAAGCAGAATCAGAGGAGACTGCTCTGCAAATTAATCCTCACCCTGAAGTAAAGATGAGAAGGTCCAAAAAAAGAACAAAAAGAAGCAGTGTGGTGTTTGCTGATGAGAAAATGGCACCTGATATTTCTATCTCTGACATGAAATGTGTATGTTACTGATTTAGAGTATTTTGTAATCCATAAAAGAGAGAACATTACTCTTTTGCTTAGGAAAAGAAAAACATATCACATAGAATTCTAGCTGTCATATGCAGGATGCAGAGACGATCTGCCCTGCCATAAATAAAACCTGCAAGATGCTGAGAAGGAAACAAATCAATGGAAAAAATCAGAACATCTCTACTTGCTTATGATGACAGATAATATAGCCCTGAAGTTGCAAGTTCTGAAGCTTGGTTAGCTTGCAATGGAGTACTGTATTGGGAGGGTTAAGCTAGCTTTCCTGCGGAGAGGCAATTGACTGTGCTGACATTTCATGGCAGCTCCTTGCAGTCAGGGCAGTTTCAAAAGTGATGAGCCCTGTACCTTTTGTACTTTGTTATGGAACATGCAGCTGTTAGGAAATTGCAAGATTGCAAACAGTGTTCCTTAAATGGTGCCAGACTAAAGTTTTCAAGCGCAGGCATCTCTCGCTGCACAGATGATCTGAGTGCTTTTATTGCACTGCTAGATTAGTAGAATGACATAGAACTTAAATTGTGCTTTTTCCCCTCTTTTCTTTTTTTTTTTTTTTTTTTTTTTTTTTTTTTTTTTTTGGTTTTTTTTTTTTNATTCTCAGGAGACTTTTCTTCTTTTAATATAAGAAGAAATTTTTAAAAAAAAAGATGTCCTCTTGATACACAAGCCTTATCTAAATTAAAGCATCAGGCAATAACCGATTGTTCAGTTACATGGAGAGAAGAGCATAAGTCATTTCATAAAACATTTTTGGAGGAATCATCAAAGGCCAAGTCAATTCAATAGAATGCTAAGGTTCTTTTGGGAAAGAGGGAGAAACCTATGGAGGGTTATGATTGTCTTATACTACGTGTCCTCATACGAAAGAGAGATAAAGTACAGTCATACTCTGAGAAGCATTAATATATAAAAACAAGCAAGACCTTTGCTTTTGATTAAATTAGATAACACATACACCTAACTGGGAATCTCACTGCGTACAGAGTCACAGGATTTTCTTTTGCTTCAGAAAAATAGTGATAAGCCTTGCAGCAGGTGAGCTGGCTATGTTAGTGCAATGGGAAAAAATTTATCTAACTATAAATCATCTGCAAAATTGTTGCATATTTTCAGGTAGTGTATATTATTATAAGTGGTCCTAATTTTACTACTTCTAGTTACTTTTATCGTTTATTCCACAAACAATCCTATAAAAAATTTGGGTTAGGCATGATAGTTTGTTTATTAATTATTTTCTTTTATGCTTTTCACAAAATATTATTTTACTTAAATCTTTGTTACTTGTATCTCAGTTCATCATTAATGGCTTCTTTTTTTTTAATTAAATAGCTGTCAAGGAAATACGAGTTCATGAGTGACACCAACCTCTCAGAACATGTAGTGGCACCTCAGAAAACATCTGTCCTCAAGCAGATGAGTTCTGTCAGTCGTTCTATGCCAACTATCCCAGGTAAGCTGCTCATACTTAGAAACAGGAAGAACTGCTTACTTTGCTTTCGCAGATGAATATCCCCAAAGGTTGCCCCATAGTAGGGTTTCAACTTCTGCTTTTGATGTTAGAGAGGAATCTCATAAGCCTCTCTCACAGTAAGAGGAAGGGGAAACAAGATAATATAACTGCCCGCTAGAAAGACTGACAGTTGCATGATCAAGAAGGGGAAATTTTAACTGAAGGTGACACTCATTTCTCGGCCAGGGAGTACAGAGACAGTGTGCCCTATTTCAATATCCTTTACCACCTACTTCTTCTGTATCGCATCCCATTTCTTAGGCTGCACTATCTCTATCTTTCTGGCTGCCTGTAATAGACATTCAGCACAACACAACAGACTGGCATGGCCCGCTTCTTTTTCATGGATTTATCTATTCTTTTCTTATTTGGCCAGATTGGTTCCTTTTTTTTCCACTATTCAGTTTCAATATGATGAAGTTTAGTGCTTCCCAATGACTTATTTTTGTATTCTAAGGATATCGTTAGATTAAAAATGTCTCATTTCTTTGTAGTAATTGCAGTGTATCATTATTTTGAATTCTGCTTTATCTTACACTCTGATTCTCTTCGGTTTTGTTTTGTGCAACCAATATGTTTCTCTTTTAAGGATTAACTCTGTCCGTCAGCTCTATGGCACCTGATGAAACAATTGCATCACATAGGTTGAGTCAACCAGTGTTTCCTTCCACCTCAGAAGGTGACAAGAAAACCATAAAAAAAAAGAAAGTGAACCAGTTACTTAAAACAATGGTAGGTTCTGTGTGTTTATGGGGGAAAAACAGTGTTAACCTCTTCAAAAATTCTATGCTCTGAAAATTAAGTACTTTTAAAATAGCTTAAGATTATCAGTCAAACTCTTATTACTAATGTTTTTCCCTCTCTCGTCAGAGAGGAGCGGAAGCTCTATGGGGAAGCACAAATTTGCCTCTGGCTGTGCTGTCTGGAGTAGGGCTGCACATCTTTGTGTATTTCAGGCTCAGTTGTGCAGTTCTGCACCTGTACCACAAGAGGTCTCATTTGACCTACTGTTCTCTGATTTGCTTCAGACAACACTTACAAGCAAAAGAGGAGAGCAATTATTTCTTGTTCGATTTAATTAGCACTAGCATCAAAGTAAGGTAAGCATAGCATATATGGCAAAACATGCACAGTGTGAGTCAATTGCTGATGTCAGAGATGCTTCTTTGAAAGTAGAAATTGGCTTACGCTGGAGCCATTAACGTTTAAAACAGGTTGCCTTCCTTCAAAGTAGGAAGCTGCACTGATTCCTGTGGAAATTTCATAAAATCAAAGCTATTGAATTTAATGTAATGTTTGAAAGCAAAATATGTACATTCAGTGCAGATATTAAGATTCAAAAGCTTACAAGTCTTCCTATTTTTTCAGGTAGTGGGAGGGTGACATTTACTGCAGATGCTGATAGCTTCCTGCATAAGCATTCTGTGACACTTGTATTTTACATGTCAACTCTTTGGTCTTTCAAAGCAAAGGTTGGGTTTGGGTTTGTTTTTGGGTTTTTTTTGTTTTTTTTTTTTTTTGTGTGTGTGTTTTTTGTTTTTTTTTTTTTGTTTGTTTGTTTTTTTTAATTTTTTCTGGTGAATAGTTTTCATTTTGATCCATTAGTTTCTGCAGGCTTTTAAAAAAATACACAGAGTGCCTTCAGGGACCACAACGCAACATTTAGGAAAATCTGCATTTAAAAGTGTTCATAATCTTATTTTACTGGTAGGAACAAGAATAACCTATTAATTTGAAGTCTGTAGGATTTCACTTACATTCAATTTATTACATACTTGTTCTTTTCAGGCCCAGGAGTAACAGCTTTTCAGCATGATCTCATCCACTCACATTTAAACCTATATAGCATATAAAATACGGAGGACAAAATGTCCTTTTTTACAAGTCTGAAAAAGGACTGAATAAAGCTAACAATCCATTTGTATAGTGCTTCACAGTATGACTGGAATCATGTGGACAGGTTTAAACACAGGTTTATGGTTTTGCAAAATAGAGAAATTAATTCAAAATATCCAGGATTTGGTCAACATCTTTTTCTTTAGGCACAATTTAAGGCCACAAGGTAGTAATTAGTTTACATATTACTGAATCCAGTACAGTAGTCATTTTAACATACGGCATTCTGTTCCTCTGTTTTTGCAGCGCATTTCCAGAGTTCTGGAAGACGGAAAGCAGTCTGTGGAGCACCATTTCAAATCTTCATCTACAGATCTGTAATTCATTCCGTTACAAGACCACTTCTCAACTGAAAATAATTAGATGTACATATATCTTCTATTTTGGACCATTGTCCACTCTAAAGAAAGGCACCAATAACATAGATGCCTGATAGAGGATATGAACAATAATATTCATGGCCTCTGATAAGTTACTTGAGATACAGATACAGGAATAACGTTTGAAGACAATACTACAGGATGTGCCCATCAGGATATGGAACAAAAGTTTAGCGAGCCTCTGGTTGTACAGATCAAAGGGCATTGCGTGTTCCCTGGTGACAAAACTTGTTCTGGGAAGAAAGATGTATTAAAAGGCCATCTGCAATGCTGACTATGTAATGTAAGTCAGATCCTGTTCTTATCAAAGAGCACAGAAGTTATCGGTTTGTGTAGCTTGTATAGACACACTCCAGCTATCTTCAAACTATGGCTGGCAGTGTCGTCAAGGCAACAGATGGCTCAGCACAAAACAGCCACTGACAATTTACTCTGTGGCTGTAGCTGGATTTACAGTCCTCAGGTCCCTCTGCTGCTCTGACCACACTGCTCTGTGTCCACCATCTTTCTCAGGGTGAAGTCTGTGACTGTGACACCATATGGCTGAGTTACTTTCAGAACAGTGGCTATTATGTGGAAAACATCTGCAAAAGTTTATTTACACATGTACAAATTACATCCAGCAGTATGATAAACAAAAGGTGCATTTTTTCTAGTTCATCAATAAAATGTTAAAAGTTTATTTTGTTTGCCTTGAACTTTTCTCCCTGAAATCTCTAGGTATCATCGTATGTAAGGTAATGGTTTCTTACTGACAGCAAATGGAATTCTACAAGTCTAAGTCTTCTGCTTTCAAAACTTATTTTCTGTGTCTCTCCAAGTCATGAGGTAGAGTTGGAAGATAATGCCTTGTTGGCATGAAGCTAGACATCACTGCAGGTCAGCATCTCAGGGATTTTAGAACCTGTCAGTTCTTTCTAAAGGCAAGTATGTTATCCAGATGTAATGGTTAGTAAAAGGCAAGTAACCAATCTCCTTCACTCATCCCTTTAAGATACCTATACAAGTTTATTTTAATTAAATAAAATATGACTATGCATAGTATTGTGGCTGGGAGAGACTGGCCTTGTTGCCATTTTATATGGGTATGGGAAACACAAAGAGGTGTGCTGAGTGGTTGAATCAATGGAAAGACATCTTCAGTTTGTTCTAAGGCTAACTGTTTCTGTAAACACTTTATGTTCAGCATGAATAATTTATTTAATGAATTTACACTCTCTTTGCAAGTTGTCAGCGTGAAGCTGTTTTCTACAGAAATAATTAGTGATTGTTTTCTGTGAGAAGTTTGAAATATTTGCCATTGAAACTGATACTTCGCCAAGAAATACTTTTCACTAGAATAATCATAGCAAAACAAAATGGGACCAGTTTTAACACTAACTACAGTGTTTGTTGGCATGGCTACTGATAGACTAATTGTTTCATTTGCTTTTCACAGCAACTTGATACTGCTTCTGAGGAAGCACAGAGGACGAACAAGGCTTTCCTAGAAAAAGAGCTTAGTTTAATTCAGTAGGTTATCTGTGAGTGGGAGAAAGTGAGAGGTTGAGGGGTGAGTGTTTAACATCTTGCTAACCTGGGGGAAGAAAAGGGAGGGTGCCCAGGTTGTCCTTCAATATTATGTGCAGATACACTGAAGAAATATCGATATCACACAATATAAAGTATTTTAAAAGAAAAGGTTTGGTTTACTGGGAATAAATAAGAAAAGGATGATTTAGCAACTGTGTATTCTTTGTAAAGATACCTGTTAAAGGTTATCTTTTGCTTGTTGTATCTTGCAGCTATGTTTTCATGTGAGAGTGGAATAAAAGTTTTAGCTCAAGCTGTTGTTACAATTACTGTGATTCAAAATAAAAAGGTACAAAGAATGGAAGGGAAGGAAGAGCCCAGAAACAACTACCAGAAAGGCAGCAGCGCAATGTCTGAAGTAAGTTTGGTGTGGAGTGTTTAGCTGTTGGTTCCAGATTCATGCTCTTGTTTTACTCAGGTTTTAGTATAGATTTTGATGAAGAGTTTAGTTTAGCACGTAATTTACCAAATATCAGCAAAAATCTTATTACTTGTCCCACATCACAGATTGTCCTCTTCTTGCCAGCCCAGTTTAGGATCTATTTTGAGCCTGAAATCATGTGAATCAACTCTGAGCAGGAAAGCAAAATTAACTAAGAAAAAGCAACAGCCAAGGACAAGGGCATAGATGGAACTGGAATTGTAAGGATGCTTGGACAACAAGTTCCAGCCATTCACAAGTTTCCAGAAATTGTAGATACTGACATTTAGTCCAGATTAACAGCCTGAAGAACAAGTGATGCCCTGGGACAATAAAGTGCAAATATGGCAATCTGGCAACATCTGTTTAAAAATGTCAGTCAGCACTGATTATTGTCATTTCTGTCACAGGCTAAACAGGCATTTAGCTCTCATATGCAGAGGAACATCTACTCAGGCGGCACAGAAACTGTGTGTTTGACATTCTTTGAGGTGAAGCACAGAGGGCAAAAATTTACTCCAGCATAGGGTCAGGCTTTGGCTGCTGTCCAAGGGAATTAATGAAGCAGGGGTAGCTTCACCTACCCCTGGATATCTCTGCCACCTCTCACCATGCAAGGTCAGAAAAGCATTTCTGGACACAACAGTGTTTTCATGTGCTTTCTGGATCAGAGTTTATTTCTCTTCTTTCAGACATTTCAATAGTCTGAATAGTAACAGTCTGGCTTTCTGGATTGCATGGCACTGAGAGTCTGTAATAAATAATTTGTTTAGCAAGGGGTACGAAAGACTGCACGTGCAGGTACGATTTTATGTGCTTACCTCTAGAAAGCTGTTACGCTGCAACAATGTAAGATGCATGTAAGCTGCATGCCATCTACGTTCAGAAGATGGGAAACTGCTGAGGAAGTGAAGTGGACTTAGATGATTTGACTTGATCACTTTGAATATGAAGTCTCTTAGCAATTTAATTACTGATGGCTGCTAAATCCCACAGTACAATACATACTCAGAGTCATAATGAGATCTTACATTGATCGCACTAATGAGTGTAAATTTGTGCTCTGGACTACGATAAATCCTTAAGTATTTGATTGTACTTACAACTATACAGATTCTGAATCAAAGCTGCTCGCTAATGTCACAATATTGTAGCAGCTGTATCATGTCTGGCTGATTATCAAGGGATTCTTATTTCAGCCCAAATTAGAGCAATGGAAGCATCTTGGAAATAATGATATAACTTAAATCACTAAAAGGTAGTCAAGATCCCAAGTGGGTCTGTTCCACCCTGATCATGGGATGAGAACCTTTTTAAGGAAGAAAAGCTGTTGAACATGTTTTTAAAGTAGCAAGGTAGGACAGAAGAAGGTGGGTTGGTTTGTTATTACATCATTTTCTGTTTAAGTCAGCTGAGGTCCAGGAGTTGTGTCTAAAGCCACGGTTGGCCTCTTCTCGCAGATAACTAGTGACAGGACAAGGGGAAATGGCTGCAAGTTGCGCCAGGGAAGGTTCAGGGTGGAGATGAGGAGAAAATTCTTCTCTGAAAGGGTGGTCGGGCATTGGAACGGGTTGCCCAGGGAGGTGGTGGAGTCACCATCCCTGAGGGTGTTTAAGAAAAGGTTAGATGTGGTACTTAGGGACGTGGTTTAGTGGGTAATAGGTGGTGGGGGGATGGTTGGACTAGATGATCCTTGAGGTCACTTCCAACCTTAATGATTCTATTCTATTCTATTCTAATTCTCTATGGTAACTTGCTCTTCCATTTTTAAGGATTTTAGCTTAACTCTCATGAAAGGACCAGAAGACGCTTTTTCTTTGTTCCAGCTCCAGTGCAATGCTGTTTAATAGGTGAAACATTTATCCCAGAAACTGGTTCCATCTATGCCGACATCAATGGGAATCATCTAGACCTCGGGCATTCTGTTTAAAACAATAGCACATGTCAATTCTGCAGAGTGTAGAAAAAGAAAAGTAGTAACTTAGCCAAACACAGGATCCTTGTCCTGTAGAAATCAAGAGAATTCAGCCAATTTAAAGCCAAATTGTCTTTTGTGTCATCCTTTTTATTAAAGGCCATTCCTGAGGAGGGAGGGAAAAACAATTTAAAGATCCTTTCCCTCATTAATTTTTGGAGATGGATAATGTCCATCTTTGTTACATAATTTTGTTCTTTTTGTTTCTGAGGAATATGGAAGCCTCCATGAAAAAAGCTTGCAGCCATCTCCTATCCTGGATGCCTTGGAGCAATCACTAGTATTTACTTGATATTTCCCTCCCAGAACCGAGTTCCTACTTGCTCGTAGGCATTCAAGGTCTTTTTGAGAGGGAACATTGAGCAACGTGCCAGGGGCTGCCCTCAGTTGTAAGGACTTCAGCATGGGCAATATTTACTGCTGTGGGGTCAGGAGAGTAGTTGTTCTTTATTGACTCAGTCTGTAATTTTCTGTTCTGATTTGCTATCATGCTGCAGTGTGTGCTAAAGATTAACACTGTAAACGAATAATTGCTCTGCAAACAAACCTCAGGTAGGCCATGGATTTCATAAACTGTAAAACGTTAGATAAATTTAATCATGGTTTTAAAGTGAGGACAATTTGATCTGATTGGGTTTTGGATAGAACTATCCCTTTTCAATGTAGGTGGTGGTTGTTTTTTTTTGTTTTCCAGGACAGCAGCAAGCTCCACTGTGCCATGACAGCCACTGTGAGTGTCTGTGCTTTAACAAACGTTATTTCTACGTTAATGATTTTTTTCGTGAGTATTAGTGTGTGCTGCAGCTCCATATTCCTCATTTTGCACATGGGTGTTAAACCTACATTTCCTAACAGGTTAATGTGAGAGGCATGAACGATCTCATTCACAGTTAATGCTTCATAGGCCTTCCCATTACCTTGAATTAGTTCAGCTGATTATAGATGGTTCTTGATGGTTTTACAGCGGGTCTAAGTGATGATTGATTCAAAAGGCACAGAAAAGGTGATGGGGATCAGAAAACAGTCACTTAAGGTACCTGTGCCCTAAGGTCGCAGGCCAGCAGCCAAATAAAACTTATCTAGGTGAAGGTAGAACGAATCTTGCACTGTTGCAACTAGAAAAAAAGTCTAAAAAAACCCTCCATGTTTGACAGATATTTTGAGGGAAGATTTTTCCCAGAATGTTTACTCATATGTTTTTGTACATAAGAAAATAGCCCTGGATACAGTTGCTTTAGATGCAGCTCTTTTAACCAGAAATACTGTGTCTTATCATACGGTAAAGCATGTTCTGGTTGGATGCCTGGATTCTACAAATACTGAGGAATGTGAAGTCTTTACTATATGACTTCAGCAGGGCTTTGATGCACTTAATAATCCTAATGCACAATGCCTGAATTTGTAGAATCTTTCTTAACAACTGCATTTAGACTTCTTTCACAAGACAAGAAAACAGTACTACTGGAGATAATACCGGAAAACAAAAGAGCAAAGGAAACTAACCTAAAAGAAATATGTAAGTCTCTAAACTTAAGGGAATTTCTGCATGGAATTTCAAAGCAAATGAAGGATTCTAGTATGAAGAAGTTAAAAATGTTTACATATACCAGTGGTCATTTTTACAGATCCCAGAATTATGACTCTAGATCTATGTACTATTGCTAAGGAGACAGTGATCATGCCTGGCTAAAAAGTTGTTGCTAAGTTATCTCTAGGGCAGATGCAGACTAATTCGATACACTTTCAAGAGTTGTCACTAGGGGGAGGTAAGTAATTGCAGTACATTCCCCACATAATAGAACTCCAATTACTGATCAGTCTGCCCCAATACCGGGAAAACCAAAGTGGAGCAACTGGAAGTGCAAGAATTATTTAACACTGTAAATCATCCTGTTCACAAGTTAGATGATCTTGGTTTACTGCAGTTAAACCTAGGTTACATTAAAACAACCTTACGTTTATCTATGGGTGTGTCCATAGAGTAGTTCACTGTACTTATTTGTACCAATTCACTTATCAGTTTTAGTTGCTAATTAATTTTCCCCAAGTGTTTGTGTTGTGCAAGTACCAAAGGGTGTAGAACATTGTGAAGAAAACATTCTTTTATTAAAAAAAGGAAGATATGTTTTCTGCAAAATCCTTTTTTTCTAAAATGTCTTTTCAAGGAGATCTCTATTTAAATTATGGAGCGGGAGGAGCTGATTCATCCATGCAAGCTGAAATCTGTCTGAAACAGAAGTATTAGCATGTTACTATTTCTTCTTTGTATAAATCCTGTTGTGCATCTCATTGAAATGCACAAGAATTTGAAGGATTTTGGAGAGGTGTACAAATTGATTTCCTTGGTAAACACAACTGATGTTCATACAACACCTCATTTGATTTTTAGCACCATTTATTTATAGTATAACCAAACATTTAGTGGCAGGTGTAGAATAAGCAGATAATCTGAAAGAGGCAAGCATTTGAGGTCCAACCCAAACCATTCTGTGATTCTATGATTTCAGCTGTGCAGAAACTGTTCGCAGCAGTGAGGTTGTCAAAGTATGATTGATGGTAGCATCTATACTTGTACTAATTTCCCATAATGGACAGACACCTTTGATTCTAACATGAGAGGAATTGCAGAATCTCTCCATGTCTGGGTTAGACTTGAAGTATCCTTCCATTGCAGGGCTAAGCATGTCTCTGTACCTAAATGTAGCATATCCTATGGGAGCCATAGGCAGCCAAATGGAAGCTATAGATTTCTTGCCTGCCTACGGCATGACATGACTAATGCATGAGTCAGGGGACACCTAATCTCCTCTACCATATTGTATGTTGGCAAGGTGGTGGAAGGCCTTTGTTGAAGCAGGAGTTATGACTACTTTTATTATCATAGTTCTTATGCCAGAAAGCAGCTACTAGCCCTTATAAGGTTTTACAGTCTTCTAAAACCCCAGTTATACAGTTGCTTTAAAAATCCACAGTGGTTTTGTTCTGAAAGACTTAAAAAGTCTAAGGGCATTCTAGCATTGCAGCATGTGTGGCACAGATCCAAGTGATATTGCCTTTTCCATCAACTTAATGTTCAACCTGCATTTCTAGAAAAAAAAAGCTCAGTTCCTTTGTTTTGCAATACTGTATTTTACATTTCCTATGCTTTTGTAATGACCTTGACATGACATTGTTTTGCCTGCTACACCTTGTTTCTTCTGATGGTGTCACTTACTTTGTGCATATGCTGGGCAGGTAATTACTGGAATAAGACACGAAGACTCCTACAAATAACTTACTAGGCAACCGAGAATATAGATAGTTTGTCATTATGTGAAAATGTCCTGTTGACGGATATTGAATTGTTTCTGAATTCAGTGTGTGAATTGTTTGAAACAAGGTGGGTTGCCTGGTATACTGAGTATTTAAAAAAACAGTTTCCCCTCTTCTTTGTGACCGCACAAATATCTTGTATTAACATTTCTTCAGCAACGTGTTGAACTGATAACACACCAGGACTGGGGTTATACACAGTGTTAACAGTATTTGTTAAAGATACATCTCTGTACCATGGAATTATCTGGCAATATATATTATGATTAAATTTCTGACTAATTAGCTAAAGTACGTGATGCAGCTAGCTTTATGTTGGCTATATGAGGGACAGATGATATGCAGTATGGTGTAAGGTTTGCCAGGATGAAGTTACTACTACAGAATTTTGAACCTGAGTCATTAGAGTGAATTTGCACTATGTTGTACTTTGCATCATGCAGGCATGGTGCTTTTGATCTAAGTTCTTTAAAACTGTGACATTGTGAAACATCATGAAGACCTAAAGGTGCTTGTGAGACTGGCAGGTATCATGCTTTATTTTGCTTTATCATTTCAAAAGATTCAGTTAAGAAGGTAGGTAGGAGTATCTCAGCCAAAACATTACAAAAGCGTACAGAAAGTTCCCCATATTACTCTCTACCTTTTGAGCCCTGTGCTTTTGATTCCTACTGGGTGCTGGTGTGTGCGCACTTCTCCTGGGTCACCGCATTTCAAAAATGCTGAATGCATTGGTTACTTTGGAGTACAAGTGAAAATGATGAGGAATCCCTGTTTTAATGAAATTAGTTTGAACTTCTCAAAATCCAAGATTTCAGACCATTTTGGTTTCCTTTATAAAAGGGCAGCCATGGAGAGGAAATACTACTCTTGGCTGGAGTAAGAGGGGTACCTAGGAGCTGACCTAAAAAACCTATGGAGAATGATGGTTCTGCAGGGGCTCAGCCTTTATCTTGCAGATTTTGGAACTTCACTGTAGAAATGGAGAGGATCAAATCTTCATCTAACACAAGAGTTGACAGCGATCTTTGGTTTTACAACAATCTGTGGTTGACCAGGCTTCCATCTGATAGAGACGTGCACTCTGGGCTTTACAGTACTGTACTGTAGTAAAAAGAAATGTTAAAAACATGACGCATCCTGCCAACAAAGACCTCACCAAACCCAATGCATTATGACCTTTGGAAGTAATGCTCACTAAACTATAACTCCAGCATCAACCTCCATTTCATTTCTAGAGATTTTAGCCCCAAACATGATATGTTAGCATAGCTTGGTCAGCATATCACCTTTTTCCCCAGCCTGTTTATATGGAAGCCTCACTGTTTTTCCTTCTCCTTTCTCCACTTCTGGGATTGCTGCCTTCTCCTTCCAGCCCTGCCAAGAACAGGAGTGGTGAGCACGCCAGGGCAGTATTCCCAATTAACTCCAGTTCTGACCAGCCCTGCTCAGCAATCACAGCTTAAGCAAAGTTTATTCTTTCCTTGCTACCTTTTGCCTGAATATGAGCATCAGCCCCCGAAGTGCTCGGAGTGAACGCATATTGCAGTGATTCTCAAACAGTAAGGTGAGCCTGTAGTACTGACAAAGTACCATTTTTACTGGCGTTGTGTGTACTTCCATCAGAGTTAAATCAGGCACAGTCAATTGGAAGAAAAATGTTGCTGATCGGATCGTGCCTATGCTAGAAGTTGTGCCAGCACTCACATGCTGGGGAGGGATCAGACCTTTGCACTCTCTTTCAGAGCTCTGTGGGCAGAAGTCTGCAGTTGTCTTTCTACTTCACTGCTCTAAAAGAAGTACTTGCCATTCTTCACCTCAGCCCTTGCTTTACTTAGTTCTGTCTGATACTTTGCTCAGATGTCACATCGAGGTAGGTCTGGTAGTAACATGCATTCTCGGGCAGCTGCAGAGCGCGGCTAGGGGTAGACCTTGCTAAAATGCACTGCACCAAAACTTCATAAAGATTCATTTGCAGAGGAATGTTACAACCTTCATCAGTCTCTGGTTGCAGAAGTAATATTTTCCTTTGTAAATTCTGGCATATTTTCAAAGCATGTATTCACTCAGCACCTACTTACATATTTTAACTGTTAACTATGCATGTAGAACACGTCAGGGAATAAGTATTTAGATGCCACTTATCAAAGTCCATGATGCAGTTAGGTGAATTTTTACTTCTTGGAATAAATTAACCCTGAGCAGTAATAAATTTGCAAGTTTTTCTTGTTTGCAATGTTTGGCGTTTTTTAAAAAGATGTAATTCCTTGAGAGGATTGAAAATTTATTATGTTTCATCTTCAAATATTCTGGGTGTTAGTTCATTGTAAAAGCAGTGCCTGGTTTTACTCATTTGAACATTTCTTAAACATTTTGTTCTATTGACTCTTCTGTAAATAATAAGGGGTTTTATTAGCAATAATTGTAACAATATTTGCAGGACTACAGATTAAAATATATCTATATGCTAATAAGTTAATTAGGGAGCTGTAGGCAACATTGCTCAAACAGCTTTTCGCATGTTTGTAACTCAGATTCTTACGGAGCAAAAAAATTATTTCAGATAGCTTTCAGGAGGAGGGAGGTACTCATAATTTCCTGGAAAAGAAAAAGAATCATAATTTGGTTTTACTTTTGTCGTTTGGGTTTTTTTTTTTGGTCCAAGTCGCCTTTTGCACAGCAGTTGTCAGTTAGAAAATAAGCCAGCACCACTATGTTCCGCTTTTGTCTGTTTAATATGTATCTCAGCATAGGCTAGTTAGCATTTACAAACCGAACTCTCAGTCATTCAAATTAAAATAGCAACTTGTTTGTCCACAGTTGTAGTACAAATGCTGTCATGTGCAGTGAAAGCATATATTTTTTTAAATGACAGCTGTAGAGATGCATTTCTGAGCTGGCAAATTTGCTAGCTTTGTCATTCTGGACTCAATATTTCCATTGTATTTCCAGTGAAAATTTTTTCATACCTTTCAAAGCAACAATATGAACATGACATTGGTGAATCACTAACACTTAGGGAGGGGGGGAAATCTTGGTGGTGCTGCGATTAAGTAAACTGACAAATGTGTGACAAAGCAAAAAGTCTTTGGTACAGCCAGGAATTCAAATCTACAAGTCAAAACTCCTGTTTCTGCAGAAATTATAGAACTAGAGCTATGTTAAAAACCTTGTAGTGCCAGGACTTTCTTTAATTGCATGGGCTATTAGAGCTCAGTCAAGTTCCAAATGTATCTGTGTGCCTTAAACATAAAAAAAATACGCAAATATTACTTCTGAAGGGAACTGCAACTATGCTTTGAACTACAGCGCAATCTTTTTATGCAGTGACACAGTCGTAAGAACTGTCCTTGTTCTGAGACAGGTGTTGGTGAGACTGCAGAGTGCCATGCAATGCAGTAAGTATTTTTCCAAGTCATAAAAGGCTAGAGGATTTTCCTTGCTACTTAATTTTAAGGAATCAACTTTTGTCTGTATAGATACAAGTTAAGTTATTGGAAATTAGCTGAAAAGAGCTGTGCTGAACACTGCCTCTTTCCTGTTTGAAACCTAAGAGGTTTTATCAGCTCTCTGCACCAATCCTGCAGCAAAGAGGAAGTAGCAAATAATGATTTCCCATCTCAGTTCACCAATTTGAGCTGTAAAGAAAGGTTTGATGATTAAGCTTGAAATCTTTTTCTCACAAGACTAATCCTTACTCTAGGGAGTAATTCCGTTTATATCAGTAAGATTGCTCACTTGAGTAACCAGCTACAGAATTTACCTGTAGTTCTGTGATTGCCTAGGGGTAAGTACAAACAACTCTGCAGTTAAAATTATGGAAAGAAAAGGAGGTCTGACCTTTTCTTTTTGTTTTTTTTTTTTTTTTTAATTTAAGTATGTATGCCTACTGTTTCATTGATGAGTGACAATGGCTTTTGCATTCTTTTCTTTAAAAAAAGAGAAATACTAAATGCTAAAGCTTCATTGTGAAAGGTGGAAAGAGGAGGAGCTCTGATGAGGGGTTTTACCTTCAAGGCACCTTAGGCTTTCTTTATGTGCATCACATTAGTGGAAAATTCCTTCATTCATTTAAGAAGATAAACAGTTGTAACTTTCAGGTTTGGTTGATGTGACATCAGTGACTGGCTGGGACTGCCAGCATTCCAAAAAGGATATCGTCCTCATCTGCAGCCACTCAGAGCTGTGGGGTGGAGCCTGCAGCTCAAGCTGAAACATTTACAGGTGCATAAGTAGGTAGGGAAGGGCACAGGTGATGCACCTGTCTCAGGAAAGGAGCACTAGCACAGGTGTGTCATAACTGATAGGCTGCCTGTGTTAGAGCATGAGCTCCTTCGATCCACAAACGCACTCTCCGCCACGCTGCAGCCCACAATTTCCAAATATTGGTCAAGAACCTCCAGAGATGAGTATCTACTATGAGAATTTTTTCCATCCACAGAACATCCCTAGTCCACAGCGACCGAGCACCTTTGAGACGACGGATTACAACGCCACTCCCAATCCTTACCTGTGGCTAAATGGACCTTCCATTACCCCACCACCCTATCTCCCAGGATCCAATGCCAGTCCCTTCATTCCTCAGTCTTATGGGATGCAAAGGCAGCTCTTGCCTAACATGCATGGCTTGGGAGGAACGGACTTTGGCTGGCTTCCTCTCCCATCACAAGAAGAGCTTATGAAGCTGGTTAGACCACCTTACTCCTACTCTGCGCTTATTGCCATGGCTATCCATGGAGCACCCGAAAAGAGGCTGACTCTCAGTCAGATCTACCAGTATGTGGCTGACAACTTCCCGTTTTACAACAAAAGCAAAG
The DNA here is from genome assembly GCA_013399095.1 of Psophia crepitans. Taxonomy (NCBI): domain Eukaryota; kingdom Metazoa; phylum Chordata; class Aves; order Gruiformes; family Psophiidae; genus Psophia; species Psophia crepitans. The sequence goes on from VWZZ01003902.1 coordinate 2,084,127, forward strand.
CTGGCTGGCAGAACTCCATACGGCACAACTTGTCTCTCAACGACTGCTTCAAGAAGGTGCCCCGAGATGAAGATGATCCAGGTATAGCTCGCTCTCTCCCTCTTTTTTTTCCCCTCACTAATTAAACTTAATAAATTTAAAAATGCCTAATACATTGTAAAGAGATATAATAGCCTAGATACAGGACATAGACATAGTAGCTCTTCTGTATTCATAGGTCTGAACTAGAAGGCAACAGCGTAGTTGAGGTCTGAATCAGTGTTGCTGTTAAATCTCTGCAGGGAAGTGGGTTCCTTACTGCTCTAGGTCTTCCTGAGAACTGATCAAAGTGCTGAGCATGAGGCTCAGCAAGCACAGGAGCATTCAAAAACCTGTTTGGTGTAATGCATGTGACTTATGTCAAAGAACTGGGAACTAATGGAAAGGGGATAAGGCCAATAGATTTGTCAAAAATTTCCAGTAGTTTTAGGGAGTCAACAGTAATTCTCAAGTGGAGAGCAGGCTGCTTTTGTTTCTTTCAAATAGTGTTTTGCTTGGAATCACACCTCTGCTGTTTCCAACCCCTTGGCTGATGTGCTGTCAGATTGTTCCTTTATTTATTTTTTCTATCAATAGCTGTTAAGAACCATTGGGAACATTTAAAAAACATTCAGTTATGCTGCCACAGAGGGCCAAAAACCTGGTTCTGTCTCGTGAGAAACCTGTCCTACCCCACTGCAGCCCAGTATGGGATTTGATTACTCTCTACCGTAAATTCAGAGAACCAGCTATATACTGTAAACCTACTTCCCTCACCAAGAAAACAAAACAAAAACCCCTCCCAGTGCTTCCACTTGTACTTTCACCTGTGTGATGAGTAAGGGCTAGAGGTTACAGCCCAAAACTTTACACTTTTTTCTGAATTCAACAGATAGCTTTTGTGTGATTTAAAAAGTACATGGTTTTTGCTCATGCAATTTTTGTGTTTCTGTGAAATGAGAGAAACATTGTAAAGCCTTAGATGACTGCTCTGTTCTGCCTGTGTGCGTATTTTTAAAAGAAAAATGTGCTTTTGTCCTCTTTGACAGGAAAGGGAAATTACTGGACCCTGGACCCAAACTGTGAAAAGATGTTTGACAACGGAAACTTTCGCAGGAAGAGGAAAAGGAAGTCTGACATTGGGGCTAGTGCTGTCACTCTTGCATCTGAGAAATCAGAGGACGGTGCTTTGACTGGCAGCCCCAAAGCTGTAGAACATCAGGATATCTTGGAAAACTCATCACCTGGGACTGACAATTCACCTGAGAAAGGATCTCCACCTCCATCTTCCAGTAGCCCATGCCTTAGTAACTTCCTTTCCAGTATGACTGCATATGTTAACGGCTCTAACTCTGGGAACCGCTCAATGCCTTTGGGACTCAACTCTGAACCCATTGACAAAATGGGACAGAATATGGTAGCCTTTAATTCCTACTCGCCACTCTCTAACATCCCCAGTCATGGTGTGGGAGAGTGGTCCAATTCTATGCCTTCTAGCCACCTTGGCCACAGTAACTCTGTGCTCAACCAGTTTAACACCCATTTTTACAGTAGTATCAGTACAAATAACACATTATATTCGAGGGAAGGAACAGAGGTTTAAATGAAGGATTCTAAGACACCAAAGTATAGCTATTTATGAGAGGAAATGATCTGTGGGCAGATGATTAGCATTAGCCTGTTGTCTCTGGGACCCACACTGCATCTTACCTTCTGACAGCCACAAACTTCTTACTCGTTATACTTATTCAAATCACAAACACTCCACATTTGGCAGCTCCACATGAAAAAAATCAAGGTTCATAACAGCAAGAGTAGCCAAGAGCTCTCCTGAGACACTGTGCTTGTATTGCTGCCATCCATGGTCCTCCACAGACATCCTTGAGAACTTGCTGTTTGCCTCAGGCATGAAGCTTTTTCTGGCAAGGTACTAATATTGCTATGCTTTTTAAAGTGCTAATTGAAAGGTGGTTATATCTTTAAATATCCTCTCCTGCTGATATAGGTTGTCTGTATTAGACATGCTTAGCAAGTTCTTACTTGGTCAAAGCTATTCTGAGAGACTGAAGGATCTATAATAACTACTGTATAGTGAGTAAGAACCAACACTTGAGTGGTGAGTGCTGTCTTTGGTTTTCTGTCATACTAGTGCATACATTGCCTACATTTGGATCCCCTTTCAACCCCAAGGGCAATATGGCTGTGAAGCAAGCTAGCATCATCATGGACACAACAAAATGTAATGGAGTTGTCTTCTGCTGGTGGCAGTTGGATCTTAATGTTCTAATTACAATTCTAATTACAGGGTCTTTTTTTTTTTTTTACCGTACACATGCAAATCTATTCGCATATGGAAAACAATATCTCTTCTGAATATATATGTAATACATGTGTTTTCTACGAAGAGACATTCTACAGGACTCATTTCTACTGAGTAAAGAAATTGAATGGGGGGTGGGGGGAAGAAGAAAGGGGAGGTAGAAAACTTAAATGTCCCTGAGTTTCAATTCCGAAGGCTGGATCTTTCAAAGTATCAGTTGCAGGTATTGTAAAAAGTCCCTGTACTTTTTTTTTTTCATTTTGTAAAAGTCCATGCGTTTGTCCCTGTGTAAATGTTAGAAAGAATGTTTATTTTTCCTATACTGTAGCAACAAACAAATTTTCAAAATATATGTGAAGTTTTTTTAAACCAAGACTTGAATCAGGTTTTGCATTTATGTACAGTAATGTCTCAAACTGGGCACCTGCGGCATACAAGTTTAACTGTTCGCATCTGGGCACTGACCAGACTTTTTTGAGTGAGTGATAGAAAACATAATAATGCATTGTAATAGATACCATTTTGTCTTGATTTTTTTTTTTACCTCTACATGGGTATAGTTTTGTTACGGGCCACCCCAGAACCATTTTTAATAAAGCATTTGTATAGAATAGTGTGTACCTGTGTGAGTGTGTAATATAGTATTTATGTCTTTAAAAGTCTCCTTAATCATTTGATTTGAGCAATGTGCCTGAGGAAAGAGCAGTATAATAGTCACAGAAGGTTGGAGACCGAGATAGTGTATGTCTAGGCAATTAAAATTTGCATGCCTGAGAAATATAATTGTCTGCTATTATGCAAAACACTATCATTAAATAAAAATCATCCTTAGAGTTTCCCTGCTGGAGCTAAGTGGTGCTGATCAATTAACATTTCAGAAACCAGACTGTATTGTCACGTGCCAGTTGGCCAATATGACTGCAATCTTTTCTGCATTATTCTTTATTACTTTATGTTTAAACTTTTGCACTATCGAGACTGCCCTGACTATTCATAGTTTTTTTACCCACTACAATTAAGTTCTCACTTGGGAGTTGAAACCTACCTACACTGCTAACATTGCTGCTTAAGAAAAAGGTAAATGACCTTCTGGTGTTGTCCTTCTGCCGTGACTATAAGAGTCTCTGAAGTCAGGCACATGCTGAGGCCTGAGCTTTAATTCCTGCCCTCAGAATTTTACAGCCCTTCCAAGAATCTCAGCTCAGCAGGTGGACCATAATATGCCCTGTAACTCAGCAGCTGGCAGCATTTATTATAGAGAGACTTGCTCATGTGACAACTGAGTAACAGTCAGTCAGTGCTCTTATGTCTTGGATTCAGCAAATACAACAAATTGCCCAGAAATATAGTTCCTGTGGAGTACATGGTTCACAGAACTGAGAGGAAATTGATTTCTTTAGTGCTGAAATGGCAAATGTTCCATTATGGACTTAGAGAGCAAAAATGGGGGGAAAAAGAAGGTGCAAATTATACTAAGAAGAATGATCTTGCTAAACAAGAGCAGACAGGAAAAAGCAACTCCTTTGTCACTCAGCATTTTGTTTGACTCTCCGTGTTTCCAGTCCCAAATAATAAAAGGAAATCCATACAGGTATGAAAAAAGACAAGAGTTTGTGCCTCATTACTTCCCAGATGCTGTCAACCAAATACCACTTTTGGCTTAAGCATAATGAGGAAGTCCTGCCAAAATGCCAGTTCTTCCCAGATAAAGGTATGTGTTCCAGTGGGTTCCCTGACCACTGAGATTAACCAGCTCCCCTGCAACCATTCAGCTGTCTTGACACATCAGCTCAGTTGATAAAGCTATTCTTCAAGGAGGAGTGGAAAGATGATTGCATTGTATGCTACTTGTCCTCAGAACTACTTTGTAACGAAACAAATTAGGAAAACTCTTCTTCATCTGGTATTTTGTGTTTTTCAGAGAGAACTGGGTTTGCTAACCAGCCATACTGATACCTTCCTGGAGCTACTGCAGATCAGTCTAGCACCTGCAGGGAAATGGAACTACTGTTCTGATATAAGTGGCAGCACTGCTCTGTGGAAGGTAATTCTCCGATTCATGTATTTACCAATATGGTTAATATATGGCTTTTGGAGGGAAAAGCATCGGTGGGTTTTTTACCCCCCCCCTCCTTTTTTTTTTTTTTAAGTATGCTATTAAAGAAGCATTAGAAACTGTAACTAAAATATATTTAAAACACTGCTGATCTGTATGGAGCTTTAGTCTGATAGCTGAGATGCAGCTATCTTTACATACCACTGTGATCAGTGTGTTCCATGACTGCAATTATTTGTTCCTGGTTTAAATGTTGAATTAACTCTGAAAGGCTGCTTCCATCTTACTGCAAACACATCTAGTCCTGAAGTGGTCAGAATAGGTTACTACTTGCTTTTCTTCTGCCACAGTAAAAGTGCAAATATTAGAAGCCTTCACTGGCTGGCAGTGTGTCTTGAGTAATTGTAAATGAGTAATGAGTTCCTACCTGTGTCTGAGGTACACTGCTGCTGAATCCCTGGGGCAGCTACACTGTCATTGACCTCATTAGAAACATCTTTCCTGAGTTCTTATTCCACAGTTTCCTGGTTCCATGTCCTGGGTCTGCAGCAGTGGAGACTGTGACTCCTTAGCCCTGACTTTAGTATCAGGGAGGGTGTTGGAACACAAATTGTTAGCAATTTGGGGTTTCACAGCAGAGATCTGGGTGGCCAGGGCTGCCTTGTACCACAGCCTCAGGGTTGTTCCACCTAGTCATGGGATCAGCTTGCCAAACCCTGGAGTCAAACAATATAAGGTGATGCTTTAGCTGAGGACATGGAACTTGCAGGCTCCTTCATGCCCCAGCAGTTCAGGTAGACCCCAACTACAACTCAAGAAATTTTGCTAAACCTGTTACCCTGTGAACAAAATGTTTTGTAATCAACAATTCTTATTTAAAAAAAAAAAAAAAACACCAACAAAACAAAAAAAAAACCAAAACAAAAAAGAACCTAAAAAAGCCCAAACCAACAAACAAAACCAACCCACTAGATTTAAGCAAAATGAAGCCACAACAAGGTAACATAAATGTGAGACTCACTCGTCTGCCAAATGCAAACCAGTCTGCTCATCAGCTAATTGCAGGCATCTTAGGAGAAGAGTACAGAGGAGCAACATTAGATGTAAAGTTTGCACTAATGATGAAGATACAATGGAGAGCTGTTAGCAGGAAGATCTGCTAAATCTTTTGTTACAGTCAATATGCAGGAAATGTAATTAATCTGCATGGCAATTTACTCAGCGATGCAGATCTATTTTAAGGGCCAAACTTCTTGTGGAGCTTTTTACTGGATTAGGCAAAGTAGTCAAAGATCATTCTATGCTGTTATTTTAATGGTAATGATTTGCCTAGATTATGAATGCAGGGTTTACTATTCACTTTGAAGCTGCTGCTTCACTGTTGTGGCTGCATGTGAACTTTCCAGCACTCATCCTCCCCTCCTGTTGGTGGTTAGTTCCTTTCGCATCCTGATAACTCTACCTGCACAAACGCTGAAGTAATCACTTCTTTCTTTGATTTAGTCAGAGAGAACCAGGCTCAAGAAAAATGCTACTAAGACTTGCTAATGTTAACCTAAATAGTTTTTCTGTTGAATCAGTTTGGCATGATTCTGATGAGAGACTTCAGCGTGCAGATGCATCATACTTTGTGACGGACTGCAGGGCTGGGGGAAGGAACCTTCCTCATTTCATCAGTGGCAAGTGACAGCCAGCACACATTGCTCTGAGACCATTTTGTAAGAGAGAGGAAAAATTTGGGGTGGCTATTGCAAACCATGGCTGCTTTCTGTAAACAACAGGAGACTTCTAAATCACACCAAAAAAAAAAATCTAAAATGCTGCAGCCTCTTGATGCATGTTCTTTCAATGATCAGTAAACAATTAGCGATATAAATGTCTGATTATTGTTTACCTAGTTTTCCAAATGTAGTATGACCTCCTTAGTTCTTTGATCATATATTAAAAAAAAATTTTAGAAAAAGAAAGTGCAGGACACTGTACAAAATATCATAAAAAGAGTTTGCAAATACCTTAGGTTTCATTCATACCTGTCTTATAAAGCAAACATCTAAGACTGTAATATTCTTACAAAGTGGAAGGTTAGTAAAGGTAGACCTCAAGGCTTAAAGATTTCAATTTAATTGTAAGATTCTGGAATGCCTATCTTTCCGGATGATAAGCTGATGGGATCTTAAATGTTACTCCTTGCTCAAAGACGACACCAAGAGCAGGGATCTGTAAAGGAAAATCACATTCCAGTCCTGCCATTATTTGCTTCTCCAGTAAATAGCAGTGGGGACTTTGCCAGATACATTCTGAATTACAATGCACTAACCTTTCTCTCATGATGAGATATGTTATGAAATTCTTCACTATTTAGTAGTGTCAATAGTTTCTTTGTTGCTTTATGTGAAACATTCCCAGGTGAGGCAAACAATGAACTTCTTCACAGTAGGTATGCCAATGCATAATACTGCCAGTTTATGGCACTTTACAGCAATCCTTACAACTCCTTCCAGTGAATCTGGGAAACAGCTGACCTAGCGCTATGTGATTTTTTTCCCGAAGTACCCAGACCTTAAGATCTGTAAAGCATGAACCAAGAGCCTGCTATAAGCTTCTCATAACCTCTAGCTTTCCCTGCTTTAAGTGCTGGCAACTGCAAGACTCTGTTTGCTGCAGTCCTGGAGGCACTGCTGTTAAGTATGTCTCTGTACTTGTCATGCGCTAGAAACCTGCACAGCTGTCAGTACCTGGACAGAAAGTTATTCTTTTATTATTTACATTGTGGATCTAGTTGTAAGATGCTAAGAACTTCAATCTACCCAACAACTCTTACTGAGTGGACTTCACAATATACTGCCTGCCGATATCCTGTGCAAATTAATTTTCAGAATACCCCTCTAAAACTATTTTTTGCATGTCTTGTGGTTAAATTGCAATATAAATTATGCTTTATCTCAGTTTGGTTTTGATTCTTTTTCAATCCTAAAAGCATTCCTCTCTAAATCTCTTTGCAGCAAACTATGATCTTAGCCTTGTGCAGCACGTGAGATCCATTGCTCTTTAAGAAGCAAGACGGTAAGTAAAGCTAACTCTAGAATCCAAATTTCTAACCTGCATGCTACTTATTTCGTATTTAAGTTAATTGGTAAAAACCTATTTGTTCCTTTGACAAAGATTCCTTATAAAATTTTCTCTCATGGAATGGTCTGGTATAGTACAAGAACTCCAACTCCCCTCTACCTCAACTGAAACTGGAGATCTCAGCTCCTTGCCTGTCTAAGCCAACACTGACTGATGGATGCTTCTCACTCTGCAAAATACACCACCAACATGTGGGTATCAGATCCCCTCAGAATGCTGCGAGGCTTCAGAAGTACACAGTAGTTTGCGGGATTGGGGCTCAGGCAGTGATTAACTGATGGATTGTTTTTCCTGATTTTTCTTTTACAATGGTATTTGTACATACCATTCTAAAATGCTTCCCCACTCACTGAAATTTTTCTCTGCTCAGAGAGATAAACACTGGCTTTTGTCAGAAATGACCATCAGATGAGCAAAAATTGAACCTGTTGTCTGCTAAGTTCTTACCAAAATCTAGTGTTGGAAATGGTAGGTGGAAATCAGATACCAAATTTTCTATTTGTAGTAGCAGAAACCAAATGAATAGAGAGCTGAAGAATCTTTACAGGTCTCTAAGGCGCTGGTAGGGTGTGGGTGTGTGCAGGAGAGCATATTCATAATCCTGTTTTACATTAATAAGATCTTATTTTCAGCTTCTTTTGCTCTTCCTTTTTCCGTTCTTGCTCCAGCAATTTTGCAGCCACCAGCTTTTTAGTTTTACCATTTTATGTCTTTGGTTGATGTTAGGCATCTAATATTCTTAGCATGCCCATGAATCAAGCAGGCCATCTAACTGCTTTGGTTTAAATTACTAGCACAAAAATCAAGCCAGAGTTGATCTTTTATCCTTTTTTAACTTAAACCCCATTTTTAAACCTATTATCATCACTGGAACAATCAATGGAATAGCTGAATAGCATAAGCCTGAGTCAATTTTTTACATTGAGTCAACATTTTACATTTACATCTTTTTACAAGATTAGCACATAAGTGAACATAAACATGCCAGAAAAAAATAATGTTGAGGACATGCTAAATTACACCAGCATCTTTTTGGTTCATGCCACGATCCTCATATTTTTTCTGAAATTATTTGCGTCTGTCTCCCATCTGTCCCTCTGATTAGAATCATAGAATATCCCGAGTTGGAAGGGACCCCTAAGGACCATCGAGTCCAACTCCTGGCTCCACACAGCACCAGCCCAATCACAGCAGATGACTGAGAGCATTGGCCAGATGCTGCTTGAACTCAGCCCAGCTTGGGGCGGTGACCACTGCCCTGGGGAGCCTGTTCCAGGGCTCCCCCACCCTCTGGGTGAAGAACCTTTTCCTGATCTACAACCTAACCCTCCCCTGTTGCAGCTCCATGCTGTTCCCTCGGGTTCTGTAGCTGGTCACCAGAGGGAGGAGATCAGTGCCTGCCCCTTTGCTCCCCCTCATGAGGACGCCGTAGGCCACGATGAGGTCACCCCTCAGCCTTCTCTCTCTCTAGACTGGACAAACCAAGGGACCTCAGCGTCTCTTCATACGTTTTCTCCTCTAGATCCTTCACCATCTTTGTTGCCCTCCTTCAGATACTCTCCAATAGCTTTATGTGTTTCTTGTACTGTGACACCCAAACCTGCACCCAGTACTCAAGCTGAGGCTGCACCAGTGCAGTGCAGAGAGGGACAATCACTTCCCTAGAGCGGCTGGCAGTGCCGTGCTTGATGCACCCCAGGATACAGTTGACCTTCCTGGCAGCCTGGGCACACTGTTGGCTCATGTTCATCTTGGTGTAAACCAAGACCCCCAGATCCCTTTCAGTGTGGCTGCTCTGCAATGTCTCATCACCCAGTCTGTATTTATAGGCAGGATTGCTGCTTCCCAGGTGCCGAATTCAGCACTCGCTCTTGTCAAACTTCATGCAGTTGGTGATTGCCCAGTTTTCTAATTTGTCCAGGTCTCTCTGCAAGGCCTCACAACCCTCAACGGAGTCCACAGCTCCTCCCAATTTATTATCATCTATAAACTTGCTCATGATTCCTTTCAGTCTCACATCCAAGTCGTTTATGAAAATGTTAAAAAGAACTGGCCCCACAATGGAGCCCTGGGGCACCCCACTAGTGACTGGCCACCAGCCTGATGTAACTCCATTAACTACAACTCTTCGGGCACGACCCGCCAGCCAATTACTCACCAACGTATTATGTTTTTGCCTAACTGTGTGCTGGCCACTGTGTCCAGAAGGATACTGTGAGAAACAGTGTTGAAAGCTTTACTGAAATCCAAAAAGACAATATCGAATGGCTTCCCTTGGTCAACCAGATGGGTGACCTTGTCATAAAAAGAAATTAAGCTGGTTAAGCAGGACCTTCCCCTCATGAACCTGTGTTGGCTGTGACCAATGACTGCATTGTCCTTCAGGTGTGATTCTATGATAATTGCATTGCCTATACTGTCTTTGCCATATCTTAACTTTCCTAACAGTATTCTGGCTCTCTGGATGGGTTCCCAAATTTAGTTTAAGAGCTATCCTTACTAACATCATGTCCTTAAAATATAACATGGCATTGCTTTCACCTGTCATATGTCCATTTCATACCAGGTGCAACTGTAGTTTAGTGGCAGATAAAGTGGGGAACGTGAATGATTTACATATTATTGTGGGCACATAGGATTGCCATAGTAGAATGAAACAGATCAGACCTGCAGTTAGTAGGGCAGCACATTCACACAACAGTCAGAGTTAAAAGTCACAAGGGAAAGGACAGCAGAGGTAGCTGCAAAATCATCTACCTCAGTTCATACAACCGTAGAACTAGGAGGCTAGGAAACTCTGTATGCATGCATTTTGCTCTTAGGAAAATAAATAGCTTATGCAGTGTAAGCTGAATGCATTTTAAATGGAAATGATTGCCAAAACAAAAAGTGAAGTCTGTCTCCTGCACAGTTTCTTAATGTTGGAAGTGGTCCTTCATTTCTGCTAAATGTTTCAGAGGCGATCTGAAAGGAGCACCCTAACCCTAGGATGACAGAAGCTTTCTGCGCTTAATGTCTTTTTAATTTTTTTTTAATGTGCTTTCACTTTGTGATGAAGACTGCCAGCAATACTCTTCAAATGTTAGGTATGCTTTGGTTAGGTAAGTGCCCTGAACTGTAACTACTGAGCCAGCAGTGTGCCCAGGTGGCCAAGAAAGCCAACGGCATCCTGGCCTGCATCAGGAATGCCGTGGCCAGCAGTAGGAGGGAAGTGATTGTCCCCCTGTACTTGGCACTGGTGGGGCCGCACCTGGAGTACCGTGTCCAGTTTTGGGCCCCTCACCACAAGAAGGACATTGAGCTGCTGAAGCATGTCCAGAGAAGGGCAACAAAACTGGTGAAGGGACTGGAAAACAAATCTTACGAGGAGCGGCTGAGGGAACTGGAGTTGTTTAGTCTGGAGAAGAGGAGGCTGAGAGGAGACTTGATCGCTCTCTACAACTACCTGAAAGGAAGCTGTAGTGAGGAGAGTGTCAGTCTCTTCTCCCAAGTAGCAAGTGACAGGACGAGAGGGAATGACCTCAAGTTGCGTCAGGGGAGGTTTAGGTTGTATATTAGGAAAAACTTTTTCACAGGAAGAGTAGTGAGGTGTTGGAACAGACTGCCCAGAGAGGTGATTGAGTCGCCGTCCCTGGAGACATTCAAAAAACGTGTAGACATGGCACTCCAGGACATGGTTTAGTAGGCATGGTGGTGTCAGGTTGACGGTTGGACTTGATGATCTCAGAGGTCCTTTCCAACCTTAGTGATTCTATGATACTACTCTCATTCAATCCTTTCCAGCCAAAAATCTTTCCTGCTGCCTCCTCGTTACGAGTGATGAGTTAGAGGAATCAGTTCCTCTTGCTTCTGTTCCTCTGACAGATCCCACGAGATAAGTAAGGTAAGCAGGCACTAAGCAGGCATTAGCATTAGACTGCATATGTAGTTCCAAGAGGTAAACAGACCTAATCCTTGGCATGCTGATACTTTCCATGAAGAACTGTCATGAAGCTCTGATATAACTACGTGCCACATCAGGAAAGTTTTTCCACGTGTTTGAAATCTTGTAGGTGATCTATGATATCAGCATGTCCAGCTGGACTAGTAACATGCTTTTATGCCTGCAATGCCACCAATTGCAGAAGCAATCTGCTCAACACTGTAATGCCAAAACTTTCATGGGAACATTACACAGATAGTAGCTAATTATACATTGCTCAATAACTGAACTGAGGCATGCTTCCAGGCAGCACATTGAAAGAGAGGGGTAATGTTTGTGTCACCAGGGAAAGGTTTTTATACTTATACATTCTGCATACAGGTTCATCGAGGACTCAGAATTTCCCTCTTGTCAGGATGTCCCACAAAGCAATGGAGGTGAGAACCTCTGAGTTGATTTCTTTTTATTGCCTTTATAGAGGTGTAGATTTGTTGTGGCAAATATCAGTAACACAGAGCAGTAGGGTAATACTAAAGTGACTTACAGCTCAGTAGCTATTTTTTATGCTGTTTTCTGAACAATCTCTTCTGACATAAGCCTATTGTTTGCTATTTCATGACAAGAGTTTTGTGTATGCAAACTTGCATGCAAATCAGGCTTAATTTATTATGTTTCCCTTCAATGAGAGCGGAGGGAAAAAAAAAACACCTTTTAGCTTCAGCAATACATTTTCCTATGAATAGGGCAGCTATTAAATGATTTATGGAAAGAATGCTAAGAATGCAAGAAGTTCAAAGAAGGTGGAGCAGTATCTTTTTTTTTCTTTGTTAACTTGAAACCTGGTTATTTAATGCCTTCGTCTAACTCAAAACATCATATCCATAAGACATACCTGCATTTCACTGTATCACAGGTGGGCAGATATCTAATTACGGATCTTACTCTTATTTTTTAAAAGAAAAAAAGATTTAGCACAATTCTTGCATGGAAGGAGAAAGGACACAGCATTTGATATTTACTCAATCTCCCTCTCTGTTGCTTTGTAGGCTTCTGTAGGGGGAGAGTGTGCCTTCAGCTGCAAATGGGGGTATTTCAAGATCCTTCCCTACCTTAGGCCTGCCACAACTGTGAATAGCCCTATTTAGCTCAGGTCTGATGAACTCCCCTGGAATTCCCTCTCTTTTATTTTGATACTGAAAATAAGTGTTCCTCAGCCAGACTGGGCATGGCTTTGAGACGCTCAAACTTCCTTAACCTCTGAACTTGCACGATGATTTCCCTCTTGTAGTGAAATCGGCAACCTTTCCACAAAGATCAGGTTTTTAGGATTCTTTTTTTTTGTTGTTGCTGTTCAGATGATATTACATAATTTAATAGAAAATCATATAACTACAAAATTCTACAGGATGAGTTAAAATTAATACTAATAAGGTGGCCTTTTCACAGATCTTACTTTGAGTTAAATTGAGCAGAGCTACTTTAATGAGTAATAAGATGAGCATTATTTTTCATTTAACTGTTTTGGGTTGATTTCTATGCAATCCTTTCAGGCTGAAAACATGAACACACATGCTAAATGAGAAATATGTCTCTATGTGGACTGAATCACACTTGTAAAAGACGGTGAGCAAACGTGTACTGCACGCAAATGCAAATATTGAAAACTACCAACTCCAGGGATGCGACATGATCCTTGCTATTTTCCGTTCAATATTTAATCTTGCTGCCTCTCTATAACAGGAGAATTTTAGAGCAAAATTTATCTGATACTTTTCTTGTCACCTCCAGAAAACTTACTGGGTTGCCACAAGGTTAGTCGACTGTGTTCTAAAAATCCCAGGTTCTCTGATAGGACTAACATGCCTATTTAATTGTATCTCTGAAAAAGTATCTCACTTAGCACTGAAAGCCATCTCCATTCATAGCACCCTGGTAGACAGCACACAGAGTTACAGCTGTAACAGGTGCTACAGACTGAGACTGTTTTAACTTGTAGGTCATCTCACATACAACCTCATTAGGAAACAGGTGATGTTCACTTATTAGGTCTATGCTTTAAGTTTTATTGATCTCAGAGTTCTTCTAAGGAAAAATGCAAAGCTTACTAAACTTGAACATTTTTCCAGGACGACAAAATCATCTCCTGTTCTGCTTGGAAGTGGCAAATATGAGCTAATTCTAATTATGGAGCAAGATACTCTTCAAATCTGGATTTATCTAATCCTGTCTCCATACACCTAAGCAGAGATGTGATAAGCAAGCGTGCACAGCCACAGCAGTCATTGTTTTCCTGGTACACCATGTGTATCTTTCAGGATTCTTAAACCACTTTGGTCTAAAATGGATGCAGCCACAGAGCATGACAACCTGTAATCTCCTCCCCACAAGCAAGGATAGGACAATGTAAGTCACCTGCAGGTTTGCTTGCAATGTTCTTTCTTGTTTTCATATATAATGTTATTTAAAGCAAATATTGTAATTTCATGCTAATAGGCATTGCCTTTTATGCCCTGGCAAGTTAGTAAGGTAGCCCTTAAATGTTTAAAGCCCTCGGACTACTATCAGTCAGGACTTTTTTTTTCCCCTCTATTGAAGTTTAACATTCCTAACTCTGCACAGAAGGGGGAAAATAAGTTCATAGCTGTGGAAAAATCTGTTGATGATAACTAATAATAGGAAAATGAAGCAGTCAAGCAGGCTGTGGATAGCATAGTTCAGGTCTACTTAAGCAAAAGCAAAGTTAGAAATGCAGTGATAGAAACATGAACATTCTGGAACATGAGTGAAACAGAAGCCCTCAGTTGTGGTCAGATTAATCCTTTAATACTGCTGTTATTTCCTTGTTGCCATATGGGACAGGTGATGGCTAGAAGGGCCTGTTATCCCAAATAACATCAACAAACATGACAGAGAAAGGGCTAACCTAAACCCTGGAGTGCAAATTCAGAGCACCAGAGCAAAGAAAAAGTCTGCACCTTGAGAATTTTCTAAGTTTTGTTTTTAGACACAAGTGACAGCAGAGGTATATAACTGCCTCCAGTAATTTGTGAACATTAATGTTGCAGTGGTTTCTGAATGACTTTTAGAGTTCCTTGGGTGGCTGGGGCGTTGTTATTTCAACAGTAACATCATCCATTGCATTACTACGATTTTTACAATGCATATTTATTGAGATTACTCATCTGCTAGCTAGTTTGGGTTTGCAGTTTATATGTGGAAAGGCCATTTTGGACTTAAAAATTATAAAAAGGTTTGATATTAGAATTTAGTGGACAGTTATATGTACGCAACACACATGTCTGTGTACCATGTGCAAAGAATTCTGCAAACATTCAAAACCCGACTGGACACGTTCCTGAGTGATGTGGCCCTGCCTTGGCAGGGGGGTTGGACTAGATGATCTTTTGAGGTCCCTTCCAACCTCTGCGATTCTGTGATTCTGTGTGAAATACATACAAGCGGGATTTGAATCACATTAGGTAAAGCAGTTAAGCAAGTACTAAACTTTAAGCACTCCTGAAGTTCTAGGTTTAAGCCACAGTATACTGTCTCCAAGTTGTGCTTGTTGAACTCCGTGTTTTCCTGCAGGGGAAAAAAACCCAATGCAATCCAAAAAAAAACAGCAGTGGTATGTATTTTACCCTGTTTCCATTCACTGCTTCACATATTCCTATCATAAGCTGGAGGATTTAATGGTAGGAGCAGTGCTTTGGGGAGCAAGGGTGAGACTGAATAGGCAGGGGCTGGGAAATAACTCAGGAACTCCTTAAACTGACATTGCCACCAAGTCACAAAGTTTCATCCGTGGTCTCACATAATTCCAGGCAAATTCTGTACTTAACTAAAATGCTCTATGGTACATTTTCCCCATATATTCCAAGAAATAATATATGAAAATTTTAAGCTGTTTCACATTTTCAAATGTTTTAAAAATAGATGTGTGTTGGGGGAAGGGAGATGGGCTGCATTATGTAACTTTCAACACTGAATCAGGGTTCATATTGATATCAGAACAGCTTATACTCTAGATTTACTCTGTCCTCTGGCTCTTTTGCAAGCTTTAACCATGTAATGTAGATGCACACTTGGGTTGTAAAGGAGTCATTGGCACTCTGGACTTGGCAGTTATTTTTAGGAAAACAGGATAATTACATTGATAGAATAGAGAAAATGAGCCATGTATAAATTAAATATGAAAATTAAATCATGTGTAATTAAATAGAAATAATGGGGCAGCCCACTTTTAAGGGTTGCTTATGAAACTGCATCAGAGCTGGTGAAAAGGGCCAGAAGTTACTCCTGGAAGCAGGCTCTTGCCAATTGCTGGTTATCATCTCCCAGGGTAGCTGAAGCTACATTACAAACTTAAGGTAGACTTGTGAACTAAAGTGAATGTATCTGCTTGTACTTCACACTGTGAAATACACTGACATCTGCTGCTGTTGCCTAGAGTTTCTGCAGAGTTCTACAGCCTGGGAACCTGTGGTATGTCACTAATTGATACTTGTTGTAGACTAAATCTAGCTGCACTATGTCTGTTCCTGCTGCAATAATTCTGTGGATTTCAGTTCAAATGGTACTCAGACGTGTCTCCTGATGGAGATTCATGGTAGTAACTACAGCACCTAATTGAAGTCACCCTCTTCAGTCAATAACATGGTTCATTTATTTCCACAGTGGAAAAGAAAAAAGAAATCCTACTACTTTACATTACTCCCTAAAAAGAAAATGCACCTGAAAACCAAACAGGTTTTTCCCACAGATTTTTGGACTACTTTTTTCAAATTTGTCCACAATTAAGGCATAGGCATAATTTGTCTGATATCATAGAGAGTGACCTACTGAAAAATCTGCCAAAAGTTCCAGTTTTTAGAGTCTATTTCATTTTGAAACACTTAAAAAAAAAAATCCCCCATTCACTTTTGAAATCTATTGTCAGTCTGTACTTTCTTGTTAGGAGAGAGTAGGCAGGCAGTATCATGAAACCGTTACAACCATTCATGATACTTACACAATGCCCAAGCAGAATTCTATGAACTCTATGTTGATAGTTCAGTGAGGTTTCCTGTTTCGTGCAGGTAGCTAGTTGCTAGGCAGAACAACTCTTCCTATGAAATTTTTATTTAGTAATTAAAAACACTGACTTGGCCACCCTGACCACAACAGAACCAACCCAACAGTCCAGTCTTTTACCCAGATACTCAAGCTTTTCATTACTATCTTAAAAAATATTATTCTTACAAAATTATTAGTATTTCTTTCTCTAGAGGAACCTGCCTGGCTTGTACTGAAGGGGACCGAGGTGAGAGATGGCCCGAACTTCGCAACACAGCTCAATTAAGGTGAGGGAATCCACAGAAGCCTATTTGCCTAGTAAAACTGCAGTGAGAACAATTAATCTCTCACAGCAATTATGTAATTATGTGGATTGGCTTGGTGCTTTGTCTGCTTACACTGGAACGCTGCTAATATGTGACAGAGAATAGTTTTCTATGTATTAAATGCAGTCTGATATTTTCCTTTGTGACCTCTGTATGTTTTGCTTCCAAAGGAAGGAAAATGCTTTACGTAATTTCCTTCATTATGTTTCCCTGTGAAATATCAGTTTCCTGGAGATTATGCATTTATTTGCATTATCTTGATTCGAAAACTGAGGTTTGGAATGAATGCATGTATCTGAGGTGAGGCAGTAAGTTGGCACAGCCTCCATGAATGAAGTTTGCGATTTAATGTGAGAATTAACAGGGGTTTTTTTTATGCTGTGGGTGTCTAACGGCCCAGATTGGGCCTCTCTTCTCTGTTCAATAGAGCAGCTTGGGAAAGTATGGGGAAATCTGTCATTTTTCTGCTGCTTACTGTCTAGAAGGATTCAAGGTTATCATAACAGCAGAAGACTAAGGTTTTCCAGTCATCAGTCTGAGCTGTAGGAACCATTGCACTTTTTAGTTGTGTTCAACTAGATATAATACAGAACTTAATTCAGGACAAAATCTCACTCCTCTTTGTCAGAATTAGAAACAGAATACTTCTGGGTCAGATAAACTTTCCATTAGTCACACATAATAGTGTGCAGTACATCAGGGCTTATATGGCATCACTAGGAGTAGCAGGATGGCAAGAGAATGACCTGCTAATATTACTTTCCTTCACTCGTGATTTGACTCATCATGTATGTTTAACAGAAATGAGACTGAAAGAAATTTACAGCTGAGATCACTAAATTTGACATGCAATGCTAGCAGTCATTCTGAACAGTAAGTGTTCCTTCTGCAAAAGGCAAAGACATGCTGTGATTTGACTAACATCGCTCTGAAAGATTATCTCAATTTCAAAAGATACCACAAAAAGCAATTCACTAGTGCTATGGATTCTGTTTAACAGTGGGTTCATTTATACAACACCATTCTTCTGAAAAAATTAAAATCCATTCGTTCATTTAAGCCTTTTAACATTATTATGAACCCAGTATCTAAATGCTTTGCAGACCAACAGTTTAAAAGTAAGAACAATTCTCAATGACTTTTCCAATTATCAAGGCTGTGCGAGATATCTTGAAGAAATTTCAAAATTGCCATGCCTAGTTCTGATTGTGGGACCCCATAATCCCAAAACATATCCTCCCAAGGCCATTTCTCCCATTTAAGAGTCTTTAAAATCCCTTCCCCTTTAGTCTGTACAGCAATGTTGTTGCCATGACAGCTGAGTTACAGAGAGGACAAGAAGGACATAGCATACCTGGGTTATTATGTGCTTGGTTAAAAATTGTAACACAATGCAGTTTCCTACACTGCAATCAAAGGTACTAGTAGAAACATCGTCATCCCACTTGGCCCTAGACTCCTTATTGTATCTGTGTGATTATACCTTAGAGCATGTAATTATCTCCTTGGTGCAGGCCACTAAAGAAAAATAATCCCTTCTTACCTTCTCTGCAGAAAGGAGTTAACATGCATTTCCAGTGAACAGAGCTACTTAAACTGAATTGTGATGGCTCGTTAAAGAATTAGAACATCAGACTTTTAATTACAAAATATGCATAGATATTTTAACCTCATTATACGGATTTTTAGACTCAGCAGGAGCTGTCATAATTTTAACCTTCTGCATCTGTCATTATTTAGTTGGAAAGCACTGTTATAATGGACCAGAATTGAAACAGCACTGATCATCCCGCAGTTACTCCTGATTAGTGCTGGTAAACAGGTGCACCTTGCACCTGCCATGGGATAACAGGTACACTTAGCAAGACCTACAGTCCTTAATCCAACATGTCACATAGCAGTTGTATGATAAAAGCAGAAGAGCTATGGAATAGCTGAACCCTGTTAGGACATTCCACACATGTTGATGATGCACATTTAGATAGAGGTTTTCCACTGGCTGAGCTGGTGATACGAAGAAAACTACATTTGTAATTTCCCAGTGTCTATGGCATATAGTTCATGACTGCATTAATTCTGTTACCGTGCAATTTCTAGCACATTAGTAATAAAAGGTCACTTAAGGAATAACAAGTGAAGGCACTGTACATTCAAATAAAATCACCTTTTATACCACTACAACCATAAATGGCACAGGAAACCTAAGAATCCAAGCAAAAAAGGCATGATAGTGCATATTAGTGATCTTAGAATGTAGAAAATCAGTGAAGCATGCAAAAATAAACACTTTTCTAGTTATGCATTATTTTCCATCATGAAAATATCTTTATACATCTGTAAAGTTGTGTTCTGAAACAATTTACTTCTGTTTAGATTAATTTTATCAGTTTAATATTGACTGAACAACCTAAAACCATTATGAAGTTCATATTTGTTGTGTTCAGTTTTACTTTTTGTATCCTTTCTTGAACTTTCTTCAGAAGACATTTGAATTGAAATGACTGTAGATCTTAAAGCCTCTGACCTTCTACTCATAATAGTATGCAAAGAAGCACATGATGTCACATCCCCATATGTCCTGTTAATGAAAACTTCTATGAAAACGGGGTTCATAGTGTCCAGAGATACAAACAGAAGAGCAAACCCTTGCACACCACTGCAGCTGCAATACTGCTGTTAGCTTTTGCAGCTAAACTGGAAACAAAATTTGAAAGCCACTCAGGAAAGACAGAAAACTCAGCAGTGCAGTAATGATTCTGATTCTCATGCAATTAAAGGTTGACATCAAATGCAAATGTGTCTCATAAACTTGCCTTTCCCATTTGTCTGCATATGCTTTTTTGCCTGTAGGAAACCCACAAAGACGTTCAAATTCAAGGTTTCACTGGTATTTTTGGAGAAACTAAATCAATACATTTTATGTTGAAACAGGTGTGTTTTTTCTATGAATAAGCAGTTCAGATTTTTTCCCTCCCAAGACTTTTGAGTATCCTTGCAAAAAAGAGCTTCCAGTGTATGATATATTTCATTTTACAGGAACTTAAGAAATTATGTAAATGCTACAACATGTTAATGCTATGAGTAAGAAAATACAATCACATATATGTAAATATATATATGTAAATATAAATATGTTAAGGGTGAGTGTCGTGAAGATGGAGCCAGGCTCTTCTCGGTGTCATTAAGCGATAGGACAAGGGGCAACATGTGCAGACTGGAGCATAGGAGGTTCCATGTTAATACAAGGAAAAACTTTTTCACTGTGAGAGTGACAGAGCCCTGGCACAGGCTGCCCAGAGAGGTTGTGGAGTCTCCTCCTATGGAGACATTCAAAACCCGACTGGACACGTTCCTGAGTGATGTGCTCTCGGTGGTCCTGCTTTGGCAGGGGTGTTGGACTAGATGATCTTTCGAGGTCCCTTCCAACCTCAAATATTCTGTGAATATTTTAGATACTCTGTTTTAAGTGTGATGTGACAGTATTGAAATTACCTTGTAAAATCCTGGGCATTTTGAAACAATGTGGAGAAGGATCCATGCAGCAATAGCAGCTCTCTGTGGTGATGAATTCTGAATCTGTAGAAGGAAAAACAATGGGGAAAATACCTGTTAACAGCATTTAGGTAGAACTGTTATCAGGAAAAAGACACAACCCCGTAATCTACAGAACAGAAAAAACCAGAAATAGTCATTCTCATAACACTTCAGAAAAATGTAACATTCATTCTAAAGTATGAGTATATAATAAGGTGTTGAATGGAATATTATGGAAATAAATTATTTTAATTGTTTACATTTGCATCTTGCTGAAAAATGACCTAATATTTTTTTAAAAAAAATGTTTATAAACATTTATGTGAAAAAACCCCCTCAAGTAATATCAGTGCTATTGAAAAGCAAACCAGAATTTTACCCTAATTTCATGCATGTGTAAGTTGCAGATTCCTGCTATATCCACCTAAAATTGGTAAAAGTGAGATCAGAATCAGGCCCAAAACACAATTATTGGGGGAAAAATTCATAGATCTATGTTTATAATATTTAGCAATAAAATTTACAGCCCTGTTATCTGCTAGCTATGCAAAAACAAACACTTGTACAGGTGGAGTGTGCCACATGTTTATATGTAAACAAATGGCCTAATCCTGCCTTAGGGCATTGTAATGTTACAGCACACAAAGCTCCAATGAGATAGCATTGGTTTTAGAGAAACCAGCCAGCACAGGAGAAAGTTAATTTGCCTAAACTACCTAGAGGCAATGCAAGGTGAAGTTCCAGTCAAAGCTAAAGTTCACATAGATAACTGACTGTTGACTAGGCATAGAGCAGAGCTGAAAGAACAAGTAAAGCAGAAATCTGAGCTTGCCTAAATCATCTATATGGGAACTCTGTTTTAGGAGAGCTGCCATGAGCTTTTACGGCCTGCTGCCAGTGCGTCAGTGCAGAACGACGTTTGCTCGATGTGCCTTCCTCAGGGATCTCTCTACCATCAGTAACTTTGTGCCACTTTCCTGTAGTGAGGAGAGGGTAAGCCTCTTCAGGCATGCTACTCTAGTCTCTCTGTGATCTCCGAAACAATATAAAGGGTATAGTTGTAGAAGGTTCTGTGTTCCTCATGCTCTTCTGAAAAGTTGTTTCAGGTCATTCATTAAATATGGAACATAATTTATACTACATAGCATCCTCAAACAGCATTTTTAAACATAACAGATAATGCTTCCAGTTACCTTTTCCAGTTACGGCTAGTGAGTTTGATAATGAAATTTAAATTAAAGATATACTGGCAGTCAGACAGTTTTTCTTGATATGGTTCATCTGGTACAGAGGAAACTGAGTCACATGAACATTACAATTCCTTGAAAGCCAATTTGTGAAAGCTTGACAGGCTCTCCGCAGTCTACGTTTGTCTTCGCTAGAGAGAAGGCTGTCTTTCTGTTCTGAATTTGGAGATTGATGTTGATCCCTTTTGCTCCACAGCAAGCTGTAAGGAAGTGACTGTCACTGGGGGACAGGGCAATCAAGAGAATTATGAAGTTGCATCCTTTTCTGCAGAGTAGACTTGCTTCCTGTGCAGATTAAACTGGCTTACAGCCTTACCTTGCATGCAGGAGAAGGCCTCATAAAACTTGTATGAGAAGTTTTTTGTGGGAGCTGTAGAAAACTTCTGATTAAAAGCCCATATTTATTGTCAAAATTAACCCTTTGGTAGAAGTTATCAGACAGGTCAAGGTAATCTAGGCCTTAATCAAAGTAACAATTCATTGCATGAGGCATCACAAGTCCATCTTGACCATCCGAGAAAAGGAATCATTTGATTCATTATGTATCTAAGATATGTGGTGCCCAAGCAACATGGTGCATTAGTTTGCTATAAAGCAAGAGACAATTTTATTCTGTAGTAAAACTTAAGGGGTTTTTTTGATTGGGTTTGGGGTGGAGTGTTTTTGGTGATGGTGGGTTTTTTCCTGGTATGGTTGACATCCTAGATTTAGCAATATAAAAGGGACACCATGTTTAGCTCTGAAAGCTTTTTTCCCAATAGTATCAGAAGGGACCTTTACCCAAAAGCAGGACTAAAGTGAATTGTATTTGTAAACAATCTTGCGAGGCTCCTTGTATAAGGCCATGGCTTTACATAAAATGAGGTCATGATGTCAGTTCCATAGTGTAAAATTAAGTCTTAAGTGAAAAGACAAGTGTTTTTTTAATGGGGTTTTGTCTGTAGGATTGATTTTTCTGCTCTTGTTCAGCATGTATGGTTTTGTAGTGGATCTACTGTCTATCTGTAGTGCTGACTTCTTCAAGGCAAATCAAAACTGGTCCAGGTTTCCAAACTATTGATGACTCCCCTTCAATTTGTTTCAGCCCAGACAGTCTTTGGAACTCCCTTTCCTCCACCACCACAGAGGGACAAACCTAAAGCTGACGTCAATATGATTTTTACTGCACCAATAGTAATGAGATACATGTCGATAACTGCTAAACTGAAAGTAGTTATTTTTTTCTAATACATTACTGAATTTAGGTAGGGTAGAAACAGCACTGTGTCTCTGCAAATGTTTGAGTTTTATGTGGAAATGCTGAAGGAAGACATTCCTTTAAAAGATAAATAAATCAGTATTTCAGGAAAAGCACAGTCTGACTTTGAACTGTTTAGACCTAAACAACAGATGGTGAAACTGCTGCAGATCAGGCATAACAAGCAAGTTGGTGACTTCCTCCTGGTACTTTGCACTGTTACGCTTTAAATCGGAGTGCCTTGCTGTTTTTAATTCTCATTTCTCCCCATTCTCCAGCCTTCAAAAAATAGGTTATATTCTGTGTTTGTAATTCTACTACTGATATTATCAGTCCATAAGCAAAACACAATTGTTTCCTGAATGAAGGAGATTCCCTGTTTCCCATTCTGAAGATTTAAAAGTAGATTGCTCTGCTTCCACATTGAGGCCAACCAGATCCTTGGAAGACAATTCTGCATCAAAAAATTGGAACTGTAAGCTAGAACTAAGGCACAGAGAGTCTCTCCTTTCTGTCTTTTCTACATTCTGACTTTGAGGGAAACTTACCCAGGGAGTAATTACAAAGAGATCCACCTTTAATCTTCTTTTAGACAGATTACTACAAAATAATCTTTTCTTCTTTCTGCTGTGCACGGGAAGAACTCATGAGAGCTCAAAAACTGACTTTGCCTCAGTAATGACTTTGGATCATTTACAGAGAGCAGCAGAGTAAGGACAAGAAAGTATTAGAAATAGTAATACTTCAGCAATAGGTTCTTACTCAAGACACTTGTAAGCTTGCAATAGATTGTCATCAAGTCTTCAGTAAAGAATAGATATGTTATGCTTCATAGCTTAAAAAACAACAACAAAACCAAACCACAAACCCAGAAAATTAAATAAATTAGGACTTATAGGGGAAGAAGATAATGACAAAAATTCAAGTGATGAGGTGGTAGACTTGGATGGCAAGCAAAGGATGCAGGGTGATGTGGATAGGAGAGACCTTGTAAACAACAATACAGGGTGGAAGGGGGACCATGTCGAACATATGCACTTACGTAAGACAGTGATCTTATAAGAAGATCATTAATTCTGTTATTGATACAGCTGGGAGATGAAACACACATTAGTTTTCAGAAAAGTCAGACCCCAAAAATTCCAGTCAATCGTAACTGGTTTGTATATGCATAGACACACACTTCCAAGAGTGCAGATGTTTTTTCTAGATCTAATTATTTCTTGTGCAGATAGCTGTAACTATTTTCATCAGTCCTGCTAGTCTCCTATGCACTGAAGTCACTTAAAAATCAAAAGATGTGTAAATTTGTGCAAGATCTAAGATGAGTGTCTTTTACAAACACAAATCATATTTCTTATATTTTTAGATACCACTTCAAGACCTGCTCACTTAGGAACTGAAATAGGTAAACCAGTAAATCCTATTTAATGATGTGTTCATTTGTGCTGAGCATGTGATGTAATGAAAAGCAGTGCTTTTAATAATGCTGCTTCAGTATTACTATTTTTAATCTCTCAATCATACTGTACACTTAGTCATTGTTACCTATTATAAACAGCAAAACTGTAGCTGGCTTTAAATTAAAATTGCTTCTTAGTTAGTGTTTATTGTACAGGAGCAGTCTCTTGCCTTGCAAACTTCACTTTTCTATTCAGATCCCTGTATTCATTTCTAATCGGTTTATTCTCCAGTCAGTATTTCAACTGCAGTGCTCTTCCATCAAGCTGAATTACTGCTGCTGAGTTAGTTAATTTGGTTTGCATGAAGCTGTGATAAATAATGTTGGTGTAACAAAACTAGTGGACACTTCCTTATGAAATGGACAGCACGACATTGGCAGAGTAAGAGTTGAAGGCTCTGGGAGCTGCTATGGTTTACTACAACTTGCAGCTGTAAGAAACTCCTCCCCATGCTCAGAATGAAATATCTCCTCAGAAGAGGTTCTCTTGTTCAAAGCCTACCAATCTGGTCTTTGGTTATATTATGCTCTGTTATCAAACGCTTAGCGATTTTGTCTCAGTAGAAAATATGAAGATCACATATGACAAACTCTGGCTAAAGTGAAGAAAAAGCAACCTAGGTTATACTATGAATCATTAAATTAATAATTTGACACAGTTCATCCTAGGTTATGACAGAAAATGGCTGAAGCACTGCAAGAGCTGGAAAATGCATGCTTTTTTACTTTTTTTCTTTTTTTAACAGAGATGGAATGGAAAAATCTTGCGTAAATCAACCAGCTAAACTGAAGTCCAAGAAAAATCCTTTGACCATGCTAGCAAATAGCTATTTTTCAAATGTGAAGAATCTTTAAAGTGAAAGTAACAGCTAACCTGAATTGTCAGGACAATAGGTCATGCCAAACCATTCTGCCTGCCTTCTTTTGGACAGGACACCATTACCATCGTAACAGAAACATCAATAACTGTCCCCTAACTGCACTGTACCAAGGCTTTGGGGACTCGAAGTACTGCGGAAGACCAACTTCATGCTTGGCTAGGTGGAAATGAGGGCAGAGAGGTAAGATCTCACCTGAAAAGCTGTGGAAATCTTTAGGCACTGTTCTGCAGAGAGAAACATTGAGAGATGCTGAACTCTCAAAATATATATACACGTCTCTTCTCATATATATAAAAATAAAATGAGTGGCAAACTGCTAGAATACATGTCCAGGAAGGTTCTGGTATCTCTGCCGTGTGGTTTCAAGGAACATTTAGACCCAGCACTGTTAGCCATAACCCAGGTACTGTCCCTGCGGCCCAGAGCTGTGTGGAGAGTTACCGGTGTTGCCACAGACAGACTCGGGGTCCCGCCCCCGCCCACTAGTGGCACTTGCTGCCGTAGGAGGCCTTAAGGCCTCCGTGGAAAACGAGCAGGCGCCTCCTAATAACCCGCGGCACAAGCAGTGCCAGCCGTGCGCCTTGCCAGCTCCTCACCGAAGCCGCCATCCGCCTCCACCCTGCGTTCCAGTCAGCGGGGCTGCCTTCTGCCCTCAGCGGGCGTTCCCGCCAGCGGCCGGCGCGCGCCCCCTCCTGACGGCCCCCTAGACCCCTCTCCGGTCAGTCAGCGGGCGCGGGCGCTGCCCCGGGACCCCCGAGTGCGCCCCCCACCCCCGGCACCGGTTTTGGAGCAGAAACGAAGACAGCTCTAACTGTCCGAGTCTAGCTGCAGATACTGAGGTACAGAGCCAGCCCTGCCTTTCTCCAGGGTTTTATGTGAGCTTTGTGGTGCCCCTGAAACCTCCACCCCTAAAAACGCTCCTTTTGTCTAGAACGCCTCAAACAATAGCGTGGTTATTCAGTGTGGCGGTTATTCAATGTTTCCCCCCCTGGCCGGAGGGGAAAAAGAGCAAGTTGGAGAGGGGAAAAGAAAAAGTTATTTGTGAGGAGTGGCACAACACTGGGCAAATTGTTCTGGATTAGCCCTAAGCTTCACCTTCCTTCTACAGCTGCACCTTCACTGCAGTTGTTTCCTCACAGGTGGGGGAAGCTTCCTCCAGGCGCTCTCCTCCCTGCTCTCACAGAACCCCTCCGCTGGGAGCTGCAAGCTCCCTGCTCCCGAGAGCTGGATTTCACGTTGGCCAAGCTGTCAGTACAGCGCCTGCATCGTGCACTTTAGGCTACAGACTTGTGCTGTTTTAACATTATGCTGTTCCTACAAAATTAATGAAACATTTGAATTATTCACTGCTCACTTTTATAAAGCAGCATGTGTGAGCAAAACTTGGTCTTTAATGGGGTTTAAGTGGCATTAAGTAGTGCTGTTAAATTCTTCTCAAAAGTGCAGCAACTACATATCTCTGCTTTATAGAGCTCCTGGTTTGAATTTAGACTGAAAATCTTGTGATGGTATCAACCAGCTTCGTAGGCTACAGAGACAGCCTCTCAAAGCTGAGGAACCAGAAATAAATGAACCCTTGGTATATAGGAATCTCAATGCTCTCAGTTTGCATAAGCCAGGCATTTTGAAAACTTGGTCGTCTGCCTGCACCTGAGGAGTTTGAAACACTGTAGATGCTAGTGAGGAATGTTAGCTGCTCTGAAAAACAAACAAAACCCCAAACAAATACACACACCCCCCAAAAATGCCTTCACAATTCCTCATACTATACAGTAATGTCACCTACAGCACTGTGGTAAGGGTACGATTGAGTCTCCTATATTTCATGTCTGAAAAAGAATTGTACACTGTGTTTCCCTTTCTTGTACAGTTCGTTGTTACAACATTAATTGCTAGTGTGCAAATAAGTCATTATGTCACCTATGTG
Source organism: Psophia crepitans (assembly GCA_013399095.1). NCBI lineage: Eukaryota > Metazoa > Chordata > Aves > Gruiformes > Psophiidae > Psophia > Psophia crepitans. The sequence goes on from VWZZ01003902.1 coordinate 2,111,241, forward strand.
ATTAGATCTTAATATACCTACTAGAAAGGCATGAAGTTTAGTACAGTACACTAGACATTTCTGATTTTGATGCAAGAAATCAAACAAATATTTTGAAATGCCGTGTTACCACAATGTAAAGTGATTTGTTATATAGGAAGGATCATGTCAGTGGCTGTACAAGGGCAGTGCTGCAGACCATTTTCCGCTGTGATGATGAGCAGCAAGTACTAGTGTGTTCCTCTGTGTGTTAAACTGCCCTAAGATATGGTAATATGGTATCTAGTACGAATGAACTACTCCAGCCTCCTTATTTGAGACTTTGGAAGGATAATTCTCTGCATTTGGAAAAAATGAAAAAAAAATAAAAAGGCCTTTAAATTCCGTTAAGCTTCTGTAAACCTTTGCACTGCAAGTTAGGACAAGATGTTGCAGACCTGGAAGTCTGCTATATTTAATTTCAGAAACTTAAATAAGAACATTTCAAATATTCATTTTTGAAATGAGATGCAGTTTCTGAGTTCTAGGCTTAGTTATTTTGTAAACTTTTCATTCTTCAAAGTCTTAAAGCTAAACAAGCTTGGAGAAGCCTTGAGAACTGGAACTTCTGTGGCAGTCCACAGAGCTGAAGACTTCAAATATGGCTGTATTTATTAATTTATTTTTCTATACAGTCACCCTTTATACTCAGATAGGCATAAAGTTTGTGTATTGTGCCAAAAAGCAGTGATACATGTATCAAAACAATACTGTAGGATACATTTGTTTCATGTAAATAGAGATCAACAACTGTAAATATGATTTAATCTCATTTAGGTGGGGATATGAGGGCAAGTGGAATGTGCATGCATGTTGGAAGTGACATGAAAATGTTGTATGTATGTCAAGTCATAGCTACCTCTTCTGCCAGCCTCCTTGCATTCAGACACCGGGGATGTAATGTAGCTGCTGTAACGCTGAATACAGGCAGAGCAGGCTGTGTGTGTTCACAGCTGATGTGAAGTAGCTTTTTCCAATCATAAACCGAGTAACAGCTGCTCAGGGTGGTGAGCTCCCTTCCTTTAGGTGTAAATGCAAAGTCATTAAATAATATTTTGAAGAACTATTATGAAGATAATAAGACCCTGCTGTCCAAAAGCACAGAGGTACCTGGCAAAACTCAATGCAAAACATTCGCTTGATCTTGAGGAGTTGCCTTGAATTTTACTGCTTACGGTTGTATCTGTGATGGAAGAGACAGCAGACTGTGAGAAAAGCAGCTGCTTCTGAGCAGTTTGTGTTTGACTTCTGAGCTGTTTAGTTCTCCTGTATTCAAGGAAATGGGGTTTTACGACAAATAAGGTTTTCCTCCAAAAGTTAACGATGAAGCATGGCTTGGATTTTGAAGTGAGGAGATGGGATTTCTGAAATATTTACGTGTAGGTGTTGTGCCCACATCTGTTTCTCAGGGCAAATGCAGGAGCATTTTTCACTATTGGTAGCCAAATGCCTTTTTAGACTACCTGCCAGTCCTGGGGCCCGAAGCAGACTTCCAGTTCAGAGTCTTTATGACAACTCATAGAAAACAAATCTGAGCTGTAGTTTTCATCTGTCTGCCAAGAAAAATAGAAAATTATAGAAAATATATAGATTTCAAGAAGGTGAAGTGCTGAGGAGCTACTGTTGACATATTTTCCTCTTTTTCAGCCATTAACACATCTTTCCTTGCCCCATGTGAGTATAAGTTCCAGCAATTTATTTCATCCCCTGCGCTCTTTAATCCTTTCTTCCCTTCTCCTTTTCGCTCTCCTGTGATAAAGACAGGTACAGTCACACTCTAAAACCAATCCAGAGAGCAGAGGACAAACTGAGACCAAAACTTGAAAACTGGCGTTTGTAAGTTATAAAAGAATAATAATACAGGAGTGGTCGGTGTCATGATTGTGATGGAGTAATTATTGGAAAAAGAATGTGAAGGCAAAAGAAAGGCCAAGACATCACTTGGAAAACAAAAAGCTATAATATCATGGCTTTACAAGGAGTTTCTGTGTGTCAGGCTTGAGATTTGCTATGGAATTCTTTCAGAACAAGTATTTAGTTTTAATTAGCAGGGTGGTATCTTGGCTAATGGCATTCTTTGAATTCTTCAGTGGCCGTGAAATGCTGAGGCCTTATTAAGGAAGAACATAGAGAAAAAGGGAACACACTTTCCCAGTTTGCCAAATTGAATGTTCCAAGCATACATGTTCATGGGTTTCAACTTTAAAATATATTGTTAATTGAAAGAACACAATGAATGGTTATGGAAATGCAGTGGCGCATTCAGGGGTGTAGCCCATCTTCTCAGGTTGTGGATATGCTGTAACCAGTATTACTCTGAGCTTTGCTACTGCTGTGCAGCTCCTTGTACACACTCTTCAGCTGATCTGGAATACTTTTTATTGGATTATTTTGGATTATGCTTTTGTCAGTTTATCAGACAAATACTTCTAAGCCAGCATAAAAGTGCTGTGCTTGGAGAGGCAGCGGTGATTCACCTCATTTTCAGCTAATTTACCTACTTAACAATACTTGTGTGACTTCAGTCTTCTTTTGGTGAATGGAGGGTATTTGATGTGGACCAGAGACCTGCTACTACAGGTCTCTATACATTAAAAACATGCATAATGTTTAATAATCTGCACTGACTCAGACTGGTGGTCCATTGAGGTCAGTGTCCTGCACCTAATGCTGGCCATAAGTGGTGAAGGGATGAGTAGAAAGTCAGCAGATTCCTTAGAGGTCCTAAAGGAGTCTACATTTGATATGCAAAATACTCAAACCTCTCTAATTGCCCTCCATAAATCTGAACCAGCTGCATGCTTAGCTGACTCCCAGTTCCTGGTAATGCAAATATCGATATAATTCAAAACTACAGTCTTCTGGAATTAACAGATTAATCTGATAAAATGAATACGAAATCATCTCATGTTACCCTTAACTGTAACACATTTAGTATTTGCATATGGTTTGAATGAAGGTTGTCAAAGACATGCAAACTAGAGGTTGAGAAATAAAGTTTCTAAATAGATAGAGATCTTGAAATATAAAAGGCAGTAAAGACTTGATCTTTGCTGACACCCAAATTGCATTTACACTTTTCTCTCTTAGCTTCCCTCCCTAAGATTTCATAATCCCTTCAGAAAACCTTTTCAGTGAGTTCATAGAGAACTTCTACTATCACATTCCCTTAGTCCTCAGAGACAAACGTGTATCACTCATGAGATCTAGTTCTTATGTTATGTATACACTCAAAATACACACTATAAACTGAATAAATAGCTCTATAACAAACTGTAAGCGGTCACAGATGGCACTGTGGTCTTAAAAGGGGTCAAGTCTACCCTTTTTTTTATTTTAATAGATAAATACTATATTCTGTGGCTTATAATTTCTAGATGGTTGAAAAGAATTTAGTCACAGTGAATTCCAGTGAGAGATAACAGCCTAAAATACCTATTCCACACAGTTGGTTTTTTTTTCTCTGCAGTGCTGTTTATAACAATTGGGTTGGAAGTCTCTGTAATGTGTTCATGTTGCAATCCAGACCTAGAAACAGAATTTTAAAATTAATTTTGATACTTGAAAAATGCTATGACTTTCTATTACAGAAAGCAGCATAAACAGAAAAAAAAATTAAAAAGGAAAAATACAGCAACAAATTGAACCTATCTGTCTAAAGCCTTGTTTGGCTTGTTTATGTCTCCCCACCTACGAATTTAAATCTAATAAGCAATCTGACCTCCTACTGCCAACCTCATCTCCCCTATTTCCTTAAATATTTGCAGATACAAAAGCACTGAAATGACAAAATTATTAAAACTCAACAATAGGTTAATTAGCATCCATGTCAGAACATTGACTACAGGTAAATAAGCAACTATTTCAATAAAAAGACTAAGCCTTTATCCTTCTAGCCAAATAAATCCTGCTTTTTTGTATGTCTCAATCAAGCTAGTCCTGAGCTATGGCTGCATTCTTCATTTGCTGAACTAAGGCTGTAACTAATTTGCTAAATTGTGATTTTTAGATACATTAAGCATTTAAAACCCATAGCAACTGATGAAAACAGAATACCTTTAAAATCCGATTCTTGGTCTTTAACTGAAAAGTAAAACAGTACATAGCCTGTTGAACTAGTCTAAAAATCTTTTAAAGATACTCAGAGTTCTGAACAGAGTGAATTCATACATTCACTGCCAGTTTAAAAACATGCCAATTAGTCTTGTATTTGATACTTGACTCCATTCTCCTAAGCAGATATTTTTAGAGTACTCCTCAAGAGACGGGACTCTTACCACTCTTTGGTAGAACTGCACATCAGAAAAAAAAAAAAAAAAAAAAAAGAAAAACCAAAGTGCTCTCTTATTCTTAATAACTGTTAGACTAGATTTACAAGTGTTGGAGAGTGACTGTAAAGAATTAGCTCAGCAAAACAAAGGAGCCATTATTTGCTTGGCATAGCTCTCTTTTAACACAGTATAAAATTCTCACTGTTACGTTAATATCTCCTGGTTTAGAGCACAATTCAAACTCAGTACGTTCAGATTTTCAGCAAGTTATTCCCACAGGCCTGCTTGGGAAAGCTTCCTTTTGCTGATACACTGACTTTTCACTAACCTCCTCCAAACCCCTATTCCTCTGGGGGATTTTATTTTGTTTTGTTTTGGACAGAGCTCCTAGTTTAGCAGATCTACTTCCTGAAAGGCTCTAATTAACCCAGTAATTCTACTTCCTTGTCCTGTCCATCTCTCAGGGGACAAGTGCATTTCAGAGGCTGTTAACCCCCTGCCTGCAGTATGTTATACATGATTTCTGGTTTTGTATACAGTAACTGTGGTATCTTTTTTTCAGGAGCCTATGCTTTAGGAACACTGTGCTTTCATCAGAACACTTCTGCAAAAGCAGTAACTTTTTGTACAAGTTGAGATGGTAATGATACTATCCAGGAAGTGCTGAAAAACGTGCTGAATTCTTCAGCTCAAGGATAAAATATAATGATGGGAAAAGCCAGCATAGGTATAACTAATTAGACTAAGTAAAAAAACCTGAAAGGATCTCCTGTGGCACTAAATACGGTTGTAGGATGCAGAACGGGTACAGCTGCTTTTCTGCTGAAAGTGCCAGTGAGCTTTGCTAAGAACTTTCCAATATTATGTCTGTAAACACAGTACAGGTATTTGTGAGAATGATACTTGGCTTAGTAGAGTTGGTGCTTTCCTTTATACTTTTGCTGTGTATCTTTAAATGTGATTCAACCTCAGAGATTTTACAGAAGTTGTCTTCTTATGAGAAAAGCATTAAAAAATCTCCAAAGTTTCCTGACATCAGCATTTGGACAATAGAGGGGGGTGTGGTAAAGCAGCCAGAGAGAAAGTATACAATGAGTAAATCCTGGTATAAAACAGATAGTCTTGAGCTCCTTTTGATTTTAGTATTTTTGTTAGTTTATAGATTCTATTTAAAGGTGTGGAAGCCAAACTGAACCCAAGTTTACATAACAGCAAGACTGGGTTCCTGAGCTTCCTCATCTTTCCTGGGTCAAGTCTGTTCTGGGTGCTTGCCTTTTCTTGTCATCTACTTTTCTTGTAGATTTTGAGAGCAAGAGTTAACAATCAACAAGATTAGAGCTATTAAATGTTGAGAAAGTAACTTTCATATGAATATGGTTTGCTATTGTCCATTTGTCCAGTACCACTTAAAGTGCTTTTACCTTCACTGGGACTCAAAATTATGATTAAGCTGATGAAAACTCTCCTCTCATACATAACTTTTGCTTTTGGACTGCTGCATTAGTAGTCCATTTGGCTTCAACACAATCTGTTAATTGAAGATCTTAAACTTTTTTTTTTTTTCCCCTAGACAGTTAATATCTGAATTTAGCACTGAAAGAGAGAACTTGATGGTTGCGTCCTAAACCCACTGGAATTGGTGGAATTTTTCATAGGGCCTCACTCGTTTCAGGACTGGTCATTATACATAATTTAGCAGCAAAGGCGAAAACTTAACCCTAAGTCTTCATTCTGACCAAAGGGAATATTCCTCCAATCACTTTACTATGCTTGCCTGGAGCCTAAGTAGCATGAGACCTAGAAGTTTGTAATGAAGCTATTAGTTGAAACTGCTTGGAGTGGGGGTTCAGCCTTTCAAACTAAAGTTAAGTCTCTATGTTTTTGCAAGCAATTCCTGGGTAATCTTGAAGTCCAATGGGCCTGGTTTTCCATTGGTGCATTCTGTGTGCATTTTTTGAAGGAGGACAAGCTGTAGAATCTCCTTGATTATGGTCTGATCTTGTAGAAGAGCAACCTTTATTAATAAATGTGATATTTGTGTTTTCTAAGTCAGTATTTAAAACACTTAAGGGTATTGCTTTTCTAAATTGTTATATATTAATTTTCATACATTTTTATGATGCTTATTATTTTATTACTGCCTAAGCAACGGTGCTGTTTGATGTTTGTAAGTCATAGCAGCTGAATGAGTGCCAGTGATGAAACAAATATATTGGATGTAAGAAGTTAAGGCAGCCTTGTATAGGGTATTTATTGCAGTGTTAAAATTTATGAATACAGTGCATTGTGCTTTTCTCAGGGAGGAAAACATAAAGGTGGAAAGATCTGAAATTTCTTTCATTTGATTGTAAGGGTATAAGGAGAAGACAGAATTCTCCAAAGGCAGAAACAAGTAGGGGTGGAGTCTCCAAAGACACCAAGTGTGTAGTCCAAACAGTCCTGAGAAAGGTGCTGTAGTCCTGTGCTGCTAGGTGAAGGCATCTATACTTTTTCTTTATACTGGTAGAAAGCTGCATTATGTCTCTATCAATGAGACTGACCACAGCTTTGCAACAAAACAGGCCGTGCGTGGGTTCTTCAGCTTTCACTTGTGTGTGAAATTGTAACCCGGTTCCTGACATTTTGCCCAGCAGCAGCCCATCTGAAAACTGGGTCTAGAAGGAAGAATATGTGTTTGCAGTCTCAGCTTTGAGTGGGGTTGATTGCTGATTACATCACTGTTGGCAAATTCCTGGAGGTATAGTATAGCTCTGGATTCCTGCAGCAGGAGCATAGAAAACAGCATCAGCAAGTTGAAATTATGATCTGTTTTATTGTTTAATTAATAAAGTTCTCACTAAGCTCCCTGTAGGAAAGGGAGAGATGCAGGGAAAGAGAGATTTCCTAACTCAGAACTCAGTAATTAAGACAAAATTTTCCAATTCGCTTGTCTTCAAGAGTGCAGTACTAAGAAATTCTAGGAGATCAGGACACATTTGGGAAGTGGGAAGGGTCTAGGGACTTGTGGATTAACAGAAAAGTCAGAAAATTTTAATTTTGCTCCTTGACATGATAGATGATTTTCTTTCAGCAAGTCATTTCGTGTCTCTGGATTTTTCATATTAACGTGTTAGAGCTGGGCAGTCGTTTCACTGTTTGTTCAGTGTCTGTCTCTCACAACAGGATCCTGGTACTTTTAATGGATAATGGATTCTGCTACAATATATACAAAATGCAATAATAAATACAGAATCAGGCCCAGCCTTTGGGCACCAAAATGTAAAGTCGGATTGTTTGGACTCCTCTATGTACATTCTTAGGAATTAGTTTTCAGGATGAATTAATCTATTCATCTCTCACAGTCTCTTAGACACTACTTACCTATGGAACTTTCTAGTATCCTCTGAGACTTAGAGGATATTTTATTAATGTGAAATACTTTTTTTTGTGAATGCTTGTGCATGCAGCATATGTTTTTTAGTGTATGTTAAATACTGCGATATTTAAGCTGAAATGAGGAACAGGCATGCTGCGCCATGTTGTTGTTTGCTGTGAAGTGATTTAACAAATGTTTGAACAGCTGTTGCTAAGTAAACCCTGTTGTTATAAGTGGTGGAATCATGAGAGCTGGTGTTTTGGTTGTTTACAGTGAAAAAGAATCAATCAAATTTTCTGCTTGGGTAAAGGACACTGTATAAATGTAACAGAGAGTTAATGTAATTTAGTGATTTTTTTCAAAAGATGCACATTTCTGATCTTCCAAAAAAGGTGATAGGGTTTTGGCTACTCCATCAGTAAAGACAGGAAAATTGCCTTGGAGAACACTCAGGACAGTTGCTGATCTTTGTATTAACAAAATTCTTTCAGTTACAGAAATTAACAGTGTCTGAACCAGAATTCTAGGTGGACCAGCAAAGCATCTGCCACAAAGATTGACCATATGTAGCAAAAAACCCAACAATTCTGTAGACAGCACCATTTACCATAGAAAGGCTCTGCTCTGCACTAATATTAGCTTGCCAGTGAGTTTTAGTAGTAATGTGGTGGGGGAAAGAAATATAGTCTATGTAGTAATGAATAGTATTAAGTGAACAACTAGCATTCCTGGCATACCACAAACTCACCAAACAGGAAAAGAAAATAAGGGTAGGATATTTTAATAGTTTTTGCTCCTAAAAATGGAAACCAGATATCAAGATCCCAAAGACTCCACTTGAACTTTCTGCTTGTGGTCTGACTTCTGATAATTTGTGAGGACAGATTTGACAGTGAGCAGCCATTGTGACAGTGGGCAGCCAGTGATAGTGGAATCTGCGTTTTCACCTTGCAGCAAGGTGCACCAAATTTTAGCATGCCAATGATTTTTTTTTTTGAAAGTCTGAATGCTAATTTTGGTGCTTGAGTTGATCGTCTCTGAATATCTGATTGCCAGGACTCAGGTTTGCCAGAGAAGGTTTAGTGGTGGCAAGCATGGTGAGCTGTTTGCAAGAAGTGCACGCTTGTGGTTAACAAACCTGAAATTCTTGGAGGTGTGTAGGGACAGTGGTAATGCAGTGAATCCATCCTTGTCCCTTTAGTATGTCCCTTTGTACTGCTGTTCTCACCAGGAAAGGCAAGTGTTGAGGAGTCTCAGGAAATGAGTTGCTTGCTTATGGGCTTTGTGGAAGGGAGAGCTGAAGTGTGATGATGGTGAGCTGCTAGTGTTTGTGCTGTACTTCTTTGGATGATAAAGGAATTTAACATCTGCAACGAAACACTTTTTTATATTTTGGGTTCCTCTCCCCCCCCCCCTTTTTTTTTTTTGCATTACTATGTATTGCATTGCCCTGGCTTCTAAGCAGTTTGTCAGGCATTTTGTAAAGAAGAGAATATGTAGTGAAACATAAAAAGGACTTTCCAATAATAAGGAAAATGGCATACTCATTGCCAGACTGATTTTACAGGTAAGCAATCCTTTCCAGGAGAGTAAAGAGTGACCGAAATGTCTTTATTGCAAGGAATGCTATGTAACAATGAAACATTCAGTAAAGTTTATACTGCTGCTATCATAACTGGGACATGATATTTAAATAAAATAGCACTGCTTTTATGGATGCACACTGTGATATGAGTTATCAACCAAAAAGAAGAGTTTAACTGGATTTTGTTTCCTCTGAAGGATAAAAGCTGTCAGATTATGTACGGATAGCTTCAAGGGTATTCCAGGTAGCTGATAACTCAAGAGTAAGATGAAGCAGTGGATGTGGATGTAGAGGCATTGTGCTGTGGCTCCACTAGTGATATGCAATGTGTCTTCATAGTTATTCTGCTTTGGAGGGCAAGCCATCAAAACTTCATGTTTTGAATTGATTGATTTTATCTCAGAAGCCCAGAAAGAGACATAGTCAAGGTATCCCCATGCTCATAGCCATGAAGGCAAGGACATGGAGGATGTCAAGTTGGGCTTGAATATAGTCAGTGAGGTATCCCACTTGGCTAGGTTAAAAAAAGGTCTGTGTGTGCTCTTTTGTTCCTTTTTTTCTAGTATAAATTCCAAATTGGAAACACTGAGATTTGATCTTTGACTTCATGGCTTTGACCATTGGCATTTTCAATCTGTGTTAAAGATTTTTGTAACTTTCTTTTAATGTCGCCAGTACAACCTTTTCTATTTCACCTTTTCTTTGATGACTATATTTAACGTAAGTTGTTTTAATGAACACTTGGTCTTTCTAATAAACCATAAAACTGGTCACCGAGACAGTCAGCGGAGAAATCAGTAATATTAAGGTAAATGGTGATACGCATGTCTTGATGAACTTTAATGGTAGCAATTTCAATAATTCTTTCACTGATAGATAAAAGCTGGACTGCAGGTAATGGATTGGCCTTCAGGAAAAGATGAGAAGTAACAGACTGAAAAAAAAAGCAGTTGTCTTAATTATGATAATTATGTTAATTTAGACTTCAAATAATAGGAAACTTGCACTTTATATATTTAATATTTCAGGTAACTGTGAGCATTAAGGAAAATGAGACATCTCAGAGATACAGATTCAATCCAGTATTTCATGTAAGAAATTATAAAAAGCTTTCTGGGAAAAACAGCAGTATGGAGAAATGAAATGTTGGGGGAAATAGGCTCTTACACCTACCTCTCTCACAAACATACAGTGTCTTAACCAGGGGAAGAAGGATCGTATTTGCAGGTAAAGCACTGAAACCCATCTATTTAGACTAGCTGAGGACCTCACCCATTAAGTCCACTAGAGACTGTAATTTCCAGATTCCTCCTTCTGAACCAGTTGTCTTAGCTGCTATCCTATCAAGTGGTGTGAATCTGAGACTTATTGTACTGAATCTCTCTGGCAGAATTAGGGCAAGCTCAAGGCTATTTCCTTTAAAATCAAACTGTGAACAGACCTTTCTTTGCCGTGAAATGTCAAGTCTTCCTGAATTCAGAAAGAAGAAAGTCATAATCCTGTGTGATACCCAGACGCGCCTAAGTATCCTGGAAATTGTTTTTCCTGTCCCATAGATAGTAATGATATTTTCTCAGCTAGTTTTGTGTGCTTTCCAAAGCTTTGTTCTCAAACCAAGCAAAATAATCTTCACATTCCCATTCCTTTCCTGCACAGAACATGTTTCAATGAATGTTTAATATATAAACTCATTGGATATCTGACTGACTAAACATAGCAAATTCCATCCAGAAATCTTTATTTCCTCAGTGGAAACATGGTCTTAATCTGTAGTTATAAAATAGACTTGAAAGACATGTAGTCATGGCACTTAGGGACATAGTTTAGTGGTGGACTTGGCCATGCTGGGTGAACAATTTAACTTGACAGTCTTAAGGGTCTTTTCCAACCTCAATTATTCTATGATAGGTAGTAATGCCCGAGACAAGTGTAGCCATAATCCCCCCAGCACAAAAGCAGTTATTTAAATGGCCAGTTCCACTGAGCAAGAGTTACGCTGTGGTTACATTTCTGCTGCTTACTGAAAATATCATTCCTTACTCATAAGCTTTTTTCTTACTTTCTTTTTTTAAAGTTTAATTCCATTTTTAGCTCGGCAAACAACTGTTTTCCAAGAATCAGTGTCATACAAGATACATATGTGACATTAAAAGATTTTAATTGTTAGTAGGTTATTCCTCAAAATTACTGTAGGTAGGTGGTACCTCATCTCCTAGCAGCGAAGAAGCCAGGGGCTATCAAGAATGCTGTGGCTATTGAAAGGTGAAATCCGATTACCAGTGTCCTGCTAAGAGATTCCTGACTTAAGTTTCATTTTTGGATTCCTTGGCTGACCAATACATTGTATCTGACCCTGCATATGAAATGAGTTTCTTCTTATGGGAATGCCAAAAACAACTAAAAAAAAAGTTGCCTTTGTCACTCCTGTGTTAAGAGCCAGACCATGTTTGAGGTTCGTTCTGTACAGGAGTTTAAACTCAGATTAATTCTATTGCTTTCAGAAACAATATTCCTGGAAGTAGCAATTGTAAGTGAGGAGGCAATACATACTGACCCTAGAGAAAAGAATGCATTGTGTCTGCAGTGCAATATGAAATAAAAATAAGTTTAAAACCAATTTGCTTTTCCAGCCTTGCCAGATGTACCGGGCAATACACTCAGAATTTTTTTAATGCAGTGAAAATGAGAGTGCTGGGCTATTTTAACAACAATGGTCCAGAAATTTGGGGAGTGTTTTTTGGGTTTTGGTCTTTTTAGGGGTTTTTTTTTGTTTGCTTGTTTTTAAAAGAAGGAACAAAGGTGGCAAAACTATACGCCGGCATTCTCTGAAATACTTTCAGTAACTGTCATGAAAGGACAATGACAGCACTGAACCTGTGGCTGAATTAAGCGGGTACTTCATTCTAGGTATCTTGATATTTGATGGCACATTAGCCAGAAACATCAGATGAGGAAAGAGTTGAGGAGATGTGAGAATCACAGCATTTGTTACTTTCAGGTTTGAAAGATTGTAACTTTTATAAGGTTTAAGGTAAGTAAGTGAAGTAAAACGTATGAATTGGAAATTGCTGTAAAAGACCCTGATTCATACATCTTTTAATTGCCAACTAGATGGCCCACTGCACCACCACTCCAGCTGGATATCTCAGAATCATTAATTGATTTTTTTTGTGTTTTGTAATTTTCCAAATGATGAACTAAAAAAGTAGTGACCAAAGTCACAAGATAAATCTAGGTTTAAGCCAGTAATTGATCAGGTGCTCTGAAGTCATGCTCCACCAGCACACGCCATGCAGGATATGTCCTGTACTTGTAGTGCCATTGGCACCCACACTTCCAATTAGGCTGGGTCATCTCTTCGGTAGAAAGGCAGCTTGAAGCATGCACTGCCTTTTTAGTGTCTTGCCTAGAAATGTATTTCATATTGTTCTTTTTGGAGACAAATTGGTTTGGGTCAGACTGTTTTCATAGTGGAGACAGGAGATACTACAAGCTGCGGTTTGGGTAGACTTTTCCACGTATCTTTGAACTAGCTAGTTCCAGCACTCAGCAGTGTAGCCACAGCATCATGGAGTACCAAACAGCTGGGGAACGCTTTCAAATACACTACTAATAGTGCCTGTGTTAATTCGGACACACCTAGATGAGCTGCAGTTACTATATGGCACGTATGCCCTCACAAATAATTTTTAGGGGGGGAGCTGAAACTACAACAAATGAGGCTCAGATGCATGATCAGCTGCACAGGAAAGCAGTAAGGAAGGTTTGTGCAGTGACTGAGCAGCTGCGCAGCTGTGATGGTAGCATAGGATGTCATTAATTTAAATCTCTATTGCTACTACATCCTTCAACTACCACACCAAGACTGATGTTGGTTTACATCTCTCTGCACCAACTGCTGCCTGATTCCCTGGCACATTCTTCCTGGAGCAAACCCTGTGGTTCCCCCCAGAGGGTTCTCCATCACAGCCAGCTGCTATCTATCTTAGTCTCTAATCTGAGCTATAAAGCAAGCCCATTTTCCAGGCAGTGTTTACTGAAAACACAGAAGCGTGCCTAGCTTCCTTAGCCATACCTCCTCCTTCCCTCCCACTCCCTGGCAGGCAGTATGGCTGTGGAGGTCAGGCTGCAGGACTCTCCAACTGCCTTTGAGAGAGCATGGAGTGAAATCACCAGCCTGTAAGACCATTAACCCAGGCAGGGTTACAGTTGCTTCCTCTGAGGTTCAGAGTTCATTATGCTTACAGCTAGTCAAAGTGGTTGACAGTAAAGCAAACAGTAACATGATTGAAATCTTCACTAGAGGGAAAACTGGTGCACTGAAGGAAAGATTTGGGATAGAACACAGTGCCAGATCAAGGCTTTCGGTCAGATCAGTAATTTAAAAATGACATTTCTAAAAAAGCAGAAAAGAGATAATGAAAAGGGTCAAAAACAAATAATAAGGGATAATTATGAGGTAAACCATCCGGTGCTGCCTCCAGGAGCATTTTTGTCCTTATTTCCTGACAGCTGGGATCATGGCAAGATAATTAGGGACTTTGCTTGAATAAAATATTTCTAGATTTCTTTGCAGCTTGTTCTGAACTAATCTACCTATTCCTATCCATCTTGACAGGTGACCTGTTTTATTCAACAGGTGAGAATAACTATATTCTTTGTTTTTCTTAATTGCATGATCAGATCATCTGCTGTTCTGGCATGTCCCAAATGGCATCCGTCATCAGCACATGTCACACTGACTGTACGTGGCCACTTTTTATTACCTAGGACTTAAAGGGAGTACAAAGGAAGTGGGCTGTGTGATTTTTTTTCTTGATAACAGCTCCCTTTATTGCCTGGTGTTGCCACTAAAGCTCCATAGGCTGTTGAAACAGTTTTGTAATGCAGCTATACTCAGCCTGAGAAATGTAGGGTGGGCACTCAAGTTTTAAAAGAGAGACTTTTAGGAGCCTACCCTGCTCTTGTTAAAGCCAGCGGGCATCCCTGCATGTCAGTGGAAGCAAGATAAGATTTCAAGTCACATCTTGGATTCTGTGTGTTTTTCTGTTTGTCCAGAAATGTCAGTTATCTGCACTCTTGACTGGAGATCATGATAGCTGCTTGAATTTTTAGTCAAATAAGACAAATACACCTCCATTCTCTCTAGTTATATATTTATTCAGTAATCAGCACTACTTTAAAGTTCACAAACTTGTTCTTTGTGTCTTTAAATGTTTGACTTAGAGGTTAGGAGCCATGGTCTCAAATGGAGATGAAGAGCCACAAGAGGCATCAATTTCTCAGCCAGAATGGCCAGGAGCTACTTCACAGTCCCACATGGCTGCCAAAGCTGTTTTGCTGTACAGACCTGTCTGATGTCTGGTGTTTTAATATGCTTGAGCACTAGCAGGATATTTTTGCATATGGTAGCATGTTTGTGTTTACTATCCAATGTTTCTGTTACCAAATGAGAACGCAAGGTATCTTCTGCTTATCATTTTGTTCTCTTGTCAGCAGTTTAGCACAAAAGCGAATACTTACTCCAAAAAAAAAACCCTTTAAAATGTGTTCAACTGCGGCCTGTCACAACTTCATTCCTCTGTGTGTATTTCTTGGGCTGCAGTGTGAATACAGACTAGTGTCTTGTCTGGATTTGAGCTCTAAATTACCCCAGTTAGGGAGTATCACAGCTTTTAGACGTGTCTCTGGCAACAAGGAAAAGAAAACCCACTGCCCTTCTGCATGACTAAAGGGAAAATCTGATAATCTGTTTTGATTTGGTATGGGTGTTAATAAAAGGCTCAGAGGAAGCTGAAAGACAGCCACAGTGAAAGTCATTATGAAGCTCCAGAGTATGGACACTTTTTCAGTTGAGAAGAGCTAAGATAATTAAATATTGATCAAAATTTGTATCAGAAGAACTAAGAAGCCTGGATTTATATACTGATCTGTTAAAAAGGAGACATTTAAAAGCAATATTGAGAAAAAAGTATTAATTTTAAAATGTAGTTACATACAAAACAAGATCACTGATCTGGAAATAAACAAGTTGTACTTAACTAGAAAGGAGTTGCCAAGAGGTTTATTCCATGAATTACTTTTTATGCATTCTATATTGAAAACTTATGCAATGTAGCTGAACAGTTTGTTCCTTTGTTGTCAGGCGTTACGATAATAAATGCCAAGAGTGTGGATGTGTAGGGCTTTTTACCCTCCCTAGGGGGTCTCTCAGAATTACAAATTTGGCAACTATTCTTTCCTTTATGTTTGAAGCATCTTTAGGATGAAATAGTAACATTAAAGAACAAAATGTCTATAATTTATTTCAATCCTATTACTAAATGATTGGATCTTGAACAGGATATTGAGAGAAAACTCATTTAATGTTCCTCTCAACCTTGATAACATTAGCTTCTCCTGTTGATCTATTTCTTTTTTCTTTGGTTTACAGTATAATGAACTGATAGAGTCAGAACTACATCTTACGTCAGAACTACATCTTACTTCAGACAGAAGAAACTTAACAATTGGGGAAAACAATCTGCAAACTGCCCCACATCTCTGAAAACGAACTACCTGATTAAATGGTCCAATATTCAGTATTTTGATTCGGCTCAGTTGAACATTTGCCCATAGTATCCATGGAAGTCTTGGAAATGAAAATATATACATTATAAATTACATTGCTGTAGTTTCACCTTGGCTAAATGCCAGGTGTCCACCAAGCCGCTCTATCACTCCCCTCCTCTGCAGGGCAGAGAGGGGAAAAAATAAGATGGAAAAGACGACTCCAAAATCGTGGGTTTAGATAAAGGCAGTTTTAATATAGCGAAAAGCAAGGCCGCGCGCGGAAGCAAAGCAAAGGAAAAACAAAAGATTATTCTCTACTTCCCATTAGCAGGCGATGTCCGGCCACTTCCTGGGAAGCAGGGCTTCCAAAAGCGTAGTGGTTACCCCGGAAGACAAAACGTTGAAAAAAACGAATGCCTTCCGTTCCTCCCCCTCTCCCTCAGCTTCCCATTGCTGAGCAGATGTCGTATGGTATGGAATATCCGTTTGGCCAGTCTGGGTCAGCTGCCCTGGCTGTGTCCCCTCCCAGGATCTTGCCCACCCCTTGCCAGCCTACTGCTGAGGGGGTGGAAGAAGGGCTGGAGACACAGCCTTGATGTGTGCCGGCACTGCTTGGCAGCAGCCAAAACACTGGTGTGTTATCACCTTGCTGCTACCCATGCACAGCGCTGTAAGGGCTGCTACGGGGAAATTAACTCCAGCTTAGCCTGACCCAGTACAATTGCGTGTATCCAATTTATATATTTCTGAAATGTGAAAAGGGCCATTTTGTGGTTTGTTTTTCTGTTGCATTCAAATTCAGAGGTGTATGCACAGACTTACTGCACTTTTTGCAGAAGTTTATTTAATTGTTAGAAAACTTTATTCCGAGTGAAATCACAGGTACCTTCCTGGGAAAGGAGGTTATCTTCCACTTAGCGTTCAGTGTTTCTCATTGAAGTGGAGCATGAAACATATGGTTTGCCTTTGGTGTATGATGATGCAGCAAAATACAGCAAAATGCTGATAGAATTTGAAAGCTATTTGTGAAATGGTTTGAAGTTTTATGAAGCATTGGTAAAATGAAATATTTTGTCAGTGTTTGCTCTTTAGAGATTCCTACATGTTCTGAAACTTCTCTGACACACTAAGGTCTGTGGAACACTGTGAAGTCCACTGAGGTGATGCTCACACACACAGCAGGCTGCTTGCTCAGTGCAGAACCTGGGCAAGGTGCAGTAGCAAGCTGGGCACGGAGCTGGGCATCTGGAGTCCTCAGGCCCTGCTGTGCTCTGTGCTTCTGTGGAATCCTCTTACGCCATGCTGCTGTGCTCCCTCTGCTTAGTAACAACCTCCCCAACAGGCAAGAGCTGGATGTCTGTTCTTCTCTGAAATCAGTTCTTTGCTTAGGAAGAGAAAAATTTACTCATCTGATGGTGCAAAGTTGCATGACAAGCAGATGTCGATACACATGTAGTGTTTATTAGTGCAGGTAGGTGAGGAAGAGTTACAAGATTTTTCATTTCAGTTTCTTTGAATAGAGCACTAGAGTGAGGATGCTCAGATAATTTTGTATATCTATTTTATTGTACAGTTTGTGTTTTATCCTGAGATATGCATTATTTCAATTTCAAGCTTTCAGATAAGCTCCAGGGAAAGAACACAGTTCTTTAGAGGGATGAAAAAGACAGATGAATTCACTTTGTATCTTTGCTGCCCAAAATCGTACTTAAAAAGTCATACTGTGAAAAATGCCAATAATAGACTCTCTGCTCTGTTATTCAGAGGTAAAAGATAAAAGATAAGCCGGCTGGCAACCAGAAACCTATTTCAGCCTCTTCTGAAGTGTGTCACAGACAAGTCTGCAAGGACATTTCGTAATATCACTGATAAAGATCATGCAGTATTGAACTGATCATCAAACATGCAAACACAGACTGAACTTGTGTGTGTTACTGTGCATATGTATTCATTTAGATTTGTGAGCAGGTGGAAGGACAACTTTTCAAGAATTTTGTAGTAAAGTAAAAGGAGTTTATTGGTCATTAACTATTTTCCAATTGTCATTTTATTTTGGCTCCGTTTTGCATTTTCAGTGCATGAAAATGAATACGAGCAAAAATGTTTCTGCCTTACCAATACAGCCATTGCACAACAGAATAGCAAATAACTAACATTTCCAGCTTTAAGAGCTAAGACTTTATAAAGGTAAGGATACAAAAGATGGTGCAGCATTTGTGCTTGACTTTCTTTTTCATTGTCAATGCCTTATTCTAGAATCCGTATGTTGTTACTGGCTGCTGATTATCTTATTCAGTGGTTATTTGAAAGTCAGCAAGCAAGGATTTTCTCTGAATCTAAAACCAATTGTCAGTAATATAGGAGTGGATAGTATGGGATGGGAGATGCTTTCTCTATTAGAACAGTAGCTCCTGTCCCCCAGAGTTTGCATTTAATCCTCCTTAATGTTTTTAAGTTACCAGCCATTCTGCCCTCTTAGAAACATGGTGACACAAGGTACTATTGTTTTAATAGTACCTTGAAGGTAAATCTACCTCCTAAACTGCGTGGATGTAGGTGGTCTTGACAATGCTTCCTCATTGCTAGGACAGAACAGACTTTCACAGGAGAGAAAAGTAGGATCATAAGAAAACAGGATAAAGCAGAACAAGTTTGCTAAGAAAATCTGCATAAAGTTTGAAAGTCTGGAAATAGCATATTCTACTTTTTCCTTTCCTGGCACCCTTGCAAAGGGTCCTATCAACTATGTCATTCAGTCTGTGACTGGCAGTGAAGCCTGTGCCGCCATCATCAAGAATAGTCAAGAATTTGGACTAGTTTAAATTGAATGTTCGTGGCATATAATAAAATACAGGTTAATTGGGATACTCTTTGTTGGGCAGAATTAGGTAAATCTGACAGCACCCAGTTAAGCTTTGTACAGGAGAGTAAGTGCTGTTGCCTGCATGTAGTGGTACTGTGCTTTATGGAAAGAGGAACACTGGGATGGAAGGAGAATCTTGGGCGCTGCCTCTGTTGTGAGCTCAGAATCAGGGATGGCTTTAGGGATCTACACCTTAACGGAAGGAAATATTTTCCCTGCTTTTCCAGCACCTTGCATAGGTCCTGTCTGTGTCTTTAGCCCTGGCATCAAATTCAACTGGTAGGTCCTCTTTCAAAAAAAAAAAAATTAGTGGAACCAATCATAGCTAAGTGCTCCTGTTGAAGTCAGATCTAAGATGCTAAATACATGTCAGAATTTTCCTGGAGGAATGCAAATTTACAGTAAATGCAGCACTGGAAGCCGAAGCATTATTCTCTAACACATTTCTGCGCAGTCAGCAGAGAAATCAGATACATTAGGGAAGCCTGGCAGCAGAGGTAGTCTGTCTCAGAGGCATTTTATTAATTTTCCAGGAATATAGATCAAGGTGATTTCATGTTGAATAAAGAATAAAATATTTTTACTCTCATTTCGATGCTCTTAGTAATTGTTAAGTACAGTAAAAGGACTGTAAGAGAATTAGCTTTTTGACCCAGTATTCACCAACAGTAGATCCTGCTAACAGCTGGAATAGTCTTAATGAGCAGTTTGCAGGAAAAAGATTTATATCTTTTCATTATAAGCAGATTCTGTAAGATTTTTAACTTTGTGGCCTGAACAGAAGCTTTGAGCCAGTTAGTAAGAAAATAGTAAGACTGACTAATGTACATGGGGAGATATAATGCCTTAGAGAAATGCAGATGTGATTAGCTTCCAGGTCTCGGTGTTGAGTTTGTTCTGAATGGCATGTCATCTTGTACTTGCGTACGTATCATAGGATTCCTTCTCCTGTAAGATCAGCAGAGATGAGGTGAGCAACAGCTTTTCAGACTTGAGGCAGAAGGTAGATGTAAATGCAAATGATGATATATATTCAATACATTCTAACCCTTCATAGTCCCACAGTTCCAGACTACTGAGTCTGCAAAGCACACGTTTGCTGTACAATGGTTTGATTTTTTTACCTTGTTCTGGGTGCTAACTGGAAGTAATCTGTTTAGCTTGATCCCTGATCTGTCTTTGCATAGGAAAAGGAGGAAGGGTAAGGTAAAGAGGAGGTAATGCACGGCTGCTGTTGAGGAGTGTAACTCCTACAGAGTCCTCATCTCAAAGGCCAAAAGCTGAGAACATCAAGCAACTTTAAGCTAACCAGAGAACTGCTTGGCAGTCCTCTGTCAGGAATCAGATGTTTGCATATAGCTGTCTCAAGATTTTACGTATGGGTATCCCTCCTCTGCATAACCTTATCACATGGCCTATTCTTAATGGAGTGGAAATATCCCATTCTGGGAGAGAATTGCTTTTTCTGTTCCACCTCAGCAGGGGCTACTCATTGTCCTGGCTAGTGGGAGGAATAACCAAGGTAATTGGCTTGAACTTCTAAGAGGAATGCTATGCAACATCTGCAGAGAGAGGTGGGACAGGAGCTGGGATCCTATTAGATTCTTCAAGGGCTAGCACAGCACTCAACAGCTTCCAATTTGAAGCATCACTTAAAGACACAGCACTGTATGTAAGAAGTTATAAGTCTTTGTAGTCCTCCAAAAATCTAGCTAATAATTGGTTGAAATCAGAAAGAATGAAGTTATAGATTATTATTAGTTCTTGTGTCTTACTGTTATTGTCAGAGAGTGAAATTTTCCTTGGATAGCCTTAGAAGAATGTCTGTCCTTCAGGTTCATGAAAATTTGCTGTAGCTTCATAATGAAGATTATTTTTATGTCTGTTTTGATTGTCATTCTGATTCTTCATAACCTTTAACAAGTCTATGATTACTTATTGTATATCATCTCTCATCAAGAAGGGGCTCCTTTTACAGTAAGAATCTCCCCACAAAGTTAGGTTTTTTCTATATTAAGTGGGAATAAGATAAGGAGGCAGGAAAAAACAGTTGATGGTGCTCAGCTTTTAAAAAAAGATAAACATAACCATACCTTTCATCATATTCTCTAGGTGCTTAGGATTAAATATTTACTTTCATTCAAGGTGTTACAGTCTGAAACTTGTCTTTTCACAGTATCTAGTATAGTGGCATCCATTTGCCTGAGTGTTACTCCCAGATTCTATACCATAGGAATTTACATTATTAACAGCAATAGTAATAATAATAGTGTTTTCAGGAGCAGGGTGCCCATGGAGCCATCCCATGACAACGGTTCATTGCTGAGTCTGATGGAAACATACTCACTGCTGAATTGCAAGCACAGCTATTGATAGCACCCTAGATGAAACTTAGGTATGTATATCTGAAAGCTTTAGCTTGGGGGTCCTGGTGGACGGGGGGATGACCATGAGCCAGCAATGTGCTCTGGTGGCCAGGAAGGCCAACGGCATCCTGGGGTGCATTAGAAGGGCTGTGGTCAGTAGGTCGAGGGAGGTCCTCCTCCCCCTCTATTCCGCATTGGTGAGGCCGCATCTGGAATATTGCGCCCAGTTCTGGGCCCCTCAGCTTAAGAAGGACAGGGAACTGCTAGAGAGAGTCCAGCGCAGAGCCACTAAGATGATGAAGGGAGTGGAACATCTCCCTTATGAGGAAAGGCTGAGGGAGCTGGGTCTCTTTAGCTTGGAGAAGAGGAGGCTGAGGGGTGACCTCATCAATGTTTATAAATATGTTAAGGGTGAGTGTCGGGAAGATGGAGCCAGGCTCTTCTCGGCCTCACTAAGCGATAGGACAAGGGGCAATGGGTGCAAATTGGAGCATAGGAGGTTCTGAGTTAATGTAAGGAAAAACTTTTTCACTGTGAGGGTGACAGAGCACTGGAACAGGCTGCCCAGAGAGGTTGTGGAGTCTCCTTCTCTGGAGACATTCAAAACCCGACTGGACGTGTTCCTGTGTGATGTACTTTAGGTGGCCCTGCCTTGGCAGGGGGGGTTGGACTAGATGATCTTTCGAGATCCCTTCCAACCCTTGTGATTCTGTGAATAAAACCCTAGCATTTTTGGAAAAACAGTAATTGTATGATGCTATGGAAATGGATGTGGCAAGACAGGCTAATTGGACGGACAATGTATTGCATAATGTGTGTGTCATGTAACCTAATTGCTGAGTCATGCTTACTACATGCCCATTCCTTAAAGAACTTCATAGTAAGACCAGTCACATGCCCCTTAAAAAAAAAAAAGTCTTTGATATTTAATAAGAGAAATTTTAATAACCTACTACAATAAAACTGGTCTGCAAAGGTAAAATATATTCCGTTGGAGAATCTTCAGTGCCACTTCACTGGAATTCCAGAGGGTGGCCACTTTTCATGACCTGCTTTGTACCTGTGTCTTTAACAGAATATTTTGTTAACATTGCCAACATGGACTCAATAAGGTAATAGGAAACTAATTTCATTGAAAATAAAAAAAGTTTCATTGAAAATAAAAAAGCTATGAAA
This sequence comes from Psophia crepitans, assembly GCA_013399095.1. Taxonomy (NCBI): domain Eukaryota; kingdom Metazoa; phylum Chordata; class Aves; order Gruiformes; family Psophiidae; genus Psophia; species Psophia crepitans. Next base: position 2,133,427 of record VWZZ01003902.1, read on the forward strand.
TCTCAAGGAAAGCTTTATGAAGACTATATTGCCAGTAAGTCCTGGGAAGATGACTGCATCTGCTTTACTTGATGGGAAATTAGAGATGTAGGACTTTCTCCTGAGACTTATCACAGTGCCTTTGGCTTTCTGAATTGGAAGCAAACCCATACTGCAAGAGAAAATGCAGGGAATGACTGGAACAGAGTCAATGACTTAGCTAAATCACTTAAACCAACATTCCTCTTTCATGTTAGAGCAAAACAATGTTACAGCTTGAGCTATAATAAATTGCTGCTTAATAAGGCCAGAAGTAAGTCATCTCTTTTCAGCTAATTCCTGTTCAGCTTCCTCAGCTATAAAACACTTATTAAAGAAAGTTTAGCAGCTGTACTGTTCTTTGAGGCATGAAAAATCTTGATTAAGGTCACTATACTGGAGTCAATGAAGCTTAAACCTTGATATACTGGGACACGGGAAGGGGCCAAACTAGCTTTAAACTCCACAGCGCCCTGCTGACCAATGCACAGAGGGCTGTTTGTTTTGGACTCTGAAAAGCAGCTTGCCAAACCTCCTGCCTATAAGATAAGCGTTGTGTTATCTGTGCCTATCTGCAAAGTTAAGAGTAGCAAGCAAAATGCTGTGGTCACAGAAGGAGAGGGCAGGATAGTTTAAGCAACCTTTGAGGCTGAGCTTCTGGCATTCCTGCTTTTGAGAAAGAAGAGTGTGTCTGTGTGAGGAAAAAGATCACCTGTAAGTTTTTTAGACTTCAAATGTTGGATTTGAGGAATACATTTCAGCTGCCTATTACAGTTGCCATAATAGCTCTTAGGAAAGCTGTGCCTCACAGTATTATTTAAATCACTGCTTGAAATATACTTGAATGTAACTTCGTTAAAAGTGTTGTACAAGGTGAGTAGTGATTGATGCAAATTGATCATGTGGTTGAGTCAAGTTCTACTGTGAACAACACAGGTAAAAAATCTTAACAAATTATTTATCCTTCATGGATATAGTCTGGTCTTTGACTTACGTAACAGGGCAAAGTTTCGACTACATGATCTTTTGTTTAGTTATTACAAATAAGACTGTTGAGCTCAGTATACAGACAAGTCACAGACATAAACACTAATCAGTTTAGCACAGTATTAATATTAGCATTGTAGGACCATTTCCACTGTCAATCATAATGTTTCTCACTAGGCCTTGAATCTTAATTTTTACTACAGCTTTTCTAAGCAAGAAGGCAGGTGTCTTTAAATTCTGGTCTGGTATTCCTGCATCAGATTCGGTAGTCAGCTACACAATGTAACTCTGTGGACAACTCCGTGGACAAGCAAAAATGAGTGGGAATGTCAGAAGTGGGGTTATACTTATTTATATAACTGCTGGCAGTGGATCACTGACCAGTCTGACTTTATGGTGTTCTCCATGCAGTTCATTAACCCTGCTCCAAGTCTGCCCGTTCATTCACACCAACCTGCTTCCATCATGGAAGTCAAAGCTGGAGAATTTTACCCTCTGTAATGTGTAAACCTTCCCACATTTTGGGACAGGATGTTTCTCCAGCTGTCATGGGTGTTAGTGACTTGAAAGACTTTTCTGAGAAGCTGCAGGGAAATAATTCAGATGGGCAAAGTTTCTAATGCCGATTGTCTTCAGCAGCTCTCTTCAGATCTAGGCTTTCCTGGGGCTAAAGCCTCTTCTGTTGTCTGAGTAGGGTGCATGAGGCCAAGGAAGCAAGATTTGACACACTCCTAGAATTATTCTTTCCATTTGATTTTTCCTTTTAGATGTTTCTGCAAAGAAATGATAACCTGGCCTGATTGTATTCTTGTACCTGCCTCATTTTAATGCATTTATGTCTAGAATGAATAATAATTTTTTTTCCTGGACAAATTAACTTTTTTTTTTTTCATCCTGAAACCTAAGAAATCACCAGGGTTTGTTTATTTGTTGTTTAGGTTGAAAGAGACCTTAAAGGTCATCTAGTTCCAACCCTCCACTAGCCCAGGTTGCCCAAAGCCCCGTCCAACCTGGCCTTGAACACTTCCAGGGATGGGGCAACCACAGCTTCTCTGGGCAACCTGTTCCACTGCCTCACTACCGTCACAGGGAAGAAACACCCTCATAATTATGTCACCTGCGAGATTATATCTTCTGTAATTGTTAACCATTATTTTCATACACAAATACGAGTGCAAAGGCATTGCAATGAACAGGATATAGACAGAGGTAAAAACGGCATCCACAGCATGAGCACTGAACACATTTGTTACTTGCATGCAGACTGTTAGTATGTGCATATTTTACTCTTGGTTTTATTTTTACTTTTTAATTAGTATGCATTCCCTTTCAGTTTTTACCATCTCTCTTAGAAATATTGATTCCATCGTATATAAAGAGGTTTGAATAGTATCATGTCACTGAAAGGAATAAAATCTAGCACAAAGTTGGAATGCTAGCTGCTAGAGATGCAATGGTATTGCAACCACAGCATTGACTTGGGTTTTGATCCCTGCATCTTTATATATTTTTTCCATTTGTTTTGGAATATGAAGTACAGGACTTCGAATTAGATCTGAAAAGTGGGGAAAAAACCTCATGTAGAGTTTGATTTTTGCTCTTGCTCAGTTTTGTTTGTCAGTCCTTGCAACAAATGAAATATAGTTAATTTCTTTTCCATTAGTTTTCATTTTGTACTTATCCTGGAAAGTATTATAAAATATGTTCCCGCAGGTAAACTGCTTCCCAACTGCTGTAAATGTTCTGATGAAAAGTATATAAACTATATTCTGATTTCTTCCTTAATAAGTGAAAACTTCTCTCACCTCTGATTATAAAATTTAAGATTAAAAAACCCCTGAAACATTGAGATTAGTCTGGAAGAGATTTCATTTGTAGTGTAAGCCTAGAACCTCTTTCTGTAACTCCCACTCATCCGCTGCTATTGCAAAATACCTTAGCAAGGCAAGAAGGGATAGTAGCTGGACCAAAGCCACGTGAGCAGAAGACTGATTGGGAGATTACAGTTATAGAATCAAGAAACATGTAAAAACATTTTTTATGATTAATGAAAATTGGTTAATGAGTAACTGGCAAAGAACAGTTCACACCTCTGTATTGTGGCTATTTAGACATAATTGGGTTTAGTGAAATCACACGGCTATTGTATCTTATTTGTATAACCTTGTCTGATTTACTAAAAATCACTTGAGCGTTTTTTACAAGTTTGTTTCTTTTTTTTTTATTAAAGTAGAGAAGCTGACTCATTGTTCTTAATCCATCTGCACACAGACAGCCTCTGTCATATTTAGGGAAATTTTCAGAAGGAACAAGACTGTATGTATCTGAGTGTAAATGGCAGCAAATTCAGGCCTTTGGTGCCATGGTATGCATAAGAAATCTGTCTGATATGTGTTCTAATTACAAATTGACTGCAGTTTCAATGTATTGTCTTGGGGGTTTGGTATAAAAGTTCAAGGCACTATTGGTTTTGAATGTTCAGAAGTTGAGTATTACTGCTGACAGCAATGTCAAAGAATGGCATTATGAAAGTAAAGATGTATTCCTCTGATCTGTTAGCCTGCTACGCTGAGCCTTTTGATTCAGCCATGCATTCTGAAATGCTGCAGAACAGTGTATTCCTTGACAGCTTTTGTGAATGAGGTCTCCAGCAAAAGCAAATACTTGTGATGGTTAGCTAGGTAACTTTTTTCCTGGCCTTTGCTCTTATTTATTGTTTTGTTGCTGACATCTATTTGGTGACTTGCTATTTTGACACATAGAAGTCTCCTAGATCATCTTACTTGCAGAAGTCATCAGTAGTTAGAGATCATAACAACCTGGCAGTTCTGCATTTGCAGCTTATAAGGCACATAGTCACATTCTCACGTGTTTACTGATCCAGCTACCCTGTATTTTGAACTACAAATGAATTCCATTACAGGTGGAGTTTCCCAGCTGTATGTATCTGCATTGAAGCAAAAGCTAAAAAAGAAAGGGAAAAAAGTGTTAAACAGATCTACCATAAAAAGATCGGGCAGTTCAGGTAGGAAGTAATTTTTAAGTGCACATTGCAATAATCAAAGACACAATGCTTAAAGACGTAATACAGAAGAGCTTCAAAACAATTAGCTTTGGTTTATTTCCTGGAAGAGAAGGCTTATATTCTAAGCTGGTTTGGTGGATCTATAAGTATCCTAATTTCACTCTCTGTTCTCTGACCGCTCTTCCTTCTTCCCCTTTTCCAAACATGTTAGAGGACTTAAGTTATTTCCAAGGACTTCAAACAGTCTACTGTAAAAGAATAGACTTGCTTTTTGTTTTTGTAATTTTATTATCTGTATATTTTATAAACAAAGAAGTATAGTTGCATGGGGTTTGCTGGAGAAACCAAGATTAAATTATCTCCCAATTATAGTCTAACATGAACAGAAATTAATAGCCAGGTTCTTTTAGCCCAAACATGCACTCTTTTATAGGAAGGATAAATTCTATTCGGTAGTATTGACTTAAATGTGCCCTGAATGTGAAATGCATCCTCTGTGTTCACAGGCTCATGAACATGTATCATGGTAGGTCATAAAAGATATCACAGATCATCTTCCTTTCCTTTTTCCTTTCCATCATCTTTCCTTCTAGTTTGCTGTCATTTCTTGCTATGCCACTTGTTTAATGTGTTGCACAGTCATCAGAATTGAAAACGTTTACACTGCAAAGTGCCGCTACACTATTGCTCCCATATAAACAGATAGTAGTATTAAATAAGATTAATAATAGATTAGTAGCATTGGAAATGTAAGCCACTGTGTTAAAGTGTTATGTATTAGAAAGTAGTGCCATCCTCCTTGCGTAAAAGGTATTTCTTTCTTATGATAGACTGGAAAGTTGCTGAAGAGCCTTATGTCACCTTCTGTAGCTATGGGTACGTGAGTATGTGTTTTTCCAGTCAGGGAAATGTAGATAGAAACCCAAAAGTCAATGCATAAGTTTCACTAGAAAAAGTAACTGTTAGAAGCAGTACCTCTGTATTTTTGATATTTCTGTTTCTCTCTGTCAACCATATCTATTTAGGTGAGAAAAACAAGGTATTACTTCAAAAAATGTTCTTCAAAGAAACTGTGTGGAGGTGAACCAGACTTAGTATTTCCCTATTCATCACACAGTTTCCAGCTCCATAATCTTTGCAGATATCTGGAAGACAGAGATAAAAATTTAAAACTCAAATCTCCCAAGAAGATAGAGCAGTATAATAGAGGTAACATTGTGGGAATCAGCAAAATACTGAAGCCAGCATTTTGAATATTGAAAAGTTCCTTGCTTAAGACACTTAAATTGTGATTGATTTTTCCAATGATCAGACTTCTATAAACCATGTTAAACTGTGCATCCAAACTCTTTTAAGCATGCAAAATAATAAAATATTTTTTAAACTTTGCTACTTCAGGTACACTGGAATTAGCCAGTTTACCTGCCTTGCAAACAATAAGCTACAGCAGGCACAGTGACATAATTGCCTTAGGTCTTTGTAAATTTTTTGTTAGCCTAAAGTCTAATACACTGATCCTTTTCCACAAGTATATTTAAGCTTTTTATGTAACAATTCAGGCAAATAGTAACAGAATTTCTGTGATCTCATATGAAGGAATTTCTTTAGCACTGACATCAATAAACCAGGAACTGTTTGGTTTCCGTGGGAAATGCGGCTAAAATAGTTTAAAGATTGTTAGGGAATTGCTTTGTAATCTTTCCTAAATATTTTTGTGTGCTAGACAGCAGAGAAACTAAAAAGAAGGAGAATCGATATTTTTGCATTTGTGTTCATCTGGGATATTCTGTTTGTAGTCATACAGATCTTAGCACATTCTTGTAGAAGGAAACAACAAAGTCAAATACTATTTATTACTCTAGGAGCTGCAGCTGTCACTATCTTTTATTTAATAAATACTGTTCGCAATAAACTTACACCTTCAGGGCGAACCTGCAGGATAGAGGAAAACTAAAAAAATACCTTGAAAAATAATGAACACAAATTCTTGTAAACACCAAGCTGGACAAATCTAGTTCTTACTAGAAAATACCTGCTTCAGGCTGGCAAATGCAGTATCTACTGGAGAGATACGAACTTAACTACCAAGCAGGCACTATTAACAAGTCTTGCATTTTCCATATATCAGGAAATCTATTGCCAAGGTGTCTAAACTAAGAAACTGAAATTTGTGCTAACTGTAAGTTTGTGCTTACTGTAAGTGCCACAAGAACTGAAGAGTACCTGTTAGCACTGTTCTGTTTCTCTGACATCCGACAGTTGGGTTGTTTTTTTCAGCACAGGCTATTCTCTGCTGCTCTAACTCATGGGGGCAAAGAAGGAAGAAGTGTGAATAAAACTGGATGTAGCTAAGAGACCTGCTCCCAAATAGACCAGAGTAAAACTAATTTACCTGATGTATTTATAATTTGCACTTGAATTCATTACAGAGACTAATGAAGACGTGTCAAATGATTTCTCCTAGGGCTGATTTAAGACAGCAATTTGGAAGCTAGGCTTAGAGGAGGGGAAAAAAAAAGTAATGCTGAATTCAGTACAGTAAAGTATTCTGTATTATAGAGATTTCCGTGGTAATTTGTTCTTTGTGGACTAGTATGCGCAGACCTCCCTCAAGGACTGCTTGACGTCTCCTTTGTTATACTCAACTCTTAGAATAATTTTCCATAGTTCTGCAGCGCAAATGATTTGGTCATCAGCCAGGTACATTATTCTGTGTAACCTAGAGTATATAATAATAGAGACACAAGGAGGATTACATTTGTCATTGGTGTCTCCACTGAGTTTAATAGATTGACCTCAGGGATTTTTTCCATTGCAGGAGATAAAGAAACTATATATGAATAATGGGTTATTTGATCAGTAACATGTTTTTAAAGTAACCTGTACTTGATAGCTCCTTCAGTCTTGGATTGGTACTTCCACAGCTGCATGAACTGCATTTCGATGATTTACTCTTCTTCCTTGGAAATACAGTCAAAGCTTTAAATGTGGGGATCTGAGAATGTAAAGGTTATGATTATCATCTGCTATAGTGCAGCTTTGCTGTAGAGAGTAGGTTGGATTTGTTAACAGTGGTTTAAGACCCATTACCCCACCTCCACAGTGCCATCCTACCTTCTGGAGAGGGCCCCACAGGTAGTGTGCTGTAGTTCTGCTTCATGGCACAAATTAGCAGAAGTGCAATGAGTCTAAATGTTTGGATTTCTTAGGTACAGCACTGAGCTTTAAGCAGTTTCTCACAGGACAGTGTCTGCAGGGTAGCTTGCTCTCAAGAGAGAAGGCTGTCCCAAGAGAGCCATTAGTAATGTAACCTGTAAACAAGGAGCGGGGAGAAGAAAAGGCCTGCTTAAGGGCTAGTTAGATACCTGGCAGGTTGTGCACTTACACACCCCTCATGATACCCTATAACAAGGTCAGCACGTGAATGTGCTAGTGGCTATACATTTATTAAGGGTATATATGGCACATGCACAAGGAATTCCCTAATGCCTTACAGGCGTTGAGCACATACTGTTGTGAGTGCTATAACATAGCTGTGAATGACAGGAATCAGTACTGTTAAGCTGTTGCTGTTCTTACTACTATTCTGTGAAAACTAGCAACTGGATCAAGATTGTATTCTTGTGTCTCAAAAGCATCCAAGTACCTGTCACACATTGTTTGTAGTTCTTGCCACAAGCTGAATTTTGAATCAGAAACCAGATGGATGGTTTCAGATCTTACTTGAATCCACAGCAGGCATCCAGTCTAACAGCAAAAATAAACCATTGCAAAGAAACCCAGTGCTTTAGGGGATTCTACATTATGTACAGGGTTAACAGGAAAGCAGCAGGCCTAATTTATGAGTGCTACAGGAGTTGCCAGAGCAGCAGAAATATTGTTTTCTTTCAATGATTAATGTGCTCAATAAAAGTGTAGCATCTGCTGCCAGTTTTCATTAACAAATAAATGAAAAACAAACCCGCGTGGTAGGCAGTGCGTCTGGGGACAGCTTAAACAGGACTGAGCTGCTTTAGATTTCAGTTATTTTCTTTAGCACAACAGTATGGAGCACTTTCTTGTTTATAGGATAAACACATGGGATTGAAGTGATCTGTGTAGCACACGGGAGTGGTTGCCAACCCATAACATTGTGGAGAATACAAAAATTCCATAGCTGCTCCCTTGGGAGTCACAGGTTACAATCTTATTGCATGTTGGTTTCAGTGTAAATAACAGTTAAGTCATCAGAACAGACAAGCTGCCAGTAAAACTCTGAATAAAGTATTAGTTAGTTCATATTCCCTCCTTCATAATACAAGTTCAGCAGACTCAGAGCTCAGTCCTTGTTCAGGAGACGTGGTTGATTATTTTTAGCCTTATTTTCTATGGAAACAGGATTTATTTGACCATGTTATCTTTCTCTTCCACCTTTTGTCCTTATAACTTCTGAACCATATTGGCCAGTTCCACCCACTTTGACAAGGAGAAGGGAAGGAGGGTTGATGTACAACAGTGTCTCACCACAGTGCCTACTTCTAGACAGCACAGAACCTGCACAGCAGTGAACCATTGTGAGTATGCCATCCTCTTAGAAGTTTTTATCAACTATGGCTGACTGAAGTGAGTCCGTGAAAATATAAGAAACCCATCTTTCCCAGCTCTGGTACTGCTAAAAGTGCTTTCCTTCATGCATGTTTGAGAGTGAGGAGATCTCAGCCTGGATGTAACTTTACAGCTGTGAGAAGAAATTCACTGACTCAGTTTCACGGTGTGTAACAATTGGACTATTGCTTTCAGCATTTCCGGACAGTTGTTTCAGGCTGTTTTTTATAGAAATTCAGTGCTTTTAAAAAAGCACAGACTATTTCCAGCAATAGTATAGCTGTCCTTCAGGCACATGGAAGGCTAACAATCTCCAGAGCCATATGTTTGCATATTTGCAAAATACAACTTATTAATTCATAGTGCAAAAACATGACAGAATGGCAAAAACATTTCAGTACTAAAACTAAAAGACACAAAACCGTCATGACCTGATGGAGGTAACGGCACAGTCTCTGCAGGTTATAGAAGAAGGGACAAGGATGGCTTTGGGCATCTAAGGTATTTGTTCTAAAACCCAATGAGTACTCTAAGCTTAATGGGAGTACAGAGGAACTAGCTGTACCTTCAGCTGTACCTGTGAGCTATGCTGAAACCAAGGAAACCTTCCCTATAAATGTTAGATAGGAGACCAATTCATCTGCACTGCTGTTCCCATAAAATCAGCCTCTCCCAATTATCTTCTCTGCAAAGAGCAAAATATCTCCAGAGAGAAGAGAGTAAGCTAGATTTCAACAATCACAAAGGCAAAGCTGACATACATCAAAAAATATGTACATACCAAATAGATGGGATTAGATTTACAGGTTTCCTGTACATGACTTTGGTGGCTGGTACAAACTTGGTCCTCACGTAACTTGTATGGTCACACACTGAAGAGAATTCCACGTTACTGAGAACAGAACCCAGCCATCAGTCGTGCTGTACTGTGACTATCATCACCATGCAGATGTGAATATTTGCTAATGAACAGACATCCCTCTATACTTTAATTGCATCACACTTTTCAATCTTATATTCTTTCTGTGGCGATTTTGTTCCCTGCCTAGCATGAGTCATCAGACTCTTCAGGTATGTACAGCGTGTGCTGTGCGGAATGATGCATTGAGCAGGTGTGGCAAAGGACAGGGCAGTTCAAGTAAAAGGAAATTGAAATGTATTTTCAAAGAGAATGTACAAATACCTTAGTGTTTGATTTCCAGGGTGGTGATTAATTGCAAACTGTAAGATAAGAACATACGGGACAAATAAGAGTATAGCCGTTTGTTATATCATGTAGTAGATTCACCTCTGGTTTAAGCTGGCTTTTGGTGGTATGAGCCAGAAAGCAGGGACTCCGGCAGTGTGAAGAGAAGCAAAAGCCTGAATCCCCTCTCTCTGTGAATTCTTGGGGCTGGCAAGCCGTACATAGAGGACACTAATCTCAGCAGTCTTGTGTGGGCAGAGATTTTCTGGCACTCTCTGAGGCCATTAAAAATGTCACTCCTATCAGATATGATGCTGAAAATTAAAATACGGCTTGACCACATGAATGTGCAGATCATACAGATGCTAAAGTTGTTCCTATTCATTTACTTGTACTTGCTTGTGCTAGACAACAAATCTTGGCTTGCACGTGCATTCTGAATTTAGGGAATACAGAGTTACTGTATTTAAACCCTGAACTCAGGTGCCAGCAATGTGATCTACAAGCTCAGGAGGTGTAGTGCGTCATCAGACTTTGTCCAGCTTATACTTGAGCTAGGCTAAAGAGCAAAAGAAATTTGGAGCTTTTACCTATTTTCATTACACGCTTTGGTACAACTTAGAGTTCCAGCTAAAAGCTGTAAAAGTTGCTATGTTCCAGGTCATAAATTGGGGTGAGATGGCAGTGCTGTGTGATGAGGCTTGCACAATACCCACACAGCTTATATCTCACTTAAGGCTTTGCTATTAATTCCTCACTTTCACAAAAACAAATTTCACATCCTGTTCTTTTTCCACTCTCTGAAGAACATCTCCTATTATATACCACAAGCTGAATCTCTTTCTAGATGGTATAAAATTTCTTGAGATGTAACGTAGTGAAGCAAGATCGTCTCTGAAATGAGGTTATGTATTTCCCCATTACCCAGTGCCTCACACCACTAGAAAATGAAATGAGTTCCTGGCCTGAACGTTCCTGCTGTTATCTAACCCTTACTGTACTTCATGTCAATTATTAACATCAGTGATGATAGAAATCTTAACACATGTTAAGAAACAGGACTCCTACATAATTTTTGTTAATCTGTATGATTTTGCCCTATGATCTTTGTTTCGGAGCCTATCTTTCTCCATCTCCTTTTCCAATGTGCTCTCATAATTGGAGTGTTTTGGGCAGATATATTGCTTTCAGTCTTTGGAGGACAGGGTGCAAGAGCTGTTTACTATCTCTTTGACTCTCCAGCTAAAGATCTTGATCATCATATATGTCTTCTCTTTATGAGATAGTTTTACCCAATAACACCACAAAGACTTTAACAGAAGACAGTAGACACCACTAAATGACTTATCTGAGCTCTCAGATCCAAACATATTTATATATATATATATGCTAAGGAAGTCACTGAATATCTGCCATAAGTGTGAAAAGCGGTTTTTTGGTTGGTTCATCCGATGTTTTTTTCAGTGAATTTCAGACCCAGTGGTGCTCCTTTGATTTTTCTCAAGGTCATAAATAATTCAGTGCAAAACCTGCTAACTACTAACAAAGTGAACACTCTAGTTATGTAAAATGTGGGGTTAGGGGTGGGCGCAGATGTACGTATAGTTCTGGCACTTGGAATGAAACATGAATACAAGGGGCTGATTTGGCCTTGGTCTACTTCCAATGCAGGTTTGAAACAGTACATACTGACCAGAAAGTACTTGGGATTCTCTGACTGGGAAGGCTGAATGTGGATACAGTCCCCAGGAAACACTAATCTTGGTACAGCACGTGTGTTGGGACTGGAGGAAAATGTGACTAGAGATGTATCTTTCTGCTATTTCTTTTCAGAGGATAGAATTTTAGTCTTTGCCATCTGGTAAGTGTCAAAGCAGATTTTCATCTCCCTTAACCTTCTCCAGGTTTGAGTCTTGGGGAAGAGATTCAGGGAGCCATAGCTTGTCTCTTGACAGCCTCGCTTTCCCTGCCTTTCTCAACAGAAAGTGGTTACACCCTGAGTCTGACTCAGGAGAAGTTTGGGAAGTGAAATAACTGCAGGACTAAGCTGTGGACTTCTCAACAGGATAAATGATGATAGTATCTAGTACTGGGTAATCCCACACCCATGTTTTTTCACTACCATAATGTAATTGCATGTGTGCAAATGTCATCGTATGTGTCTCCTTTGTGTAACTGAATATTGCTAGATAGCTGAGCCAACGAGATACAGAGATCAGCTAGGAAAAAAGATAACAGAAACTTTTAGAGTTGGTGTTTTCCCAGTTTCATGGAACTGTATCAGCATTGCAGGTGTAAGCTAGTGATTTATTCTAAAGACTCACAGCCTGTTACCTTTTCTTTTCCTTTCTGAACTAGAAGAAAGTTGCCAAGACTAATTCATAGATGTGAGTGCACTCCTCCTCCTCTGCCAGAAAACCGATCTCTGAATCAGAATTCTGAGAGAAGTCAGCTAGACATCAGCAAGGCTATAGGTTGCATCTGTGCAGGCCATACATTACAAGAAGCAGTAGCATTAAACTGTACAAGAATGAATCAATGATCCAGGCATGTGAAAGTGCTACTTTTAAATTCCTAGGAATTATGTAATTGCAGAGCCCACCTGGCTTAGAGAGTTATATAGATCAGGCATTGGTATGTTTTATCTTTTCAGCTGTCACTCTAGAAGCTTTCTGTGTTTGCTTTATTTCACATCAAATTACATATTAAATATGTAGAAACCTTGTAAAATCAAAAGCATCTAATTGGATTGTTATTTTAAATGCAGAAGTCTTAGAACAGATTCACCTAATAAACTTTAGGAGAGCAGGACAAATTCCTACTTGTAAAGAGAAGAGGCAGTGTTAGGTTCTGATAGAGAAAATGAGCTAGCAAACTATCTGTTGAACACAGAATGTCAGAAGAGTAACTGGCTGTTTTATTTTCTTTGTGTTAACTGTGGCTAGCTGCTGGACTACATAGCATGCAGGAGATAAAATATCTGCCACCACTTCCTCCAACCCTGTTTTGAATTATGTGGTTTGTGGAGTGCTCTACGTTTCAGTATGGCTGGAATTGGTATCTAGCTTCACTGTGCTTCTAGGCCAAGGGCTGAATGGAACTTACTCTGTCTAGGATGCTGTGCAATGCCAGATACCCTGGCTATTGTGTTGTTTCACAGTGTGTTATTTCACGTTCACAGGCAGAGGGAAAATTGATTACTAGATGTAAGCATGAGGCCAATGAGTGTTGCAGCTCTTCTTCCCCTGTGGCACTGCTTATTTCCACCCAAGTCACAAACATGAAGTTGTTTTTAAGAGGATTCTGGCTGATAGGGCACTATATACATCTCACCCAGAGATGCACATATCCCCAGCACGCTGGCCTCTAGGAGGGATTTAGCACTCACCCAAGTCCTGCCAACACAAGTTCTGCAGAGTTTTTGTGCTATCTGCATGTCCCCCATTGGATTAGCTTAGCCAGGACATAGATAATTTGTTGCAGGATCAAAACACACAATGCTAAGCACAAATAATTTTGGAAGAATTGATACATTTGGGATGGATATCAAATATGAGATCCTGATCATATGGGAAATGTTGCTGCTTATTCTGTTGTGCAATCACTGGATGCTTTTCTAATGCCAGGAGCAGTCCTTTGTGTGTCAAGTCAAATGCTTTCTCAGAAACAATCCCAAAACTAACAAAAAATATAACCTGCAAAGAAATCAGGAAGAAATTAGGTTTTATTTTGTGATGTACTACAATTGGGAGAGTGAAAGGTGTTGAGAAGTGGTGGTCATAGAAGTGCTGTTAGAAATTTTCTCAGTAGTACACAGGGTTTGTGATGAAACTAAACACACCGATTTGAAGAGTAATTCCAGAAGGCATTCTCTTGGAATGAGAGAGGGTTTATTTTAGAAAACTAAACTGAAAAAACAAATTATCACAATATGTGAACTACTATGAGTTATACAGCAATATACCAGTATCAAAGCTCTTGGACAGATCACTGTGAGAGTTATAGCAGATAACCAACTTTGGTGAGCTGAAAAGTATGCTATTAAGACATATGGTATGTGTTAGATTTCTATGTAATTTTGTAGTTGTGGTATCAGTTATGCAGTATCATGAGTGGATATTATCACCATTCTAAAATGAGGTACCTGAGATGCAGTCTTGTTTGTCTTCAGCTCTTGCACAGTGATGTCAGAACTCGAGGTTGTACCTGCAGCTAACTCTCAAGTTTATTCCCCCTCCAAATCTTCAGAATACATGCTAACATTGCCATCCATAACTCATCAGTGCTATAAAAGGCACATGTGGTGACATGATGAATTTCCAATAGACTTGAAGAAGTATTAAAACTAGTGATCTGGGATTATTCATCTGGAATATATTTATTATCTATCTTCTGTGCTCAAGGAAAGAGATTAAAATGGGAACAGGCAGAGATTTTGTTACTAAAATGATCAAGGAATTGGAGGGTTTTGTCATAGCGTAAAAGATAGAAACATGTTTAATTAAGCAAAACAGAGGCATTGTAGGGGCTGACCGATAATGTTGACACAAGAACCAAAAGATATAAATTGACTAAGATTAAATCTGTAGTGGAACTTTTATAGAAGGTCAGTTAGAGCAAAGAAATTCTGAAATAGTCTTCCAACAGAAATAGTGAGAGGGAAAAATAATCTAATTTTAAGATGGAACATAAGACTTTTATGAAAGAACAAAATGATGTAGTGCCATAAAAGGCAACTATACTGAGTTACTCATGAGATCACCTTGCAGTTAGTGTTCCTATAATCCTAAATTTCTGTGTACCATTTGAAAGCATGAACAGAATTACTACCACTTGCAGACATGAATTGCATTATGACAGAACTAGGCTGTTCCTTGCCCTAGACACAGTGCTGTCGCCATTTTCAACAGATTGCTTATAGTAGATACTGGTTAAGCAAGGACTGTCACAGAGGGCTATGCTGATGTAGCTGCTCCAGCATATGGGACAGTGGGTAATAGGTGGGGGGTGGGACGGGATGGTTGGACTGGATGATCCTTGAGGTCTCTTCCAACCTTAATGATTCTATGATTCTATGATTCTATCTGGAAACTGCAATCCTGCATCATCTGCTGCTGTGAGTCACGTGGTGCTACATGGACAGCAGCAAAACAGGTGAGCTAATGACACTGCCATGGACTTGCCTTTTTTTTGCCTTTTTTGCTAATTAGCGTTTGCAACAACCTTAATTCTGTGCTGTCATTAGAGCCTGCTGTTATGCCAAGGTATTATTGTTTTTGTAAGGTGATTCTTGAAATACCATGCTGCCCTCTTGAGGTTGCATAATGTTTTGTGTTTGTGGGGTTTTAGCTAGTGACTGGAAAGAAAAAGACATTTCAATGAAAATGTGTTTCTTACAGAAATAAGCAGATTAGGCATGAGCATTCCAAAGCCATCTCCATGGCTTTGGATGTTCCAAAAGCAACCGGACATGCAAGTCCTGGCAAATGTCATTGTCTTAATTTCAGTACCTTAACTCCTCAATAGACCTAGAGGATCACGTGCAGAAATGCCAATGGCTGGGAGTAGAAATAGAGTTGTTCTATTTAGATTTGAGCATAGAAATAATTTGCAGCAATAGGGGGGGACGGTTGGACTAGATGATCCTTAAGGTCTCTTCCAACCTTAATGATTCCATGATTCTATTAATCATGTTTCTAGTACTCTAGTGTTGGCCAGCAGTCTGGCATGAGTTTGGTCCTGCTACTATCAGCAGTGGTCAGGCATACCGTGACTGATACATTCTCTGCTGCAGAGATCTGGCTGCCTCATAGTTTCTTCCAACTGTGGTGTCTCATTCGAAATGATCGGTTAAGAAAGCTAAATATATATCTTGGCAAAATGAGGAATGCAAGTGGTTAGAACGAATGCTGTAAAGCACATGCAAAGTATAAGCACAGAGGAGGAAGACAGTGTGACACAAATCGCCTCTGATAGTTTGGGGTTTTTTTAACATTATAAAAAAGGAAAGTTACTGGAGTGTCGCTGTGTAATAGTCTCTTTTAAATGAATTGTTTAACATGAGACCAGATGGACAATAGTGGGAATACGGTTAGGTGAAGTAGGTTGTCTAATTGCTCCTTTTTTATTCATTGCTCTGGGAATCAATTTATGGTACAGTGTGTTCATCAGAGACAAACAGACTGGAACAAAAGAGGAAGGAGCTGGTTAGGTCCCATGTGTTTCTGTGCCACTGTAAGGCTTGGATTTGACAGGATATGAGAAGACGTTTTAGCCATCTGTCTTCTCCCCTTCTGCTCCACAGAGCCTGTGCCATTCCTAGAGAAGATGAATGATAGCAGCTAGAGGCAGGTGTATGCTGGGAGTGACTTCTAGGGGCAGAAAGTTTGGCAGAGCTTCCAGTGCCCTGACTAGAGGCAAGGGCTTCCATTTGTCCATCTACTTTTAGAATATTTGCTGCCGGTCCCTGAGGGTTCCTTTCAAGCCTCAGCTGTGTTAACATGAGCGGGACCCAGAGCCAGTGCAATGTTTGGTGAAGCTTCTTTCAGACTGGCTGCCATGCTTGGCAGACAACACTTTCTTGGCAATGAGGGTGGGAATGACTGGCAGTTGTAGTAGCAATGCCAAAATGACTGCTAGCCTTCACCCTATAAATTTCCATTCCAGCTGCCCAAACAGGAATCATGGGTCCCCATAGTGCATCTTGATTCTGCCTGCCTTGACTAGAAACTAGTAATTGTACTTCTCTGAGCAAATATCCATCGAATGACTAATGCCAATGAACCTCAAAACCATCCCCATTATAGGGATTGAGGTTACTAAATGTAGGAGAAGAATGTATTCTTAATAGCATATATAAGGAAAGCCAATGCTCTTTTCTGGTATCTTCTAAAATTTCTGAAAAATAGGCAATGGTCCGTGTATTTATTCTTTTCAAGAGTAAATATAAACGCTCCCTAGCTGATCTTTTTTTATGCAAAATTTCCAGGCCCCCAGTACTGTATTTCCTCATACATATTTTCAAGTATTCTTGTATTCTTTCTGTAATGATTGGCACATATAATGAGTAAACACCACTACAAATAAGAAAAAAAGCCAAGTAAAAAATGAACTAGAAGTGTTTATAGGTGGCTGAAAACGAAATTCCTTTTTCACAGCTTGCCTGGTTGAAAGCCAAACACTTACATTCTCTTTTAAATGATCAAATGCTTCTTTCCAGATCAGTCTGTATCTGATAAGACCAGCCCCAAAAGACCACAGGAGCTTGACAGAGGTTTATTTCAAGCATGGAATAATGTATTTAGAAATAAATTGAAAAGCAGGACTGCTGACACACACCAAAAAAAAAAAAAAAAAGTTTTTTTCCTTGCAAATTAATCCTATTCACCGACACTGTTATTTTTCACAAACAAAACTTTTTTATGTGAAGAGCTTAACTGAGTACAATCTCTTTCCTTTCCCTGATACAGAATAGGTATGCCTTGTTCCTCAGTGTGACTCTCAGCAGCTTTCCTGCCTGATGTAGCATGTCTTTTCACTTGCGTTGTTCATAACTTCTTAGAGACCTGCAAATTGAAGTTACTGACATATGTCCTCATGCCTTAGGATATTGTTGCATAATTATAGCAAAATAAATACAGAATAGAGAAAAGGCTTATATTCAGCCTCCTGCCATCTCTCTTGTGATGTTGCTCTGATATGTTCCCTTTTTAAAGGTCTGTTTACTGGAGAGAGGAGTAATAGGTAAAAAGAATCACAGAATCATAGAGTCATTTAGGTTGGACAAGACCTTTAAGATCATCAAGTCCAACCGTTAACCCAGTACTGCCAAGTCCACCACTAAACCATGTTGCCAAGCACCACATCCACACATCTTTTAAATACCTCTAGGGATGATGACTCCACCACTTCCCTGGGCAGCCTGTTCTGATGCTTGACAACCCTTTCGGTGAAGAATTTTCTCCTAATGTCCCATATAAACCTACCCTGGTGCAAAATGAGGCCATTTCCTCTTGTTCTATCACTTGATACTTGGACTAAGAGACCAACACCCACCTGGCTACAACCTCCTTTCAGGTAGCTGCAGAGAGTGATCAGGTCTCCCCTCAGCCTCCTGTTCTCCAGACTAAACACCCCCAGTTCCCTCAGCCGCTCCTCATCAGACTCTAGCTCCAGACCCTTTACCACTTCATTGCCCTTCTCTGGACACTCTCCAGGACCTCAATGTCTGTCTTGTAGTGAGGGGCCCAAAATTGAACCCAGCACTTGAGGTGCTGCCTCACCAGAGCCCAGTACAGTGGGATGATCACTACTCCAGTCCTGCTGACCACGCGAATTCTGATAGAAGAGGAAAGGAAGTTAAGGGGGCACTAAAGCTATTAGTCCCTTTTTCTTGAAATCACTGATATCACTGTGGCAGAGGAGAAGATGGGACATGTAGTGGGTATCACGCTGAAACTGATGATAATCCCACTCCTATTGCAGAATTTTTAGGGTAGGATTTGACTTTGACAAAGACTGGCTTCAGACTGAAGAAGTGCCAAAATGTTAAATGGGTGCAGAGGAGGTGTCCCAGGCACTAAAATGCCTCCCTGCAGTCCTGAAGTTCTGGGTGTGCAGCTTGTGTACCTCTTAAGATTCAAGTACGGACAGATTACTGTAATAGACTCTGTCTAGTCCCACTCTACTGCAGCCAGCCACATTATGCTCAAGCTCCATCTTAGAGCTAGCAAGGTGTTCACCCCTGCTGTGTCTACAAGAGTGCTCACCCCTCATTTGGATTTCACATACTGTCTTCTAATTTCCAGATTTATTTTACATAGTCATTTTTAGCCCAATGTTCTCCTTGAGCTTGTGTCTCTCTTCTTACTGCCTGCTATTATCTATAGATGTGCCTCTGTTGCTTTCAGCCTTTGCTTGCTTGGTTAAACAATGAAGGATCTTTCAGTTCATCACACAGTTTTCCCTAGCAGTCCTCTGTTCACTGTCCCCACTGTGACTGTCTGGAACCATCTACAGCTATGTAATTTCCTGTTTCATGAAACTAAAATTGATAAGTGTTACATAATCACACAAACTAGACTCCTTGACACGCTATTAGGTTTTTTCGATGTCTGTCAGATGAGAGAAAGTTCAGAAGGGACAATGTACCACTGTAGTTTATCCAAACACAGTGACATTTAGGGTTGCTGAATTGTCAAAAGGAGAATCTTGAACTTCTACTATTATAACATCTGCCACCTGAAACAATTTCTGTAAAAACTGCCAATTCTGACAAAGGAGATCAGCTCCAGGCTGCGGGAAAGCAGTGTAGATCCTTGGTGGGTTTGTTCTGCCCATTCAGGACTCAGCCATGCCCAGAACATCTCCAGAGTGAGCAGCATCACTCCTTTTACACAAATATGGTATCTACAAGAATATAGGCATGGCATCCCAGACTGCACAAGCATACCTAACATCTGGGGTAAATATTCAGGAGCAGGAGACCTTGCTAGATACAGTATTCTGCTTTTTGTAGTACAGATATGAAAGTTATTTTCAAAATAACAAATTGTGACACATCCACAGTTCTGGGATAAATTTTAAGAATATTGTTGCAATGGCCAAAATACAGAGCTTCTTTATGAGTACAATTTCTGGAAGAACTCTCAGAAATAGAACTAGAGACATGATGAGAATTACTAACAAATAGGAATTTAAAAAAATACCTGTCCTATGTTTTATGTTTCAATGGCAGCTCAGTTCTTCAGAAATGTCTTCCTTTGAGACAAAGCATACGCAGAAAGATCAACGTGTAACTTCGTAAGCCAAATGTGCTCTTGATGATGTTTTGCCTATAACCTCTAGAGCAGTGCTTTTCAGATTTTCTGTGGACCCCAAGATACTCCAAGTGAAAGCTTGCTTAGACATCTCACATGCAAAGACTGTTGCAGAACTATTGTTGAGATTCTTGCACTGTTTTGCACTTACTTTATTGGTTTTCAGAAGTTCCTGGAAAGTGCTATTGTAAACTTCCTAGTTTTCCTTTCATTGTTGTCAAATTGACATTAAATAGGGACATTGCTCGTGCATGCTTAGTTTTAATATCTGTTGTTATCCTGGTGAAATGTCTGACGAAACCTAAGCACATGCTTAGTGGGAGCTGTAAAGCATCTCTGTAGTTGTGTGCTACATTTCATCTATTTTATTCTGTTAATGTCCATCTGTATCTTATTTCCTCCAACTAGTGTGCTCCAGCCTTAACACAGGAAAGCTCAAGTTTTGTATGTAGTAGAAATATGCATCAGTAAACAAAAGCATCAGCTGTGATCTCAGCATCTCTAAACTGTGCTGGTTTAGATATTATTCTTCTTTTTAAACTGAAATTGTACATAACATTCAACTTAATGGCTAGGACCAGTTCATTTTGCCAGCAGTCATAAGACCTTGAACTCTGACACTGTCTGATTTCAGGCAAAACAAGGTTGGTCTGGATCAGTACTAAACTGTGAAGAAACAGGAAATGACCTTCAGTAATAACGTTTACTGCTCGTTCAGAGAGGACATATGATCACTCAGTAAGGACACGCTTTTTCCTGAGTTGGGACTGAACAAGGTGGGAGGCAAAATGTTGTTATTAAAAATGCTGGCCAAAATACAATTTCATCAAAAACTTACACATTCACTTTTGTTCTAAATTCTAAGATCTCTCTTAGAGAGAGAGAAAAAAAAAATTTTTGCATTTTTTATATCCAAACTAGAGAAATGTATCAGAATATGAAACAAATTATATGTAAAGTATTGTATTATTAACTAGTAACAAGCTGTTTCTGTCTCAGAACTTGACAAGTGTAAACAAAAAGAAATTTGATCTTGACAGAGCCAAATATATTTTTTGTTGAAATATATAGAGATGCTATGAGAGGAAAATTCTGATTCTCAGCACAGGTTTTTCTAAAAGCACACATCTGCAAAGATGTATGCAGCTGAAAAGAAAATGTAATGTGACTTCAGCAGATTTTCTGGCCTCATCCATGTTTTGGAGGCCTTATTGATAGAAGCATCCATAGAGATTGTAGGCTCCAAAGCAGCCAGTTTTGCATGACTAGAATTTCTTATGCAACTGCTTTTGTGGCTTTGTTTAAAATATTTTACACTGCTATAGTAATCCTTAGATAAGTGTAATTAATAATAGTAATTTTGTCGTCTCAGATTCTGTTTCTTGCCGACAGAACATTTCGTTTTCCTTGGTTTCTTTCTGAAGCGCTTCTGAAGTGGCACAGCTCTAACTCTTTCAGATATCCAGGTACAGAGTTAAGGTCTGTTGTTTTATATGGCATGGAACCCCTACATTTCAGACAGCTGAGACAAAAATGGAAAAAGATGAGGTACATACCAAGTATTGTATGTTCTCCCTTAAGCTGTCATGGGCATCTTCCTTGTGAAGTAATGAGGGAAGTTCCTGAGGACCTTAACCACAAGCAAAAGACATTTGCACAATCCAAAAGAAGTCTGTCTTGGGAAGATGTTTCTGTCTATGGAGCCAATTAGAGAAGTTGCTGAGAATATCTTGAATAGAGAACTTGCCCTATGCCTTCTTACTCATTCCTGCTGCCCTGAGGCATGAGAGGAGTAGTTGTGAATTTCCATATAATAAACATTTTGTACTTATATATTACTCATAAATTTGAAGTGTTATTTTACTCTGAAAATGACTATAAATTGTACTTCCTTATCAATCAGATCTCCATGCTGTGCATATTCGGTTTTAACTTCTTACTTTAAATTAAAAAAAAGGATTAAAGAGACATTGCTCCAAACATTGGTCCTGCTGACCCAACTCAGCTAAGAATTAGGGAGCTGGATTCATTTTCCATTGCATCAGCTGCATTTCTTATGAGGTTCTAGATGGTGACATGTAAGCAGAGACCCTCTTATCAGCACAAAGGTGATGGAATCACTGCAGCCTGCAAATCTCTCTTGGTGTTGCTAGCATCAGGTTTAGGAAAAACTTATTTGAACTGACAGTTCACAAGAGTGGAAATTAAAGGGGAAAAAGTGTGTGTGACATGATCAGAGTAACAATTAAAAGCACTTTAAAGTCACTGTTTCAAACAGACAACTTGTTGAGTGTAAAAAGAGTACTAACAAACCTGATGCCTTTTCAGAATCTTGAAGAAATACATTATTGCATATTTTTTTATCTTTCCTTCGAATTGACTCTCCATAAAATTTTCCCTCTGCAATTGTGAGTCAGCCTTAGCTGAAGTGTCCTGCAGGATATGTAGTGGTCTTTACCTAAACAAATATAGATGGCCATCTAACCATCATTTTAAGTGCGCATTTGCAGTCATACTGATAATCCACTATACACCTTGGCATAGTTGTTATTTGGACAAAATGGAACCTATTTATATGAAGATCAGTTTATCAGTTCAAGGTTTTCTACTGTATAAATTTGTTCAAATTTCATTATAAGTAAGATTTGAAGTTTTAAATTCAAGAAAATGTTTTGACAGCATGAGGGATTTCTCTTTAATCTTATGTTTCAAATATTAGATCAGGGTGAAACATCATCTGTATGTGACCTTCTGAAGGTCATGATGAAGAAAAGAGTTTCAGGTTGTTTTGGTAACAAACATATCACCAATAATGGCAAAACAGGACAGACTGAACTTATAAACATTACATCAGACCTGTTGCTAGAGATAACATGTTTGCTAAACTTCTCAAAATGAGCTGATACCACAAGTCATCTCATTCTGATCAGCACTAGGACTATTTCCTGCTAAGACTGGCTAGCAGACTGGTATATTATTGCTTGCCCAAAATATTGAACTTACGAAGTGAAGCTATCTTTATTTTGTGTAAATAAGCACACGCGTTCTCTCCTGGAAGGACAGAAAGGTTGCTAGCAAATGCAAATAATGGAAAATACCGGTATGCTAATGATAAAGACATCTGAAGTTAATCTATTTTTAAGTAAATCTTCTTATTGCATTGATAAGTGCAAAATTTATACTTTTCAGTCTTTTCAAACAACAAAATGTGTGTATTTTGAATTCAGCAAAATTGGGCTTTGATATTGAAATAACTTATTTTACCATGCTACAGGATGTATCTTACATTTTGGATGTTCAAAAAGCATTAGACTTAGTACTCTCTGAAATAGGATAGAAATTTGCTCAAGCTGTGAACCTGTTGTTGTTCATTGTCTTCTCAGAGATCACTTGGTCTTTTGGAAATTTCCAGACGCTAGGGAGAGCAGTGCAGAGTTCACTTAATTAGGAGAGCAGGGATAAAATGAAAGTGGAGAAATAAATGCATAAAGCTAGGTCAGAGCACTTGCCTGTGTTTCCAGAAGGAAGTAACTTGAATTGGGAATGGTATCTTTGTAAGAAATTGTAAATATTAAAAATATTCTGTAGATATTCAGGCTAATTTTCAGTGGATTATAAAGCCAGATTGAACTGTTACGACCGTGTATGGACTGATGATGAGTCTGTGGGGAACTAACTTAACTTGGCAAATAAAACAGCAATCCTGTTGTAAAAGGTCTTCCAGTTGCTGAACAGAAAGGGATGAGTATTTTGTACGAAGTGTCCCCATCCTTTGCTTTTGACACAGTTTAAACATTCTTATTTGCATTATCTTGGTTTGAACAGACTTGCATGGTAACCTTCTACGCTAGAACAATTGAGCTTCCTGAGCATACATCCACTGAGGGGCTCCCAGGTGACGGGGTGTGCCGCTGCAGAGCCCCACTTTGACAGTGGCTCTGTTAGCAAAAACTCACAGAAAAACAGCACCGGCTAGTGGATAATTATTAGAGGGCAACTACTGCAAGTTAAATTGAACAGATCTTTCCATTATTTTACTTATACTTTATGCTGCAGACTGTCAGGATCCTGAGCCATCTTTGGATCAAGTTACCTGGCACTGAAAATCTACTGAGGAAGCAAAGACTAATTTACTGTGCTGAGAAGCAAGATAAAATGAGCTTTATTCTCTGTGGCTAGATTCTACCCACTACCTCAGACACCTCTACATTAACACAAGTGACACTTTCAATTGCCTTTCTCTCCGTTTTGTTTCCTAACTTGGAAGCTTTCTGAGCAAAACAAAATGTCATGCTTGTCTAACAAGAAACAAAACCACACTTCACTTATTTCAGATGTACAGAGGTGCTACTGAACAGAATTACAAGCTAGACGTGAAATTTAGCACTGCTTCTCCTGTAATTTATGTCATATCTCTTTATAACGCAAACAGCTGCCCTCTGTGGTGATAGCAGAACTGGTTTTATTATGCAGCAAAGCAAATTAATACTTTGCATGAAGGCTGAGGTCAAAGTAGTTGATGGCATGTGTGCAGAAGCTGATCTGTTACGTGGTTAGGCAATACTGTAGCATCTAAGTGGAAACCTGAACACATATTTATTTTCAAATTTCAATTGGGACGTTTTTGAAAACATTTGGTTTTGGGATCAGCATTATTTATATTTCTTATGTTAGAAGATAACTCCACACAGAACAGATGACCTTTCTAGTACCATATGCTGAATATGTTACATATTTTCATTAATTTCAAATTAAGAAATGGATCATTATTTATCTGCAACATAAGAATTCTAATGACCTTGAAAGAGAATTAAGATTATGTCCAAGTTTATACTACCTAATCTTTGTTACTTACCAGTATTTTGTTTGCTTGTCACAGCGGTTGCAAATTTAACAAAAATTTCTGATAAATATCTTTGAAACAGAGTAGAACTAAAAATTAGGTAAGTAATTTTGTATCACAGAGCAGAACTCCAGAGTACTTTTGGAAATGAGTTAATCAAGGAATTTTCAAATTAACTTTAAAATGCTGTAAGCAAAATCTTGCCTTCCCTAGGACTGCATGAGTCAGTTGTGATTTCTGTATCTATTTCTGCTCATGAAGAATCATTAAAGAAAAAATATTTGCAAAAATTGCTTAGAAGGAACATGGACTAAATTCATGGTGCTGAATTTGCACTTAAATCCAAATATGTGGTTCTCTCTGACTTTGGATCAGAGGCAAGCATAATTCAGTCATGATCTGTTGTTGAGTAGTCTGAATATCTTGAGCAATTATATTTTTGTCTCCAATTATCATGAGAGACTGACAAATGGAAATATGTGCTGTGTCTATGCAATCACAGCCAACTAAAGTCTGCCTGAGGTTGCTTCTCTTCACCTTCAACAAAACAAATGGATTAATGTAGAAAAGGAGGACATGAGGCAAAATGTTTACTTCCTAGCTGCTAGAAATGGTTCACTTGAGAAAAGTAATTAGTCTGAATTGCATGGCCTTATAACGATTATCTGCAGCATTATGTTGCCAAAATCTTGTTTGGCAAAAGGTGTTAAGTTGTGAAGAAAGTTGTTTGGCATAATGGAAGGACATGTTTTTCCTCAGGGGTACATTTTCGATATTTATGGAATTTATATAATTGTAATGGAATGGCACTGCAGTGGTCTTCCATGTTTCTAAACATCAAATAATTATTTGAATTCTCTTTTCTCTATATAGAGTAGTATTTAAAAAAAAAATCAAACCCAACCTTTCCCTGTTAAAAGAATAGGAAAAGAGCACCATCAATTTTTTTTCCCTGCAACTAAGAATAATTACTGAGCAGAAATGTAGGCATATTGTCCTGGGTTTATAGCCAAACTCCTTCGTGTATTACTCTGAGCCGCACGTTAGCACAAAGAACTACACAGCCATAAATCTTTAAAGTTGTTCCAAATTGCTATCGCATATATATAACAATTAAGGTCACACTTATCTGGCTGCTGATATGATCTAAAATCTTTTCTGCTTCCATTTCAGAATTCAAAGAAATAAT
Organism: Psophia crepitans; assembly: GCA_013399095.1. Classification (NCBI taxonomy): domain Eukaryota; kingdom Metazoa; phylum Chordata; class Aves; order Gruiformes; family Psophiidae; genus Psophia; species Psophia crepitans. The sequence continues at coordinate 2,159,077 of VWZZ01003902.1, forward strand.
GCAATAGTCTTGCAGTAAATCCGCTGGGTAGAAAGGCTCCATTATTTCAATCACAAACAAATTAAATGCTTGTGTATTGTCATATTAAAAAGCATTGCTGCACCTGCAAAAAAAGACATTCTTCTCCTAAGGTTCCTCCAGTTGACCTTTTGTCCAAAAATGAGTAAAAAGGTTTACAAAGGCAGATATATGTTACGTCCAAAGGCACCAGTGTTTAATCTCCATGTTCTCATGGTGCACAGATTTTATTAGTCACGTACTTACAGATACAAATGCTAGCTTGAATCTGTCAGTAGTCCTTACAAGTATCCCTTTCCTTCATATAATTAAACATTATGTTCAGAAAATACACAGCATATGCATTTCAAATCCTATCATACTACTTAATCCATTTTTCTGGTGCTAGATTTGCATTTAATTCAAGATTTGAATTATGCTCAACCTCATTGTTCCAAGTAATAGAGTTTGTTAGTATGGATATATAGGATACTGCACATAATGAAAATGTGAGAAACAGAAAGGTAAATTACAAAGCCAGCAGTGGAGGAAAAAAGACTATCAATTCTGGGGGGCTCCATTTTGGAAAGCCAATGTGTTTCCAAGGCCTTGCTTACAAAAAGCGTCACTAAAGTTTCCCACAGTGCCAAGAAGATCTGTCATCATTTGTTACTACTCAGACTAAGTCTGAAAAACACACTCAGTACATTTACAGAGCTGGTGTTAAGCTTCTTGACTAATTGAAAAGAAAACGAAAATCTTCCATTCTCAGAAATGTTTTGGCTTTCTTTTCATATTTCCTACACTAAGATAAGACAAACTGTCCTAGAACTTACGTTCAGTACCTTCAGGAAACACCTCTCATATTACTAGAACTCTAATGAATCTTATGAGACTGCCTTCTCAATTTCTTACATGTGTGAGAGGTTTGTACCATTTGGTATTAAAAATAGGCTTCATAAAGTAGGAAGAGGAAGGAAAAAAGATCTTTAAAATATATCTAGAAATCAATTCTTTCATTTAGTGAAAAATGAGACTAAAAATGAAACTAATGCCCTTTTAAAGTATTCTTAAACAAGAGGATATATTTTTAAGAAGAAATGAAGTAACAAGCAGATGTAGATCAGTATTTCTGTAAATAAAAATGAATTTCTCATTTCTAGGTGCATGGCTTAAGATTGAAGAGAATTGCCAGCCACCGGTCTCATGCATCGCTAAAATGTACAAGTAAGTAAAAACAATTTAATTACGCACATAGCTTCATGCATTAGAAGACATTTATTAGCTAGGGCACAAAACGTGCATAACAGCTCCTTAAAAATAAATGTTTACTAGTAATTCCTTAGTCTGTCCCTCCAATGCCACACTGGTTTTGCTAAATCCCAGAATTACAAGTAGTAATAAAATTATTTTCTTGCTCCCCCCTTCTCATCCTTCCCACGATTATCTAGTAGATTTAAAGCACTAACAAGATTAAAATATCGTAAGATTACTTTGCATTAGGAATATTCACCCTTGAAAATTATTCATACGAAATAATTAAACTAAAAAAAAAAACCTTAAAAATAACTTTCCTGACTTGTCCTCCAAACTAATTCCCACATTTTTGTTTAAATAACCTTCCCATTGATTCAGCCAGTAAACTATATTGAAATGCCTTATGATCACCTGTGTCACTGCATGATGCTATCCCAAGAAACGGGGCTTTCTCAAAGTGAGCTTCGTGGATCTGTGCTCTGGGATTTATACAATGCAATAAAAAATGTCAAAAAACACAAATGCAAATATATTTAAAATATAGTATTAGCATTGTCAACATGAAAGACTTTATTTACTGCACAGAAAAGAAAATATTCAGAATAGTGTAATTTGTTTCGGGGAATGCACAAAAAAGTTTCAACAACTAACACACAGTGTTTCTTTGCAAAATAGCCCTTTGCATGATGCTGAAGCTGAAATGTTTTTTGCCCACTGGTATCTATGTTCTTGTAAAAGAAGGTCATTAGCCTCTATTGTGGCTGATCCTTTTGGATTACCTGTCTTCGTCTTTACACAAGTCAAACAATAAATAAAGGTAGTCTGTTAATATAGATTAGAGGTTAAACTGTTATTTATCGTCACATTTTATGGAGAGATTCTGCAGAGACTGTTATTGACCTTCTCTGCCTACAAAATAAGAGTCATGCATTTATCCAAGGCAATCTATTTGCAATGAAAAAGCAATTACAGTCTTCCTGAAGAAGTACGGGCACGCACGCAGAAACTGAGGTACAATGATAAATCCTGATGAGGAACAGTTGCTGAGTTAATGTGCGTCACAGGTTCACATCATGGTACGTCTCTGAGCGTATTAGGTGAGGAAATAGTTGAGAAAAAACAGATTTCCTCCTGCAGTTTTAGAAGTCGTCTTTTAAACAGCATCTGGGATTTGGATAGAGTTGAGCATGAGAAAAATATATAGCACATTTTCATTCCTTTGTGTTTACGTAGTCAAGAGAGCTATAAAAGTAAACAAGAAAAATTAACATTCTCTTTCCTGTGGTCCTTTAAGTAGAAATAGCTGAAGAAAAATCAACATAACAGCCACCCACTTACTGTGCTTTAATCACATTAACAGCACACCCTTACGTTGGTTTGTGACAGGACTTCTGCAACATACCCTAAATCAGAACATAAGTCAGAAATAGGTCTGCAAGAGTTGCTATAACCTTGAAACCATGGAAGTACTTCCCGAGTGCATATAGTGTGAAAGTTTCATCTTAGAATGAAAAGAAACTCCTGATCTGAACATCCTAAATCATGAGGATATCAGAAATCCAGACTAAGCCTCCCATAATGCAAAAAAATGGAGAGGAGAGAAGGAAAGAGAAGACCTCACAGAAATGTAATTTTCTCTTGTATAAAGCGCTCAATCTTCTGCTTCCTCATCCTGTCTTTCAGGCCCTGACCTGACCAAATGCGACCATTTAAAAAGCTTTAAAAGCCATTTCCTTCTGTAGCCCTTCCAGACTGCCTAGTTGTCACTTCACCTGTGACCACACCACAGTATTACAGACAGAAGTAAAGGAACCATAATGCCTCTGTGAAGAAGAAATTCTACCCATCCATGACATGGCCTTCTTTCCTAGCCTGACTTGTCAGTGTATGAAAAAATGCTCAAGGGAAGGCAGCAAAGTTGGATAACTACTGGTAGTATAGCTCTATATCGTAGCAAAAGCAGAGTAGGGAAGGGAGTGCTCCACAGCCAAGTATGATCTAGGTTAGAAGAGGTGGCAAAGAAACTGGCTAACTCTGCTTCTGCGTTGTGTCTTTGGAAAGGATTACAGAACTGCATTAATCCCTTGTTGTCCGGAGTGAAGCAATCTGCAGGACACTGGTTGGCTGCTCAGACTAACCGAGGTAAGTGGACAGTGGTTTTACTTACTGCATCTTCCTTGTTTCAAAAGCAAAACACATAGAAAGATTAAAATATTTTAAATGCTTGAAGAAGTAAGGTCATGCGTCACTTCCCAACTGATTTCTGGGCAAGTACCTCTGAAGTCTCTTGCATTCAAGTACCAAAGAAGCACTTCGATTAGTTTGACATGCTCATTTATTCACCAGAGTAACCCCCAAATTCATTAAATAAGACACAAAGTCAGTCATTATGCAATGCTTTCTTACAAATATTTTTACAAAAAGTATATGAAAAACAGCCAGGAAACATAACAAAGAAAGGAAGAAATTGTAGCATAAAAAGAAGACAACCACATTTTCAAGAAACTTCTGAAGTTCTCAGGAGGATGTTTATCTGGAGAAAAAAAAAACAAAACACCTGCTGTAAAGGAGAGTAGGCTAGATCTGTCTGTACTGGCCACAAGCCTGGAGATAATGTAAGGTAAGAAAAACGTGAGATGAGACTTCAGCTCCTCAACAGCATTTTAATGGTATACACCAAGTAACGACCTTGTTCTAGCTAAAAGTTTGTTGAGTTCGATTGTGTTGCCCTCCTTGCAGCAGGTACTCTGATTTGGAAAGAATGTTGGCAGAGTTTCAGTAGTAACGTATTTTTGCAATAAATCATTCCAAATCTAGTACTGATACTTTATGCATGAATTGCTATGAAATATGCCTTGCTTTTCATTTGTATAACTGCCTTCTTGGAAAATCTGTCATTTTAATGACTGAAGTTTTTCTTTTTTCCCCTCTGAATCTTGGAAAAGAAGAAAATCTCCAAAGGCATTCTTTTCATGATAGCACACTGGTTCAGATTTGTGCTTACTCTTGGTTTTAGACTCCCAAAGCAGGATCTGCTGAATATCTCCTGATTTTATGTTTAACATACAAAGGGTCTGTTACATCCTTGCATATCACACTCGTGCTTTAAATTGAATCCTGCCTTCAGTATCCCCCACAAATTTCTTGACCGTTCATCCTTTATATATTTCATCCTTTATATATACACCTCTGTTTTTCTCTCAAGTGTCCAAGCATTTGTGAATAAGTAAATTCCATCTCATTTTTCAAAAGTATATCTGATTTAGTCAAGCAGCAAGTCCTATACCTGACGAAATGTTGACTGAGGAATAAAGTAAGCAGAAATGTTTTAATGAAAGTGATTACCTTCATCTAAAATGCTCAACGTTTTTGTGAGGTGTGTGAGGTTCTATGTTTCCTATTAAATGGATAAGACGTACGGTAACTTTTTATTTTTTTTTTAGTGTAGAGTAGGTGGTGAGGGACGTTTAGCGAAACAGTGCCCCTTGCTGGGAGTTTTGTGATATTGTTCCTGATTACGTTGGTTTTGAAAGCTCACGTGGAGATTGGTTTCTCATTTTAATAACTTCATTCCTGGAGGGAATATTAAACACATTATTGCTAGCAATAAGCACCGCCTTGCTTATGTCACTGAATTATTTTAATACTGGCTATAGGAAGAGGGGGACAAGATTTGGAACAAAAGGAAATACTGTTTTGAGTGACATTTTGGTACCCTCCCATTCACAAGCATACGTGTTACTTCTGTCAAAGTGTACATCTGTAAAACTGAGTCTCAAGTGGCAGCGTGGGCTTTTGCCCATACTGTGCCAAGGAAACCACACCGTTTGTCTCACCAGCTCCCAGACAAGACCATTTTATGCCTGCCAGCTTGAAATTCAAGAACTACAGTGAGTTCTTCTCAGCTTGCAAATCATGGACAATAAAGGCACTACAGTACAAATGTTTTCTTGAAACAGTTAATCCTATTGGTGATGCACAAGCTGGCACAGAATCCAGTTTACATGGTGGTTTTGCAGGGAACAAAAAATAGGAAAAATTCACATTAATCAACAAAGAGCTGAACATTCTAAATTTAAGCAAGGAGCAATTTGTTGGGTGAGGAAGTATGCTCTTCATATAGTTCTTTTCAGATGGTAGCCTTGCTTTAAAGGAGGTTTCATTTTGTCTTAAGATACATTGATGTAAAGATGTTTAAAAGATATCATTAATTAACATCTGCTGTCACAAAAGGCATTACCTACCTCTCAATCTCTCTTACTTTCTTTATTGAGGACACAGAGGGAGTAATCACTATTGTGAGCATGCTTTGAAAAATGCAGAATACTGGAATAAATGGATGGCCTTTCTTACACAGGAACATAATCCCTGAAGAAGTTTAAATTCATAAATCAAATAAACTCCTTTTCTTTCCTGTGTGAGTGTCACAGTGAACCAGACTGCCGTATTTACTGTCTCTGGCCCAAAATCTCATTGCTTGCATAGCTATCCACATTGTAGTATTAGAATGAATAGTTTCGGACACAGTCAAATTAACATCTGAACAATTCAGTCCATAGGGCTTCCATTTGCTGGTCACACCATTAAGGCTTAGACAAATGAATAGGAACAATAGAATTGCTAATTTTTAATACATCATATGTCCTGGCACATGTGTTCCTGAGTAACGTGCATCATATTTTATGTACACCCACATACACAATGAAAACTCTCTATTTTTCAAACCCAGCAAGATCATTTGAAATACGACCTTAAGACTCACTTGTTCTGCTTTCGCTATTATATCCATATGATAGTTAAATATGTTTTTTTTTCCTGAAGTACATTTCATTATTCAGTTTCTAGTACAGTTCAGCCTTTCATTGACCTCAGATATGGAGTCACATTTTACTGTCAGGTTACCGCTGCTACTGCAGTTATTCGAATTGATTCCTCTGAAAACAATTAAATGGGTTGTTACTAGGCATATTAACCAGGTTACCATTCACATCATGAGCTTTTTGCACTGTCCAAAATTTTTAGCCTTCTGACAGGTGTACAGAGTGTTATTTAAAGTGACTGTACGTCACTTGTCCAGCTACTGTGGTCCTGTGGTCACTCCGTTACTAGTGGTAGACTTGCGGGGCTCACAAGCTCTGCGGAGATGAGCTATGAATGCATCGCTGACTCAGGCTCTTACCCACAGTCAAGCTTCACCTTAGACTGAAGTAAGTAGGTAGAAATTTAAATGTCTTCTGCATCAGCTATAATATTTTATTTGCTCATTTTCAGGTTGCCTATTTGCAGCCAAGTAAAATTAAATTTAGGGAGCTTTTTAAACCAAGATTTGAACTTCTGTATTCCAAGAGCTCTAGAGCTGCACTGCACAGAATGTTAAAGATGCTTCATTGCTGCCAATTCTGCTTCCCAGCAGCACAGAAAGAGGGATTTAATCAGATGAGAATGCCTGGGCAAAGTGGTAAATCATGCAACACTTTCCCACAGTGGGTAATGCCACTCCAATTAGGTGTAGTAGACTACATGCAAAGCATTTAAAAGACCTAACAGACATATATTTTATTGCATCGGCAGTTGCCAACAAATCCTTGCTAATGTGATCAAAGCATTAATGAACAATGGCAAGAAGGTTTTTTCATGCAGCTTTTTCAAAAAGTGGCCAAGGCCATGCTACTTGTGCAGTAACGTTCACCTGCCGATAGATCTTTGTGTCAGAGAAACCTTTAAGAAGGAAACAATAAAACAACCTTACATCAGTCAACTTTGTGAAGTAAATTGACCTCCTTATTTTGAAATGACTGCGTACTTGTGTTTGTGACTATATTTATGGTGCTTTTAGTCTGTTTTTCCACTGGTACAGTTATCAATAACAAATGGATAATAGTTAGAAGATGGGCTTCTTGAGAGTAAAACCAACAAGTAGGTAATAAAATAATGAGTATCAGAGAACTGATGAATTTTTGCTTCACCAAAGGTTGATTTGCAAGAGGGGCTAGGATTTGCTTTATGTACACAGTGCACATTGCTCTGATGAGATATGATGATTGAAATAAGTCAAAGTGGGACTTAACACGTCTAAATTTCTCTCTTTACTTTTTTTTATACTTTTTTTCAAACGTTTACATTGAAAGCTCTTGTTAAAGGACATAGCTATAAAAAGCAGCCACTGAAGCAATATAACCTAGGTGTTATGAAAATCTGGGGTAGTAAAAAGTCATTATTTTTCTCCAGAAAATAAATGCTCTCCTGCTTTTCAGTGGAGGCCCATTGTTTCCTTTGAGTAATAAATTGGAGCCAGGAGAGCATGTGGCTAGTGAAAGGAGGTAAAAAGGTGATGAGCGCAGAGCAGTGACACTGACATGATTCTAAAGTTTAGTGATCAGGTAGTGCTATCAGCCATGTCAAAAATTACTATGCAAATTACTGGGCAATATGTACCAGGCTAATGCAATTATCTAAGCAGAGCCATTTTATACCATGATACTTATTCTTCCTACTTTCTTTTTTGGTTTGAGAGGCATACAGAGATTTAATAACTGTTGAGTTGCTGAAATGACACAGCACTTTAGCCCCTAAAGGCCAAACTTTTTGTTTCATTCAAATCTTTGCTAACGCAAAGCTAAAAAGAAAAATCTTTTACTTCTGTTTGAATACCATTTTTGTGCATTCATGGTTTTAGTTCCAGTTCTCCCACTCTGTAGCAGAGCCTGGGTTCTGAGACAACTCTTTAGGGTCCCCCCAGGTCTCTCTTTCTGTAGGCAAAGCCCAAGTTGATGTCTGGGTCCTGCTCTGGGTCCAGGGCTCCACTTCAAGATAGCAACTAGTTTCCGTAATTTTTCAAGGCAAGAGATTTTGCAGCTTCTTGGACCATTTCTTAATCGAACCACTGGCCTTTTTGGCCTCTCTCTCATCTGTGCAAGAACAAGATAGATTTGTTGAAAGTACAGCTGGGCTTGGGCCATTCTTAAAAGCCTTAGTTATCCTGTGGCAAAAGATGATGTTCATTACCTCACTGCTGTGTGATGTTTGCTTGGCTGTTACATCGCCTTTTCCTTGCAAAAAGGGTGTTTGAATCTGCTCTGTGCTCTTTTCTCCCCAGAGAAAGAAATGGGCAAAAGTTATTAGAGTAAGATACCTGTTAAGTCATATTCGGTCACTACCTGTGTGATTCCATTCCACACTACCAGTGTGAATCACACTACCTTTGTGTGATTCCATTTAGAAAATAAAAATACAAACAAACAACACACCCTGGAATCTGTAGTCTTGCTTTCTGAGGAAAGGAAAGTTGCTGGGCAGGAAATGAATGTGTCAATGTCACAATGAAGGACTGTCACAATGAATGAAGGAAATGAATGTCACAATCTTGATTTCTCAAGTTTGTGAAAAAAAAAAGTCTGGTCTAATTGGGACAAAATTCATAACCTCAACCCAAAAAATAATGACTTGACAAATCACACATACTACACCCAAAAAAAAAAGTGAAGAAATGTTTATGTCAGAATATTGAAAACATTTACTTGTGTTACTTTAAAGATGGCAAGTTGAGATTGGCTTTTGAATTCAGATTCACAGGTATTGATGCAATTCTATGAATAATTTACATTTGGGTCTGTGCTTTTTATTAGAATAAGTAGGAGGAAAGTTTATAAAAAAATTCTTGATTAACTGTCCTGATTACCTCAAAAGAGAGGTGGCTGACTCTTTTACGGCATTTGTAACTTGCTACGCTTATTTTCAATCTACTGTGATGTTTTAAAAACAAACCTGCTATCAGTACATGTGCTTTTGTTTTATGTGCTACTAAATATATGTTCCATTATACATAGCCTGCCTACCAGCAACTGGTTGTGGGGAAAGGCAGCACAGAGTTCCTCAGAAGTACGTCTCCAGAAGGCTTTGCAGATGCAGGGTGTAGAGCATGCAGTACGTTGCAGAATGCACTCTTGAAAAAATCGCTTGGGAAACCTAAAAGGAGACTAGACACAAAACTGGTAAAACGTATAAAAAGGCATGATGGCACTGTCAGGAAGCTAGAAAATCTAATCTGAGGCACAGTAACCTCTGCAGTTCTGTAACAGAAACCTGCAGATTCATTACAGCCACGAACATGGAGCCTGACCAGCAGTGAACAGTTTATTTTGTAGCTGCACTTTTTTAATCATCTCCATTGCAATAGTGTAAATTCACAAGAAAATATCTTTATGTGTTGCTAATTCATGTGAAAATTACAGGAGGGATTATGTGAATGAAATACAGTGATAAGCTTGCTCAGAAAAAGTAAATATTTACACAGATAAAGAAGTTTTCAATCTCATAGGTTATTTAGTTAGAGTTGGCTCTTATAATTGCCAGCACAAAAAACACGCAATATTATGCATAAATCATCACTTAATGTCAGAATATTATTACCATTTTTTTACTTAATTTCAGTATATCTCATTTAACTTTGGAAGGAAATTAAGTGATTTACATGTCCAAGAGGTGTCAAAAGAGATATTAAGCGATATTAGGCATAAAGAAATAATTCCTCTTCATTTTCATTCCTTCTGTGGACTGTGTAGAGGAACAGTGTGAATGGATTAGAAAATTGGTGTAATACCTGTCAAGAAATGTTAAGTGTGAATGCCTATGAACCCTCACAAGTTACATTAGCTATTTTACATTAACTTATGCTTGAGGAAGAAAGGAACAAAAATAACCTACTGTCAAATTGGCTTGTAAAGATCCACTTTCCATGGGCCATTTTTACTTTCTTGGTGCATACAGAGCCTGATCCAGTGCTTTGTGAACATGTTGTTTCTGGATGAAGCCACAATTCTTTGCTGCAAGCATCCTTCTGCATCTTTGTTAAGAGCCAAGCAGAACAGGGGTAGCTTTGGACATGTAATTTCACTTTTTGCAGCCACATCACAGTGTAAGGATCTGCAAATGTTTGGGGGTATGCAACTGTAGTGGTGCACCCCCTATTTTGTCATATGCTCTCTGCAAGGCTGAATGACTGACCCTGTCCAAGCACGGAGCTGGGAGACATTGCTGCTGCTGTTCATGGCTGTAACTGAGTGAGCTAATTTCAGGAAGCAAGTCTTGTCTGGATGCAGTATACTTACAGCAAACCAGGCACCCTTTTATTTACATATTATGTCGTACTCCTAGAAGGTATGCCTGTGATGTCAAAGGAGAAACCTCACACTGTAACTTTATGGAGGTTCAGGAAAAGGACTTGACTCCTGTTGGGGAGTAACTAAAGCATCTGCCTGGTCTGGAATAGGGTATTTTGTTTGCAAGCATTCAGATAATATGTAATTTTGCAGAGGATTTAGACATTCTGGATTTTAGAGTGTCTGTAATGAGGTTGGAAGGTACAATGGGTAGGTATGAATTCGTTCTGGGTTTGCTGAATACAAAGAAAAAGCTTTTATTGATCCCTTTATTGATGTCAGCTGTGGGGTGACTCCAGAAAATATTTTTTTGTGAGCCTACTGGAGTCGCCACACAGCTGGCATGGTTACAGAAAGCAAAGAGGCAGTTGGTATGGCTAACATGCTGTCACGTGTGACCGATGATGACTGGAATCTATATCCTTCTATATCATTCCTCCTGGAATGATACACAGGTCCATCATGTGCTGGGAAAGAGAGAGGTGAGGGCTCTGTAAGGACGCCTGGATTCATAGGACCAAGTATGTTTTCAGCTGTTAATAACTCTTGACAGCGTTATCCCATATTCCACTTTGTTATATTTATATATGGTGTTCGTTCTTGTTCACGCAATTTGCAAATGTCAGGACCGACTTCCTTTATTTAGAGGTGAAGCCAGCTCCTACGTTATTTGTGGGAACTGGAAGCACCTTCCATTTCTTTGTGCTGTGATGCTCTTCAAGTGTGTGTCTCCAGCATGTATCAATCTGGTAACCAAATTACATGGTTTCTTTTAATGATTTATCTAGCTTCCAAATTTCTTGAGAATTGAGCATAATAAAAAAGGATTGTGAAACATTTCTGTGGTTAAATGTCAGTGCTAATCTATCAGAACACACAGAAATGGGTATTATGTATAACAGGAGACATTTTGCTGCATTTAAATGTGCCTGATTTGTCATAAAATAATTTCTTTGTGGTTCCAAAGAAATCTACTAATGTCATAAGAGATTTGACCTATTTAGGGTTTACAGAGAAATTATCAACCCTCAGACTGGTTTCCAGTCTTCCAAATTCTCATTTTTGTCTTTTTGAGGGGTTTTAGGGTCTTTTTTTCTTTTCGTTATACAGTTTGATGGTACATTTTAAATTATTTTTATTAGAAGAAAAAATGAAAGCGGTGGTATTTACATAAAAATTATCTGAACAGGAAAGACTCTGAAAGGAAGCATAATTCTAGCATTAATTTCTATTGAATTTCTTAGCTATAAACCAAGTGTAGTGAAGCAATGGGGAGAAGGACCTCACTTCCCATTTTTGGAAACATGATCAATAATATTACAGAGATATATGTAATTGTTCACATTTTAGTTTGCACAAGAACCTCAAGAGAAACCTTAACTTTGACATACAGAAGCATTTATTAAACACTATCTGCCTATTGATGCTCATCAGTGGAATCTGAAATACTGGGAGGATGATATTATCATAATTTAATAGGCCTGAGAGCTGGACTGACTTCTGGGATGCTAATGAGTCCATTTATCCTTTGCAGGGAGTTGGTGCTTGATTAGACTTTTGAAGATAGCTTTTGTGTCTTACTTCAACTCTTTTTCATGTTGACGTCCTTGTAAAACTAACCAATGCTGCGGCATACTTCATTGCTCATGGTACGTCCAGCAGCCGAAGCGAAGTTTTCCAGCTTTGCTCCCACCCAGACCTGCCAGGCCTCGTACCCGATGTGTGGATATCATTCCCTTGGCACCTGCAGCTCAGTCACGCTCATCGTGAACAGCGCAGTCTCTCTCCCTCAGTGATCCCAGGTGCCAAATGCAAGGAGAGACAGAGGCTGTTGTTGTTATTTCTTTTCCACACTCCCTCCTCTGCTAAGTAGTGTACATGGCATGTGATTCAGCCTTAAGAGTTTCAGATATTGGGTCAGAAAAATGTTGAGAGTTGTTATCTACTGCATTTGTCCACGTACGTTATGTTTCCTTCTCTGCTTGTCACATATCCAGTTCTTCTCTCTCTCGCTGAAAGTGTTTTTAACATAAATATTTACTTTTATTTCTGTTAAGAAGTTCTATTTTTATGCTCTGTTCTTTGTATTTGTTTTCAAGCTAACATTCACATTAGTACCTGCCCTAACTCATTTAACACAATGTGGCCATTGTCATACTGTGAGAAATCTGAGCCAGCACATGCAAATGTGGGGAGATGAGGTCTCAGTCTTTGATGCTAAGTAGTTGCCACAAAATCATCACAGCTAATAACTTGTTAACTTATGCCATAGTTATTTCAAAACAGTCTTGTTCATATTTGAAAGGCTGTTAAACTGCAGTTGAAATAACTGATTTCACACATTCTCGCTTCTGATAAAAGAATCTGAACAAAATGCTCCTACTTCAGTTTATTTATTGGTTTCAGGAAATAATTCAACTTCATCCCTGTCTGCACGTACAATATGGCCGCTCATCCAGGTAGACACATGCTGATTTTTGTGCAGCCACAGACATGGCCAGGATATGTAAATACAAGATTTTCCACAAGATAAAGGCAAAAACCAGGGTTAAAGAACAGCAACTTACAGCTTGTTAGAGTCAGCAGTCCTCTAAACTTGATGCTATTTCCTGACTTCAAGAAAGAAAACAGCCAGGATGACAGATACGGGGTTTTTTTTACACTGTAATCGCAGATGAAACAGCAAAGCACATTTGTGTGTGACATGAGACCTGGAAGAGTTATTCAACAAAAGCTACTTTCAGTAAGGGGAGAGGTCCCATTCTCTCAGCTACCACTGTAGGCAGCAGACAGGAAAAGGCTTCCTTTGGGGTTATTTGAATAAGCCTGAATTACCTGCTGGGGGTGGCACTGCGAGGGATAGTCACTCTGACAGTGTAGAGAACGCCTTGCCTGAGTGGCTTTTGTGTCTTCCTTCCTCTTGCTCCACTTCACCCTAGGATCACAGTATCCCCAAGTGGGAAGCTCTTACAATATGCTATTAAGGCAGTTGCCACAGCCCACCGTCCGTGGCAAGAACGGGAGAGAACACACGCATCAATGTGGTGCAAATTCAATCCGTTTATTAGTTCTCCAAACATAGTTTATATACCTTTTGCCGCTAGGTTCACGCGTACACGCACCTAAGCAAGTGCCGTTAATTATCTGACATCTATTACAGACTTGTCGTTTTCACATTTGGACTAAATCACCAACCTTTTCAGCCAAACATAGTGCTGGTTTCAATTTACTTTTGCCTAATGCACTGTAATTGTGGGAAGGAGGGCCTCTAGTGGCTTGGCTTCTGTTGCTCTGTACTACCATTCCATTTTTCAGAGGTTGTAACACTGAGAGCACGTTATGTAGAACTTGTGACACGCTTGTATTTATTCAGCACAAACATCACTGCAAAAATTCAGTCTGTTGTGTTTTTTTTATTCCAGACAGTCATTTTAAGAAAACCTTTAGTTACAGGGAAGTGCCCCGGTCCAACAGCTGAGACAGGAACTGTTTCAGGATCTTTTGTTGTGCCTCCTCCTGGCTATTTCATGAGTAAATACAAAAGAAGTCTTCTGACAAGGCCACAAAAGCAATCAAGCCTGTCATTTCAAAATAATAATAGAATTTCCCTGAACAGATTGTTATTCTTTTGTGCTTTTTAATTCTCATTTTTATACCTCTAATGCTTATAGGGTATTTCATGTAGTAATGTATGCAAGTTGGCAAGTGAAAAATAATGCAGATAATTCCAATAGAAACAGCTAATAGAAACTGTAATATCTACATTGCATCTCTAACCATTACAGTTTATTGTATTAAATTAATTTCAGTGAAGAAGGGATAATTTGCAGTGTAGCAAATGATAAACCTGACTTACTGATAATCAGCGTACACCCTTATCTCCCTCTGCAGTACTTCAGGCAGTAAGCTGTTATTGCTATGAATATCTAGGAAGAAAGAACAGCAGAATGGTAAGATATCTGTAAAAACTGAGCTGTTAATGCCATCTCAATCAAAAGGGCTCAGCATTTTCCAAAAGGCAGTCTGGAATCACTGGTTTCTTAGGATCTGGAGACAATTTCACAATTCCTTGCTTTATAAACTTATTTTCCCATGCAGATGAGAAAAATCTTACTGAATGGCAATTGGTATGTGAAAGGATGTAGAGAAATATATGTGAGTGTATGTAAGAACTAGAAGCAGCTATGGTTCTAATGCCCTAGGTAGCTGCATGCTAATGAGTCAAGGTTCACAGCTGCAATGAAGTCCTGTGACATTTCAATGCTTTTAGTATGAATGTGAAAAATAAATGATGACATCAGAAATCTCTTCCATTGTGAAATCCAAAAAGCACAAGGAATTCCTGAACGGTTCTTGAAAATCTTCCACCCAACTCCCAGATGTATCTGAATTTGGCTTTAAAAAGCCAAATTGTTGTGCTTCCAAATTCCATTGGCTCTGACTTCATAAGCCAAGCAAGACTTCTGCTTTCTAAAGGGAGCTGTTCTCCCTTTAGAATAGAATAGAATAGAATAGAATAGAATCATTAAGGTTGGAAGAGACCTCAAGGATGATATATGGCCCATAAAGAAAGCAAAACGATTTGTGGATCTCTCAGTTCCGTAACATTTATGATTAATTGCCCAAACTATCCCACTAGAACTTAATTGATATTTACTGTTTATCTGTTCAAAAGTTCTCCACCTGCTCACCTGCCTTGACTGAAGCACTGAACAGCACAGATGTTATGTGTGGAAGAGCTGCAGGAAATACGCCTTTCTTTTTACATAAAAGTTACACGTACCCACTAAGCAGTTTCAACAGAGAATTCTGTCTGTATTAGCATTGTACACGCACTTGTCTTCAAGCATTGATTTGTTCACATCTTTAGCATCCCATATAATTAGCTTAAATACTACATTTAAGAACGACTTAGAAGTTATAGTTTAAAACCTGTTACTACATAAAAGAACTTTCCAGAACACCAAGTGGAGACCTTCGAGAGTATCTACAAAGCCTAAGCTTATCCTGTTTACCGTTTAAAAATATTTTTCAAAAAAATATTTCAGAACAACAGGAAGCACCTTGTAGATTTAATGTTAGAATTTAAACTGTCTGTGCAAACAAGCAGAAGACGAGAAGACCTGAGACGTTAAAACCTGATGTGCCGTGAGCTTGAAAAGCACCGCTGACCAGAAACGTATTTACTGGTCAAGCAACAGAAGGAGCAGGGCTCTGTATAGCGCTGTCCAGCTTCCGCTCTGGTGCTGCTGTGTGTTTTCTTAGTTCTTTGCCCACGGTAATGCAGGCATTATAAGCAGATGCTTAGGGAGGCATCTGCATGCATTGCCCTCTGTAATCTGTTGCTGTTTCAGGTCTCCTTAAAAGAAAATTGGCATCTAAAATGGAAGGCAGTGATATGTGCCTCTCAGTCTGATAACGGATTGCATGCGGCAATCAGCAGGCTTACGTATGCAGACTTACTGAATTAAGTGCAGGATTCGACATGGTCACAACAGTTTGGGTTGGGTTTTTTTCATGTATGCACTTAAGATGATCAGCTGCTTAGAGCAACACAGACTTAATTACATTGCTTCTGTGAAATGCTGGAATGGTTTTCATTCTGTGGGTAGAACGCTACTGTTTTTAATGTTTTCTTAATCAAGTGTTATTAAAACATTCCCAGAAAAGGGTGTTCTATGTTATACGATTTCTTGAAGTTATTTCTTCAAGTAAGTTTCTACTTGTCACTCTTTGCCTCAGCTAATTGGATTGTAAACTTTTCAAGACAAAGTCTGGCTTTTGCTTTCCTGTGTTGTGCCATGATCTGGTCAGGCATTTTTTGGCCTCCAGCTTTCACTGGGGAAAATGCTGCATGTGCTCTGCAGCTCGTGAAATAGATTATTTCATCAGAAATAACTGCCGTATGTTGAGGTTGTGTGATTTTGTGTGTGTGTGTGTTGGTTTGGTTTCTATCTGACTTTCCTTGCCTTCTGGATTAACATTTTCTATACTCAGGCAATGGTAAAAAAGCAGTCCCTCCCTTGTTGGAGCTTTTCGGGTGAAAGTTTAATAACACGCATTGAAACTTCAAACTCTCCTATTAGATCCACCAGGAAATTTTTATGAAAACTGAAGCTTTCAAAGTAACAGTAAATGGTTATATTTTCAGGAAAAGTGCATGTCCTTAGATCTCATCTCTTATGTATTGCAGTGTTTGTAAATATGATTTACTTAAAAGAGAGACTCTATTAGTATTAAACCACTCACTAAAATATTGTTTGAAATGAATAGATTTTTTCTACTTCCTATTAAAACAATTTCTTCAAAATATTTCTGTAATTCCATGAGATACAGCATGAGCTCATGGTCTGTCTCTTTTTACTTCATCTCTGATTATACAGAAAAATAGATTTGGATATGCTTTATTTTGAAATCTTGTTCAGTGGTTCCGTATTTAATTGTTTAATTTTTGCCTGAAATGATATTCAAAGTAATTTTACTGCAGAGTTGAGGAGGGCAGTTCTGTAAAGCGATCTGCACTGTTTCAGGTGCTTGCTAGTTCACATCATAATCTGAAATTCGTGGCCTGACTTATATTTCTAGCCTTCCTGATTTTTGTCATCCTTCCAGAACTGGTTTGGTGGTAATTCTGTCTTTATCTGAGATGATAAAGGTGCCTGGACAGCTTCACCTTCCCTAACCGAAGTGTTCTCAGAAATGCTCCAGGGAGACAGCTGTTTTGGGTGTTAAAGTAGCACACGCAGCCGGATCAGCCCCTGTTTACGGAGAGTTACAATCTGCCTCGGCTGCATGTCTCTGCACATAAACCTGCAGGTTTTTTTCGGGCAGAGCTGAAACTGCGGCTCATAAACTGACACGCTGCTATGAAACTGTTAGCATCACCTATGAGAGCACTGCTCACACAGCGGTGTTACTTCAATTAATAACTTCAATTATTAATTGCAGTTTTTCATTTTGAACTATTACCTTATAAAGAAATGCAGAAAGTATTTTATTTAAGTTCCAAGGAAATTTTATTGTAGAAATTTTAAAAAATCTCTTACATTCTTTTTTTCTTCTTAAGAGAAAATGCCTTGTGCAATCAATCTTCTACAGCATCGGTCATCTTGCTTATTAATGTCTCAGGTTATTGAACATACCTATCAGAAAGGCCTTGCCGTTAGGAATGATTCTGCTTGGTTTGTCCAGTTAGTTCTGGCAACTCAGTTTATTGTTCATATTTGAAACTTAATTTTTCTGGTGGTTACAATATTCTATTTTTCTTTCTACAGTTAGTTCACAGATGAATGAATTTAAGTACGGTGTGAGAGATTATTTATAGGGTGTGGAAAAAAAGAGACAGATGTAGAAAGTAAGCTTCAGTATACGAACAGAGGTCAATGAGGAACTGCCTCCCATGTCTCGAAAAACTCCCCGTTACTCGATAATTCACTTCACATAAGGTCAGCAATATCTCTCCCTGCTACCACGCTAGGAGGCTGCGGCTGGTTTTTTTTCCCCAACAGTCTCTACAGCAAAGCAGGTGCCTGTTTACCTTCCCTGTAGCTTCCCCCGCGAACCCCATGCCTGGTGGCCATTGAAGCATTCCCCTTTACAGGTTAGTGAAGAAAACAACTTCTGCTTATACCAATGCAAATGCTTTCAGGAACTTGCTGGGCTACCGTTTTACTTTTTTGTGCATATATTTTATGTACATTTTTATATATTCTTTTATATATAGCAGATGTATAAAATCATCTTGTATATTTTGTTTGCACACACCTATACTCTGGTATTCTGCCAGAAAAATCACCAGCTTCTGCAAACCACAGAGGACTTTTTCCTCAGAGGCGTACAGAAAGGGCACAGCTAACTTGTTTGCACTGGTGCCCTTGCAAGACCCTATCAAACTGAAAGACTCTAGTACAGGAATTAGTGCACGTGTAAAGTGTTTCCTGCACTGCATTTCTCATCTTCAGAAAGCCCCACAATTTAAGCAGCGTATCACATTTTCTCTTTGAATCACGGTTTAATTGTGCCTGAACAGAAAATGCTATTTTGAGTTGCAATTTAGCTTCACCTGCAGTCACAAAACAATACATTCCAGAGCACTTTATTTTAAAAAAGTTTTGTGAAAGCACACCCCTGAAAAAGACGGAGAATGGAAGAGCAGGTAAATGCAGGCAGCTGTCTTCTCTGTCCATCTGTCCTCTGCAGCAGGTTTAAAACGGAGACAAATGTCGAGCAGCAGGAAAAGTGGTTGCAGCAAATTAACTGAGAGTGCTGACAGCCATTGCCTTCCTTGGTGTTGGTGGTGGGCAGCACTGCGGGGCACGCTCTGGGACGGAAACCAACAGTTCCCAACTGTAGGTCATTATTTAGCAGGTTTTGTTGTTTTCAGCTCAAGCCAGATACGTGCATCTAAGGGCAGCGATCATCGTTGCAGTCTAAATTGATAAATCAGTAGAGCAAAGTGTCTTTCTTGTTTTCCTTGGATTTACGTTCATTATCTGATCTTTACTCATCATAAATTACTCTTACTCCATGTGAATTTAAATCGATGGCAAAAAGCTACGGACTGCTTAAAAATTAGTGGCGGCGACATGCAATAAGTGCTCCAGAGCAGGGCCTCAAAGGAGGAGAGGAAATCACTCTTCAGCACTCCGCCGATGACACCTCAGTCCTCTCTTCTCCATTTCTTTTTCAGCTCTTGCACCATTTGTGGTTACTTTTCACCTCCCACTCCTAAAATCACAACTCCTACAGGGCTGTACAAGCTCTTACATCCTGCTGACATTTCATGTGCTGGAAGAGGGACAGATCATGGGGTTTTCCTTGCTGAACAAAGAAAAAGGCAGCAAAGCACGAGTGCTGCCGATACCCAGGGGCATGTGCTTCCTCCTGCCTGCTGCAGGCCAAGGGAGCCCTTGGCAGGTCCCGGTGCCTCCCAGGGCTGAACCGGAGTGGCCAGCTGGTCCTGCTGGCTGCAGGCAGGAAGCCCTGGCTGCCAGGCTGGGCTAAGGGCAGGCCGCTCACCTCTGGTGGGAAGGGCTGTGTTGCTGCCTGCCTGCAGAGCCCAGCAGCACCTGTGAGCTGTGGGGGCAGCCAGGCTGGGGGGTCTTCAGGGACAGCCCTGCTTGTCTTCCTGGCACCAGGGCAGGGAGAGCAAAATCACCCTGTGGTATCTGGTGTTCTGCAAGTCCTTGGGCCTTTCAGTGAGGTGCCCCTTCTGCTTGTTCAGGACAGCCTCTGGGAGTGGGAACCCCTCAAGCCTCGCTGGGCTCCCTCATCCCACCCTTCATGGCGGCCCGTGTGGACATCAGAGCTGGTGCCCTCCTGGGCAGGCTTCATCCTGAGCAGTGCGTGATCCCACCCGCCCCACGCAGGGCTTCGCTCTCCCTACAGACCATCTCTGCAGCACAGTCAACGAGGGGCTTGTGCTTTTGGCTGCCCTTTTAGCCAAGAGCAGGGTCTTGTTCATTTCATTGCGTCTTTTCTGAACACAAACTGTACCAGGGTGAAATAACCCCCAGGTTTTTTTCCTTTTCAGTGTTGGAACAGCTTTCCAGTGATGTCATACACCTAAACTTGCCTGAGAGTGTCCTAATATGTAAGGAGAGAACAGAGAGAATGGGGGAAGAAAGAGCCCAGGGATCTGGTATTTAATCTCAGCTTTGTTACTGACCGGCAGACATTCAACACTCGGCTCTCTTTGTGTGTGCTTTAGTGTCTCCTTCTGTAAATTGGTGATGGAAACCAACTGCAGTGCCTTGTTAGGTCTTTTATAAAGTCTTCAAGAAAAAAAAATACAACATTTTGTTTGAGGAATTCTTCATCCCTATTATAAGTCTGCTTAGTCACTGTTGGCATTCCATGGTTAAGTCCTTAAATGTCTGAAACACTGTCTATAAAAGAAGGGAAAATAAATAAAATCCAAGATCTTATTATTTCTCAAGAATTAAAACAATTGAACCCCTTAGACTCCACTTTCAGATAACACTAATGAAAACAAAGTCATTATATTTATCAAATGTTATGTATTTGATATGAGTTATATACATATATATATAATATATACATTACTCCGTAGTAATTTGGGGTTTGTCCTTTTAGGATCTTTGGCCCTGGCTGATGACCTCAATGCAAAGCCACTGTCTGAAGGGAAGAGAGACTTGGAAAAAGAATCCGTGTTAAATGTATGTTCAATTTTTTGGTCATATTTCTTTCTCAGTGTGCTGAAGTGTTCTACATAGTGAGCAGTATTTATGAAGCACACAGGTTTTTTTCAGATTTTATTTTTAGAATTTCTGAATTATAAATAGAGGAAAACTTATAACTAGGTCAGAAAACAGTACATGTGCAATTTTGCTTAATATTTTTCCTAAGAAAAAAACCCTAAAAAATAATGTTGTCAAAATTTAAAAATTCAAATTAATTTCAAACAGTCTCTATTCTTAATTGTCTCCACATTTTGATTGTTTTTTTTTTTAATTAAATGTTAAAGGGAGAGAATATGATCCCCCAAATAAGCTAAAAGATATTGATTATAAAATAATTACCTGTACAGCCATAAATGTTCTGGGCAGGTATTGCAAAGTCATTAATACTCAGTGCTAATGGTGACATTAATCTCTTTTAGGCATGTTAATGTCGCAAAGGCTCCATCTTGTGGTTGACTCAATATTGCTTGATAAGATCAAAAACAAAAATTAAAAAAATGCTGGTGGGGAGAGGAAATTTTAGATATAATTAATTTTGTTGTAGTTGTTTGTAAAAACAAAAAGGAACAGAAGACAAAATTAAAGCCTGACTGTTTAGTTGTTGCTTTCAGTAGCTTCAATTTGCCGTATCTAACTGGATAATTGGGGGGGGGGGG
>VWZZ01003902.1:2180385-2198715 GCA_013399095.1 Psophia crepitans
AAATATTCTTTTTGAAAAGCAATGAAAAAAATTCACAATGATTGTGATTAGCTGGATTACTGAATTTCTGAATCATATGTACACTGCCAGGTACGTTCTGTTTCTATTTCATTCAGGCGTTCAAAAATGCTGCTGCTGATCGGCAGTTTAACCTTGAAGCTGCGATTAAAAATGTTAACAAAATGTCCAATGAGCTGAAGAAACTAAATGGTAATTGTAAGTTCATCATCCAGCTAAACAAGAAGCTGTTTAAGACATCATTTTTAAAAGTGTGCACTTGTGAATGGTTTCCTACGTCATGCAACTGTGTTTTAGTCTAATGAAACAATGCAGTTGCTCTTTTGTTTTGAAAAATGAATGGACCAGTAGTTATATAGAAATGGAATCACGTTAGCTCGCCATGGAAACAGTCTGGTAGGTTGTCAAAGTCATTCCTGCGCAGGAACATAACGGCCTCCTAATGGGAATATCACCAGTATGCTAATACCGAAGTTTATTTAACTGTCTTGAAGTAACAACACAAGGCCACCATTAAATTTGTGAAAGAGTTAATAGGTGAACACTTCAAAAAGTGCTGTATATAAATTGCCACTCACTTAGCATCAGCCATTCAATAAATACCATGATAATACGCTGCCCTTTGTCTTTCAGTGGAAAGCCAGCTACTGCTTTGTGACCTTATTTTGAATTTCAGCCGTCCTGTGAAGGCCAGAGATTTAAGAGAAGCTGAAGAAAATACCTGGAGTTTGACAGATTAAGTAACAATATCCATTTTCATGCATTGTCTTCTATTAATACTGCTTCAGTTTGAACTTTAAAATGACAGTATGGTTTTCTGCAGTTAGGTTCTCTTTATTTTAAACTGCAAATGTGGAGTGGAAAAATGCTATAAGTAGGTTACTGATTTTGAGAGGAATTTTTTAACCCAAGTTTCCTAAATTAAGCCCACTAGGCCTGGAAAGACTGATAGAATTAACTTCAAAGGTCAGGAAACTGAGTGTAAAGTTTTTCCAGGAAGCTGGGCCTGAAGTTTTTCACATGTGGTTGTCTCCGTTTAAACACAGACGTACTGGAAAAGTAAAAAAAATAAAGACTATAGATTACTTCAAGTCAAGTCATTGCCCTCTTATCGCAGTTGTGCTCCAGAAAATGGGATAAGAAACAGTCAGTAAAGGAGGAACTGCAACTTGTCATTTGATCTGCCTTCCTCATTCTAAAAATGTTGCTGAGGAAGGGGGCCAGAGAGCAGATTACTTCGGGAAAACTGAAAGTACTTTCATTCTAGTTTCTGTAGTCACTCTCTAATGCACTTAGCTACAAAAGGAAGAGAGATTTAGTGGCCTAAATCCTCTATCCTGAAATCTTCTTGGCCCAAAATTTGAGTAGCCAGTATTTTCGTGAAGTTTGTTACAATTAAAATTCAATTACACTTTGCTTGTGGGCATATTTGTATGTTGAGGTGTGGTTTTATTCATATGCAAAATATATTTGCCTGAATAATCAAATCAAGATTTACTCTGCTAAAAAAAAAAAAAAGCCATGTTGTAATTTGTTATGATGATTTATGCTTTATTTCTCTTTCACTAATGAGAGGAATTAAAACAAATAAAACAGGATTACATAGGAGGCATCTCTGAGTTGTCACTTTTCAAGGCAGTGCAGTGGAGTAGAATTACAACCTCCAGCTCACAGAATCAGTGGTAATATGGGGGATGTTGTTCTTAATTTTAGCACTTTGTGAAAATTCTACGTTATAACTGACAATTTCTTTCACAAGATCAGTAGTGAGCTTTTAAAAAATGTTGGGCTAGAAATAGGTTTTGTCAGCTGAAGAATTTTTAATTTTTTTATTTTTTTTTTATTCATAGTTGCATGGAAGTGAAATTCACTAACTTGGGAATTCACTAACTCCTAGCTAAATGTATTAGAAAGGAAAATAACGTTTACAAAACATATATATTTAAAGTAAAACTGTTTGTGAAATCTGTTTAACCTGAGAAGCCATACAGATTACATGGAAGGTATTTATCTGCCTTGCATTTTGGTTCGTGTTTTAAGTGATACACACACAAATGGCTTTAGAGGAGCAGAAGTATGACAAAGTCGAACAGAATTATCAAGCCAAGGTCTCGTCAGGAAAAAAAACAAAGCTTACTAGAAAACCGAGGCAGAGTTGGACAAGTCCCACTTAACAAAGGTGAGGGACAACCTCTTGATATGGCATGCTTCGGTGGTCCTCAGTTGCAATGTATGTTTTAGAACTGAAAGACGTTACTGTTTGCTTGAAAAAAATACAGTAAAACCAGAAAGCAGTTGTATAGGAGGAACTAAGTTTAGCCTGGTTGTGGCTCTCTGCTTTCTAAGAGGTTTGGGCGTGTTCTGCCAATTATCACATGATGATAATGTTGTTCATGTGTGTCTCATAAAAAAAAAAGTTGCTTAATTGAGAGTCAAAAAGATGCAGCTGAAGAGAAATGTTTGTTTCTGAGTGAAGTTAGAGGAACCTAGGAGATCTGTAATGCCAGGCTGGGGACTGAGACGTGCCATCAGTGAATGGCAGAGAGAGCATGGTATCTGTACAGATTTTATTTCTCTAGACAAGTGTGAACAAAGACAGTTTCACAGCTGAGGAACATGGACATGGACTTCAACAGGCAGCTGCATACCCAGGGTTGGCGGTTTTTTGGTGTCGCCAAAACCTAGGTGTCTTGAGGATCTGGGTCGGAGTCTCAGTCTTCATAGAGAAGTGGCCATAGTTAGATCTCTTGGGAAGCGGACTGGGGGGAAAAAAACTGGGTTTTTACTGTCTTTTGTCTACTCCTCAACTTCGACTGGTTTGTGTTTTCTCTGTATCACTTTAAATAATTGCTGCTGCAGTTCTGATCTGAAAAATAGCTTCCTTTTCTTTTTCCTCCTGTGAAAGCAGAGACTTGTGTTGGTGTTTACTTCTGGGTCCTCTGATTTGCCGTGGAAATCATTTCAAGAAGATACACGTACGTTGGAAGATAAAAAATTCTCGTGTACTGTATGATTAATGGACAGTAATAAACACATTGTAGGAAAATCAGATTTATAGAGTACGGCATTTCAGGCATAATTTAAAAATAACGTCCTTTTCCCTTACAATTAAAAGGATTTTTAATGACTTAATGGCTTTAGTTTGCTGAAAAATGAAATATCCTGAAGTTTCCAAACTTCAGTAGGCTTTGATACTGTATCTTATCTTCGTTAAGGTCTCATTTAAATATGTCCTGCAGCGTATTTTAGCATGCACTGGTTTCTTGAACCTCTGTCTTTTCCATCAATCAGAAGAAGAGGTGTTCTTTGGAAGTAATCAATGATATCTGCTACAGAAGAAAAATCCTGTGGGATGGAAAAAAGGAGAAGGCTATGGCAAACCTGTGAGAATTACTAGTAGTCGGTACAACCAAAAGTGGTTTTTTTTAAGCCTAAATATTCATCAGTCTTATAAGGCCCCATAAATACTATCAGGTCAGCTGTTTACATTCCTGCCATAATCTGTAGCTCAGTAACCGTTCATCTAGCGTGTGTACAACCTACTGCCATGTTGTATCATTAATTTACGCAGTCTTGGCCTGTTTAACACATGATGGTGGTGTTCCGCTGGACGAGATGATCGCACTAGGAACTTCAAAAAGTTGACTGATAAATTCAGGGAGTCCTGACTGGATGGGAGCTGCAGTACGGGTGCTGGCCGGTGCGGCCGGTGCCAGTAAACCCAGCGCGGTACTGCTGGGTGTAAGTAAACCGGCAGTCTGGGAGCAAGGCCGTAAAGTTGGCAGATAAGGATTTGCTGTCGACTGTTTATTTTCCTTATCTTAGTGGTAAACAAACATTCCCTAAGCAGGTATATGGATCTCTAATTGCAGTAGTCTAAGGCTGTATCTTCATACCCTGAGTACAAACAGGAGAATCTGATTTTACTTCCAGCAGTAACATATTCTATCAGGAATCACTCATAAGACAATAAGCAGAATTCCACTGGAGTAAAACAGCTGCCAGGCTAAGTGGCCTGGCACTTCGGAATGAGACAGGAGATGCCTTAAGGTGAAGGGAAGTAGTGTGAAAAACACATAGTACCTCTTTTCCTTTTAAGCCGGTTCCTAACAAATAGATGTTATTTTGCTCCTGGTACCGAATCTGGATGTTGTATACCTTATCTCTGTACAACACCATCAGTACATATGGATGAGATGCAGTTTTTCTGGAGCTGTCTCTTACCAAGAATGTTCCATCCTGAAAGATGAAAAAATGAAAGATGACAAATAGATGTCGCTTCTGGGTTTGATCAGCATGACAACCTCAACTAGGGCACTCATGCTTCTAAGTGTTTTTTTCTTTCTGAAATCTCTTTTCTCCGGTAAGAGAAACTGTGTGGTTACAGAGTTTAGGTCATTTCTCAAATGTTTTGTCTTTCAATTTACTACTTAAAACTTTTCTGTCTGATACAAACGCAGATTTTTAAAGAAGAGAGGAATGATGGTCTATCAGGGAGAGATTCCATTAAAGGAGGAAGTAAAATATCTAAGTCCAAACTTCATGTTGCTTTAACCAGAAGCTGATTTCTGGTAAGTGCCAATTAAGGTTCCAATGTCATCTATTTAGAGACAGCCTAAAATAATGACAGTGTCTGTGTAATTTTGCTCAAGGCAGTGATATTGTGTCTGTCTCTTTCTCTCTGGTTTTCTTCTTTTCAGATCTCATTTCACAACTCTTCCGCTGAAACACCCTTTCTTAAAGGCACTGAATGTGACCTCATAAGTTGGTCCTTAGTACAAGTCACTGAAATGCTGTACACGTCATCTTCAGCTCATTGCATCTGCTGTGAAGCATTGTAGTGTGACCAGATTTCGCACAGTGATGGGATACAATTTAGTTTGTCCCCATGCGCGCAATTAAGCCTGGGTTTTGTCTGTTTGAATCTGTACTTCGTTTTGCTCTTAAATATGTCCTAGAAAAGGGTGGAATTCATCTCATCTAATTCGAGCTACCTAAAACTTGGAATTTGCAACAAATTCCTCACTGGTGACAGAGAACTGTTTCTAGAGAGCAAGTCCTCCTCAGAGAGGCGAGGTGAAACCTCTTTCTGGAGGCACAGAATTTGTCCTCTTGGACTGTGGAAAACAACAGCCTTCATGGCTGGTTTATGTTAGATGTGTAACTTTCACATGGGCAAAGCTATTCAAGGTGAATCCCTCGCTCTAGGTATCGATACTGGGGCTATACCCTCACCACGTCATTCACCTTCACTCCTCCCGTATGACTGCAAGGACATCTAGCTGGGAGCTGGTGAGAATCACCAACGATTTAAAGAGTACCTTGTTTATTTTGCGAAGAGCTGCTTCTGCTTCTGGCCGGCTAACGTAAGCAACGTACCATTCATCCTTTAGTGAGTCCTATGGTTTTTGTGAGAGAGGACAAAGGAGAAAGTCAGCTGGCAGTGAATTAGCTTGTGGTGTTAACAGCATACAAATAATTAGAGAGAAATTTGAATGTGAGGGATATTTGGCTTCTGTGCAGAATCTCTGCAGGTGTGAGCTTCAGGGGTCGTGCTAGTATGTATAACTGTAGGTGGCACTAAATGATTTTACAATTATTTGCTCACTTTGATAAATTTGAAAATATTACAGACCTAGCTATAATATGTCTGCAAGTAAGCAAGGAAAAACAGGTATCTCCAAAGGTTTTCAGTAAAAGATAGAGTTTAAGTGACATTTTCTCTTTTGTCTGCCTGGGACACACATTCTTTGCTGTTCCTGTTTTGTTTTTTTTTAATTATTTTATTTTTTCTTTTTTTAACTATCATCTGAGACAATAATGCAGACTTCCTGTGAACACACCACATATGGTTGCCCAGCAGTGTTATCACCAGGAGTGCTTTGCTCTAAACTCGTGATATTTAAAGACATACAAAACAAATATGAAAGAAAAATGCACTTAAAGGGGATAGATTCTTTATTCACCAAGGTTTTGTGGAAGGGGACCTGAATATGTAATACTAGTTGGAGGCAATTGTGCAAAGCAAGTAATCCAGCAAACCAGTATTTTTCTTATTTTGTTCTACTGGGGTTTCGCTATTGTTTTTCTTGGTAAAGACAAAAGAGGACACTAAAGTTTGACACAGAAAAGGAAACTGAAAGCAGCTACTGACATCCTGGCAGTGACGACTGACTAGAAAAACATCTTTGAAAAACGTTCCCTCAAAATCAGAAAATTTGCTGTGTTAAGCGGTTATGGTTAATATCGGTAATGTTTCATACCTCATCTTCCTCCACGTTCATTCGGTGAGCAGTCTGTCTGCTAGGAATTGGCAATGGAGGTCTTATGTCAGATGTACCTCTTGAAGGAGATCTGCTGGTGTTGCCTTCAAAGATATAAAAGTAGAAAAAATGTTAAAACCAGGAAAAGAATTTAATCTGTGGAGTGCATACAGGGTGTACAATCTTGATTTTATGAGATCAAGAATTTTTATGTCTGATACTGAGACATTTTGAATTGGTTTGAAATGAGATTTAGGCTGCTGTTGGAGAACCAGGCTCTTTACAGAAGTTCACCCTTGATGCACAGGGACTTGAACTGCACTCTTGCAGTTTGGGTGTCCTTAAAATCAGATGAACTTGAAATAGAGGTTACATCTTTTTAGCTTCTATAGCACAGTGACTCATTTGAGACCATCTCTGGTTTCTTTGAGACGGAAGGAACATTGTCTATTTCCATTTCTTGCCTTCTTAGCATGTAGAAACTAAAAAATGTCACTGTAAGGCATTGGCCGCTGTTACCATATGCAAAAAATTTGTAAACCAATTGATTTCTAAGTTGCTTTTATTTTTGACTTGTTATTGCAACATAAATGCGCAGCAATTTTGCTGCACATGGGAAGTGTTTTCTCCCTTTTTCAAGAGCATTACTGTACCACAGTGTTGGTCAGCTCTCAGTAGCGTTAGCTATATTGAAAAAGATGCTTATATGAAGTTTTGACAGTGGTTTAACTAGGCAGTAGGCCCAAACTTCGTGGGAGAAAAACATCTTCAATTCAGACTAAGCAAGTTCCTTTCAGGAGCATGCTAGTTTTCTGTTCACAGTCCAACCAGAAACATCCATAGGGAAAAAAAAATTAAAATGATTCTATTAACTGCACTGAAACCACCTTTCAACCTGCAGTCATTTTTTGTGCAAAAAATGCAGGAATGCAGGATACAGACCTGGATGTAAGCGTGGTGGTAGTGAGCCACTTGAAGACAGGTTTCTAGCACTGCTTAAGAAGGAAAAAGAAAAGAAAAAAAAAAGTAGTGTAAATATGAAATTGCTGTACAACATTTCTGTGTTCTAAAGAATTGATCTGAACTTCGTGCCTGTCCTAAAACTTTACTGTGAGGGTGACTGAGCCCTGGAGCAGGTTGCTGGGAAAAGTTGTGGAGTCTCCATTCTTGGAGAAATTAAAAAACCATCTGGACATGGTGCTGGGCAGCCTGCTGCAGGTGACCCAGCTTGAGCAGGGCCATTGGACCAGGTGACCTCCAGAGGTCTCTGCCAACCTCACCCATTCTGTGACTGTGAGCTGCCAGGGGCACAGAGCTCATACCCACAGCACCATAACACTTCCATGTGTCCGGGCTTTTCCTCTTCTCTTCGTTTTTATGCTTTTTGTTGGAAAATCTACAATTTCCTTTTATGGCCTGACCCTCAGAACCCACATCCAAAACTTTTTCAAAATGAGTCCTGATCTTTTTTTTCTTTCTTTCTTTCTTTCTTTTATTTTTTAACTTCTTCAGCTAATTTGGAACAAACTACCTGCACGCTTCTCCTTTACAGTTCACATTTCTCTTCTGCTTAAACGAACTGTACAAAAAGCACAGGGATGAATATGTTAATTATATTTGCAGAACAAAAACACCCTATCATGACTTGTGATTCATGGGAGAAAATCAGTCAAATGGGGACCTCTGCTACAGCAAAATTTCACGACGCTGTTTATTGAATATAAGCAGAAGTGTTCATCATAGGAATAGTTCATATTTGCATATGACCTTGCTATTGCTACTGCAATATTTGTTCTACTGGGGTGTCAGCAGTTCCAGCGGATGGTGGTAAATGGGAGGAATTCATCAAAGAGCAATTTAAAAAATACAGAGATTAGAAAATGTACTTCAGACCTAGACTCAAGGAGCCCACTCTAACTCATCAAAGGCTAGGTCTGTTGCACACTACATCAGAAATCAAAATTTAATTTAGGGTTCTTTCATCTAGCAAATGAAGATGTAAAAATTTAACATTTGGAAGCTGAAACAAGGTTCACAATTTTAAATAGGAATTCCTAACAACCATTAGAATAAAATTTAGTGAAAGTGTGGTGAAATTCTTTCCCATTCCACTCTAGACAACTAAAGTTGTGGGATTTTTAGTTTTGAAGCAATGTAGTTGCAGCACTTAGGCTCCTAGAGTGGTCCTTCAGAGAAGGACCTATCTGACCTCCATCCTACACAGTTTTGTAGAAGGTGATCGCTGTCCGACAGGGCTTGTCATTCTTAGGGATCCTGCAGGCAATGGGAGAGGTGTCTCAAGAACAGCAGCATTGTGCCACATAGGCCCTAAAATACTTCCTTGACATAAAACTGAGAGATTTGCATTTTTTCTCTTGGTTCCCTGATGTACAGCACCTGCTTCAGTGAATACAGAGCTTCAATTATATGAAGGATTCTCCCTGATAGTAGGAACAACATAAATTAGCATGTGGTGGAGGCAAGGGTATAGCCTGGAAAATAATGGACTACTACAAGTAATTACATTGTGTCCGCCTGAGAACCCTGTAGCCACATACATACTATATGTAGCTCGACTGCACACAGACTGAGATTCAAAAGGAATGACGCAAGAATGGGTGAAGCAAACCTTTCTGCGCCAGGCATACTGTTGGATCCTGGCTTAGGTGGAGGCTTGACAGATTTGGCTGGGAATGTATTGGAGCTGTATGGGGGCAAAGAGAGCTGTGGCACTGGTCTTTGGGGTGCGACTGTGGAGAGAAAGAGAAGGAAACTTAAAACTTATGAGAGACATTCTTAAATGAGGTAGAATGAAGAAAAGCTGTCACATTACTGCTGTTTAATGAGATAAACCTAATGAAGTAAACTGTCTACAAAAAGTCCTTGATGTGTTAGTTACAGTTTGTAAACTCAGGTGATCAGCTGAGAACTTCAAATTAAGTATTAAAATTAAAAATAACCTGGATCAAGCTTGAGCAACATTTACATTTTCCAACTTCTGTTTTGGATAAGCCACAATTCTGTTACCTTAACTGCAGCAGAGCTGATGGTGGTACGTAACCGTGTGTCCTCTGTTACGTTGCATCTAAATAGTGACTTTGAGGTTACCTTTTTGAACTTCATTCCTTTGTGAGATTTCACCCATATCATTATAAACAACAGCATAAAATAAAACTCCTCAACCACTGGTAAGAGGGGAATAGATTAACTGTACTCTGCACAGCTTATATAGCCCAATTCTTTAGGGAGTCTTAGAGGCGACGACAATTTGCAGAGACTTGGCCAAACATTCTGCTTCTGTTACGGCATCACTTTATCAACTTACTTAATTTTAGGAACCAGGATTCTGAAGTAATTTATAGAAATTATTATTACATGAAACAAGTTCTGCTTCTGTTGGTTAGCATAAACAGCATTACGCAGAAGACTAGTACCAGCAGGGTTTGACTGAACGTTTTGGTGAGAACTGGTCGGATACCAGGTTTACATGCCTCGCTGTTTGGTGCTGTGTGCAGACCACAAATCTCTAAAATATAATGTGTTTCGAAATAAGAAATCCCGCTTCTTGTGACTGGCTGCCTGAAGGAAGCTATAGGCTATTGATTTCCTGTGTTCTGCGGCTTTGATATGTAAATCTGCATGAGGTACTGCGTAAGCATTCTGCAACCTGTCAAGATACCACCTGACTTTTTGAAATGGCTCTAAAGAAACAATTCTGTGAATGTTATTTTTATTTTTTTTAGAACTAGAGACAAAGTAAGAGTCTAAGTTTTAAAAATCACTGTAGAAATACTTACTGTCATCTTCTTCCTGGGGAGCCAAAAGAAAATAAACTTTAGCAACTTATTGTAGCACAATTTTTAAGAATATTTTACAAATCAAAAACCTGGAAGTTGGTGAATTGCAAGTATACAAGGACTCTAATATCTATACTGTCACTTTCATCTAAAATGCTGGGGTTTCTATTTTCATGCAACACCAAATCATTGTTATGATCCCTGCGTTAAGGTGCAGCTATTATTTACAAGTCATCTGTGAGGGAGATGTCCCATAACGGATCTTGACCCAAAGCAGTTAGAAACTCCCAGCAGATGTAAGCGTTCCTCATTGCCTAGGTATGTATATGCTCTCAGAGTTATCTAAAAGTGAAATCCTTAGATCAGCTTAAGCTGAAAAAAAAAACCCTAAAACCCAAACCTGGTGTAAGCAAAATCACTTCTCCCATGTCATAAAAAAAATCCTGGCATTATTCTTCCTCTTATCTAAGATAAAGTACTCAGGGAATAAACTGAGCTTGACATAGAAGCTCAGTTTAAAACAAAAGAACTGTTTAAAAAGAAAACATGTGCTCTGAAAGATCCCTCAGTACTCATGATGACTGATTAAAGAAACAGGTTCACCTTTTCCAGGATTATGAGGTTATACAGGTACTTTATGTTACTGTAGTCCCTATACCTCTGTATATTTGCTTTGAGACTACACTTACTTCATTCTTTTTTTGTGGTGGCCAACTCTGCCTGAAATGAAACAGAGAAAACAGAACATGAATCATAGATAGAACATTACTCATTCCCTTTGTGGGCATTAGGCCATATTTTCAACTAACACCTGAATTTATAGTAAGTTTTATAGACCAAATCAATGCAGAAACATTTTTTTCCTCATAAAAATACCTACGATTCTAATTTTCAGCCATAATCTAAGCCACTACGCCAGTCCCTAGCCTATCTTGATTGTATCAACAAGGAAAGTGTCTAATGAACTGATTATAAGATTAGCGCTTAAAGCAAGTTTTTACAATGATGAAACATTAGACTTCAAGTCTTGAACTCATTTGTAGTACTTAGCAACGCTGCTGGGACATGTGATAAGCCTTCCAGACTTTGGTTCTCTGATAAATTATCCTGGCTGATTAGCAGATCTCAATTACTTTCTTTTAAGATCAATCACACTGGTCAGCCCACAAGTTATCTAGAAAATGCTAGAGAATGATCTAGTGCTGTTAGAGAATGCGATTTGCTAGTAAGGAGTTTTGCAGGCCAGTTAAATCAAAGGTAGGAAAGTAAACCTTTCTTTCTCTAACATCCTAAAAACATAGCAATAGGACTCACAAAAAAACGTTCCCTAGAGCAAGAACTTGATCTCCTGGAAAAAACATGGATCATGTATCTCTTTGTGCAGCTTGGAAGTGAGTCATGCCCTCCATAACTGCTGTTGGAGGTAGGACTGGTGAGAGAGCTTTTTCTGCAGTCACACTTTTCCGTAGCTCACAGCACATTCCATGCATATTCATAAAGTAAAACTGTGATATCCACAGACACTGCTGTCGGGTAGTAGCAGTAATTTATACTATCCTGTGGTCCTTATCCATATTTTTGTTAAATTTAATTTATCCCTTATTAAATTTCAATTACATGAACACTTACTTTACAGGGGTTTGCTTCCTTAGAGGAGATGGATTGCCTCTTTCATACCTGTCACTTGGTGGGACAGGAGGTTTTGGCATCATTGCTAGCTGTTCCCCCAGGGATCTAAGGCAGGAGCAAGATGATGAAATAAAGGTAAAAAGCTGCTTACTATGAAGTAACTGAGTAATACTAACATCAAGAGTCTCATTTCCAGAGGCAAAGCTCTTACCTTAGCTGCGAAGTCAGAGGCTGTAAAACAACAAGGAATAGTTAAGAGAACGTATATCAAAATAGGTGAAAAACATAAATACCGGCACTGTTTAACATCTTTGTCGGTGACATGGACAGTGGGATCGAGTGCACCCTCAGCAAGTTTGCCAACGACACCAAGCTGTGTGGTGCTGTCGACACGCTGGAGGGAAGGGATGCCACCCAGAGGGACCTTGACAGGTTTAACAAGGCCAAGTGCAAGGTCCTACATGTGGGTCGGCGCAGTCCCAAGCACAGCTACAGGCTGGGTGGAGAATGGATGGAGAGCAGCCCTGAGGAGAAGGATTTGGAGGTGCTGGTTGATGAAAAGCTCAGCACGAGCCGGCAGTGTGCGCTGGCAGCCCAGAAAGCCACCCGTGTCCTGGGCTGCATCAGAAACAGTGTGGGCAGCAGGGCAAGGGAGGGGATTCTGCCTCTCTGCCCTGCTCTTGTCAGACCCCACCTGGAGTGCTGTGTCCAGCTCTGGGGTCCTCATACAGGAAGGACATGGAGCTGCTGGAGTGAGTCCAGAGGAGGCCACAAAGTTGATCAGAGAGAGGGTTGGAGCACCTCTCCTACGAGGACAGGCTGAGGGAGCTGGACTTGTTCAGCCTGGCAAGAGAAANAGGCCCTGGCACAGGGTGCCCAGAGAAGCTGTGGACGCCCCATCCCTGGAAGTGTTCAAGGCCAGCCTGAATGGGGCTTTGGGCAATCTGGTGTAGTGTGGAGTGTCCCTGCCCATGGCAGGGGGTTGGAACTAGATGATGCTTGTGGTCCTTTCCAATGCAAACCATTCTATGATTCTATGATAATAAACACCAAACAAAAAAAAAAAGCCTTACCTTTTCGGGAAAGCCTGGCTTCCTCCCTGAAAATAGTAAAAGCTTACATTTAGGGAAAAAAAAATGAAATTTAAGATAATTAATTGTTTTCTATGAAAGAAACAGTTTTGAATGCGATTGTATATGAATTTTTCAGACTGAAGCGCTCAGCCTGCTGAGATGTAAGCCAGAAAAAGATTTTGGATTTGCAAGAGATGGCAAGGTTGCAATAGCTCTTACTTCACAGTGGCATGTTTTACAATCATATCTTCTGTGGTTCAGCTTTGAATTGCTGGGTACTTTTATGCCATTATGTATCAGATTAAAGTGTTTAGATAATAACTAAAAATCATAGTGTAGTCTCGTTAGATTCTCTGTAAAATATGGTTTTCAGGTCTGAAACAAATGTTGGGGTTTTTTTCAGTGCTCAGCATTCTTTTAAGTCTGGGTGCCAAACTACATATAGTAGTGTATGCAGAGTTTCGTTAGCTTTATATGTGAAAGTTATTTCCTCTTTTAACCTACTAATTATTCCCTTGCTCATTCACTTAAATATTACCTCCAACATTTATTGCACAAGGATTTCATAATGTCTTTCTGTTCAACTAGTCCTCAACTAAGGTTGCCACTTTCTAGATAGAACTTCTCTCCAAGTGCTGCTCACATTATTTATTCATAAACAGATCACCTTGTGTGGGACTGGATTATGGTGCACTTGGTTGAACCTTGCTCTTTTGCATGGATCATATTCAAACTGATAATTTTGAATAATTAAAAAAACCCCATTGATATTAGCATAAGCAAATACTGACCTGGTGCTGGGCTTTCTCTTTCAAATGGGGGTGCGAGGCGATCCAGTGGGGGTTTTGTGCTTCTGTCTATAGAAGGAGCTGGGGCTAAACACAAAAGCTGTGTAAGATAATTTGCTGGTATAGGTCAATATATCTTTATTTTGCATAGTCATGAACTGGTGTTACTTCTTAGAATAACAAGTGAGGTATCTTTATAAATAGTAGAGTGGAACTGAGGAGATAGAGGCAAAAGGGAAGTGCTATAAAGCCCGTGGGAAAAGCTTTACACAGAGAAAACCAGCACTACTTACGTTTCAAAGGCTTGATATTTCTGTCTCTACTCGCGTCGTTGTTGCTTGGTGGAGGTGGAAAAGCTGGCAGCTAAAACAAATATTTTACAAGTGTATCTTCATCTTTCTGTTTAAATTTTAGCGTATTAGCCCCACTACACCACATCTGCCAATCTTTGGTTCAGCACAAGGAATAGGTCTCTGCTCAGCGCAGGAAGGATAGGAGCCATTAATGCTCCTGAAGAACAACCTACAGACATAGTTTTTTGTTAGATGCAGAATTCTGTCTCACAAGGAATACTCTCCTGGGATGTTATCTGAGGGAAGGGCATGAGTATTGTCAGAGGAAAGAAACAAGAGCTAGAACAATGCTGTTGTACCTTTGCTGCTTTGATGCAGCAGGTGTTGGTTTTGAAAACCTGTATTGAAATTAGTGGATGTAAATTTGAAGTTGAAAAATATGTATTAAGTCTGTGTTAGTGACTGTTACTGACTGAGACAGGGGCAGAAAGGGCTGGGTTTTGTTACTGGGAGAGCTGGGGTCAAACAGCATTGTGTTGTCAGCAATTGCAAAAGATGTTTGCACACAAACCTAGATTTCTGTAGACAAATGCCTTCCAATGTTCACTCTTATTTAAAAAAAAAAAGCAAAACAAAACCCAAAAACCAAAAAACCAAACTAACATATCAGCAATTTAGAGCAGCAGTCTTGAGAAGTCATGACACCTAAGAGTGCTGTGTGTTTCATGTATATATCTGAGCAAAGACACTGGATCAGACCAAAAGCCCCTCTATCACATCCTAAAACTACCTTTAGTTGTGTGCATGGGTAGGTCTAACGTTCATCTGTTCTAACATACAGTGAACCTACAGGGCCAGCTGTAAGCAGCACAATAGCTTGCAATATTCACCAAAAAAACCCCCAAAAAACCCCTGGGTTATCAGGGTTCTCATTGTACAGTCCCTTACACTTCTATGTGGTCTTCATTCAATTGGACGATTGCTAGAAGTATAGCTGGGAAAGACTTGCCCATTTTTTCCTTTTACAACTGTCAATAAAGAAGCAAAGAGGCTTCTATTACAAATCTATAATTTATGTGGGAGAGGCATTCACAAGTGCATACAAATTTCCAGTGTAAGAAACAGCCAAGTAATGTGAAATAAATAGATTTGTCCCATGAAATTTAGTTGTTCCATGAAAAGATGGCCACCCTGTAACAGAGCTCAAATCTATTTTGATGCCTGAAATTTTTCCTCTACATACACTGTCTGAATAAAAATGACATTACACTTGAACTTCTAAGAAGGTACTGGCAAAGGAAATAGGTAAAATATTAAGAAGGAAACATACAGAAGCACCTCTTCCCCCAAATGAGGCTGGTACTGGGGATGGGCCAGGTCGCTGGGGTGGTACTGGAGGCTGATGTGATGATCTGTTTGCTGATGGTCTGTCTAAACAAAAATCCAAAACTAAACAACTACATGAACAGTTTGGTTATTTGACTCTCATTAGATCTTTATGAAAAGGAGCCCTTGCCCTAACCTGCATACTTAAGATATCATAAAGACATTGTTTTAGTATTTAATGGACAGTTGTTTCATGATCAATATTGGTTTGCATGTTGGTGAGGTGACTCCATCTGCTATAGTCTGTTCGCCCACACTATTTGTTTTCGTTCACTGCAGTAGAGTGACTGTGTGAAACACCAGCCAGTCTAAATGGCAGTTTTGTACTCCTGTGTTTCGCTCCACACCTGCAGGCTGCTGAAGAATCAGACATAAATAATGACAGAGAAAGCTGATCCCTTCCTTTTCCCAATTTTCACTAGAGGTTTTTGTCACTGTTGTGGCAACTTATGTGTTCAAGGTTGCACTACTAAAGCTAATGCAGTACGCACATATGTTTAACTTCATGCAGATTCAAACCGAAGGCCACATAATGCACACATCACACAAAACTAATCTTTAATCCAGCAGAGCTTGTCTGAGGTAGAAAATTTAGCTTTAAAAGTCACAAAGCCACCAACATGCAGTAAGTGTGTGTCACTAAATCTTGTTCATAAACTGGACTGTTGACTTTAAGGAAAAACCTTCATTATTCTGTTACCAGCTACCTAAAATGTGGCTGATAATGTGTGAAAATACCATTTACAAATTATTAATAGCAGTTAATTTTTAGTAATTACCTATATAATCTGTGTTGTTTGCAAGTGACTTGGCAGGAAATATGACATTGTGGTGTGCTTCATCATTACTGGATGGAGGTGGCTCATAGCCATCACTATCGTGTTCTGCTTCCTCAGGTTCTTCTGTTGGTGATTCATAGTCAGCTTCATCTTCCTTTTCCTGGTCATCATCAGGGCTTTCATAGTCGTCATCGTCTTCATCCTGACAAATGTACGTAAAAGACAGATGTTGTAACAGGATACTGAACAGTGCAGTTTCCTTGGGGCTTCCACTGTGGTATTTTTACTCTGGAGGATAGCAGGTCTTTAAAATCAGTTTGAAAAAGTTCTCCGTTGAAATAAAATGGGGAAAGGAGGCAGCATTTTTTTAATGCGTGCAGCACTCCATAGCTTAAGAAAGGAAACAAGTATTTTGTAACAGAACTGCAGTGGAAGGTCAAGATAAGGTGATAGCTTAATTGAAATGCAGAGTGTCTTTGTTTTAGGTGACAGTCAAGGCACCACAAATAATTCAGTGCTTCCTAGAAACACAATTGATGCCTGTTGATATTCATTCTTAATTAATAGCATGTACTCTACAGCTGCAACACAACTGTTTAAAAATACTTCAGAAAAAATAAGGTCTTTGATATGGGTCTTGGTGCCCTCCACTGACAACAGCCAAAACAGCTTCATACAACTTGCAGCACCTAGTAAGATCACAGTGAAAATATGGTAGTGGTCATTGCACACATCATCTGTGCAATCTGCCAGGGCTTACAGGAAAAAGAACATTTAATTTGTCATTTGTATCTTGGCTGAAAGTTCCAGACTAGTTCTGTATTGACATAGAGCCCAGGTGCTTATAGGTGATTACTTTTACCTTTTGTGCTACTAAAATAGCAAATCTCCTGCAAACTTATTAGCAAGTGGTTCTTAAAAATCCCTCTCCTTTTTTTTTTTTGCAAAAATCGTTGGTACTGGTCAGTGTAAGAGGTCTCGATAAACCCGGACCGTGCATCAGTCAGCTTATTCCTTTAGCTACCTGAGTTGTATATGCTTCATCTAATGGCGTTCACCAGTGCATTTTCTGTGCCAAAAGGCAAAAGGAACTTTTGCAGTCTAGTTAGCTTCAAAAAAAAGAGTCTTCAACAAATCAACTCTAGAGAGTAAAATGATAAGAATTTACAGCTGAATAGCACAGCAACCTTTCCCTTACTAGCCACCTCTTTTAAGATCTTCTAATACGTATATAACATTCTCTAAGGTTCTAGACTGTGAGCTTCTACTTCAGCCAGTGATCTAGGACTGCCAAGCTGAAGCTCTGCCTCACGTTACCAGGGGAGGACCTTTTCTCAGTGAAGAAATTTGTACGCAGCTACTCCAGTCATTCATGCCTCTGCTGCGCTTCCTTCTCATCCTAACACCGCTGCTATTGCTCACTCCATCCGTGCTGCCCAGAGTAGATAGTGCAAGAAACAATAGACCTTACAGAAGAGGTAATCCATTCACTCAGTAGGTTTTGTTAATTCTGATACTCACAAATGAAGACCAGTCACCGTCTTCTTGACTGTATCCTGCGTAAAGAAGCATAACCACAGGCTTCTTAGCAAGTACAACTTTAAACTATCACGATGTGACTTGGCAAAAAGGACACAACAAATCCCAGACCAGTTCTGAACTACAGTACTATGTCACAGGAACAAGGCAGGTCTTGCACAGGCCGGCAGGCATGAAACGTACGGCAACTAACACTCTGATTCAAAACCAAGCATAGAGCCATCCTTGTATGAGATGAGATATGTGCTGTCACGTCAGGTTTGTTGTACACTTCCAGTTTTAAATGTAATTTGAAGTAGAATGTTTTCAGAGTGAGCAGACTTCTTGCCTATTTGTTTAATACTATTTTATCTTTCATAATAAAAGGTTTTGGTTTTTTTAATTTCTGCAGGACTGGGGGAACATGGGAGCTTGCAGAACTTTTAAGTGCTCATGGCTTCTAAGAAAACAATTGAAATAATCCAGAAAATGGCAGACATCTAGAATTTTATCTCTCTAATATGAGGTGTGGCAAGGAGTAGGGGCAGGGGGCAGAGGTGTGGGAACAGAAATATGTAAGCACTGATACTATATATTAAGTTAAAGAAAGTCAGTTTGGGAAGGCTTATGTAAATGTCTCTGCTCTTGCCTTTCTTTACTGTCTTCTCTATTTTAAAAATATTTTTTCTTACTTGTTCTCTTGCAACTACTCTTTATTCTTTTTGCTCCTTCTTTGTGCTGTCATCTTTTCCTGTTTGTTCTTTTGGGTACACACCCCCCCCCCCC
>VWZZ01003902.1:2198733-2218854 GCA_013399095.1 Psophia crepitans
CCCCCCCCCCATTTACTCTGCCTTGCAAGGATTAGCTTAATATTTTAATATTTTTAAACAGTTTTTGTTGTTAGAGACCATCTGTCAGTACACACATACCTGGATTTTCAGGACATTTTTGTGTTTGGGTCCTACAACAAAGATACAAACAAATAAAATCCTTCCATTTGCAATTCTTAAATGTTTTAAACATATTAAAATCTGTTGCAAATACATGTAATGGTTAGCTTTACCAGTAGAATGAAGTTTATACAGGGGAGTTTCACTCCACCCAAAATGGCAAAACTACACCACTTTATATTTCACATACAGGATCCTAAAGTAAACTAAACTGTTTTGAAAAACATTCAAGTCAGTGAGGTCGAGTGTTTGGAAACAAGGGGACTCAGTAAATAACTTCACCAGGTTCGCAGTCCTGAAACTAGAAACTTTCTTTACTCATTCCATTCAATCTGCTGAAAGTCAAGTTCATAAATATTTGCAGGGTTGATAAATATTTTAATAGTTTTCAATTCTCATTTTGAACTCTGGTTAATGCAAAGGTGTGAAATCCTGTTACCAGATGATATAAATCCATGTTATATAGGCTAGATTTAGATTTTCATTGTCTATGAATATAAATTGTTCCTTTCTCATGTGATGGTCTTGCAATTTTTGCTCTTTTGCTGTTGCAACAATATTATATTCAATGATAAGTCATAGAGTATTAAAAAGGGTAAGGATGTATAGGCGTGTGGAATGCATTAATGACGATTTATTAATGCAATAACACATGCCGAGGCTTTGTAGCATTCCTGAAGATTAATTTACTCGGGTGGAAAACGATATGAAATTTATATGTTACTTGGTTCCAGACATGGCGGAAGTATGTAGGGTGTTCATGGGCTCAGGCTTTGCTATGTATAACAGGTACCATTAACAAAACAGTTTTAGTTTATATAATTTCCAGGCTGTCCTTCTGACCCAGGTGTTACTGGAAATGGAATACAATAATCAAATGGAAAACAGTCCAGAAAAGACATATCTGAAAGCTTTGAAAAAGAAAGCTGAATTGTTTTACTTACCATTTGGGAAGAAAAGATAGCCTCCCTTCATTTCTGTTTATTTCTTGACTTAATTTACTTACAATTCTATTTAAAAGAAACACAAAAGTGGTTAAAAAAACTCCTTGAAACTTGCCAGTCATTTTCTTAGCTACTTTTCCTCAATATTCACTAAATGAAGTCTTGTCATTCAGAATTATTATTTACTATGTGGTAAGAATAATGAATTTTTCATCTTATTGCAATGTTGCTCTATAGCATACCCAATTTAAACTAGATTTTTTTTCACATAGATAAAAACCCATACTGTTGGATTAAGTTTATAAGTAAACAAGCTTTAGAAACCTTGGGTGTGGTAGACACCCTGCACTAGTACCCTGCTTTAAATACTGGTGATTGCATTTGTATTATTTTGCATGGAAAGAGCAGATAACACTTCAGGGAACAGCTTCTACCAAGGTCATGGTTGCAAAAGCGGGATTGAACATACTCTGTGTCAGCTCTCTGTTCTTTCTGTCTCACTCCCTCTGCAACCGAGATACACCTAACCCAGAATCCCTCCAGTAAAGAAGGTGAAGAGGTTCCGTGTTATAACACATTTGCAGTGCAGAAATAGTCATGGAACATACGAAGACTGTAGCTGTAGGTCTAGAGAGATTTTTCCAAGTGTGTGTGTTTGTCATCGCTCACGCACAGTTTGAGTACAGCAGCAGGGTGAATAACAACCACTGAAATGCAATCTGGAGTAACGTTTCAGTCAGGAGCACGCATTTATGCTGCTAATATTGCTGACATCCACAGCCAGCACAGACATCTGGGACTTTATGGCTTGTTAGTGCAGAATTCTTTTCCATACATCTTAGATCTGGTCAATCAAACTTCATATTAGTATTATAAAATCTTTGTTTATGGCCAGGCAGATACCAGTCTGTTTTGGTTTTCTTTTTGTGTCTTTTTTAGCTACTGAGCGATAATAATCCCTTGTTTTTCCGAATGACCTCATTTGTGCATTTCTTTCATGTCTAACTGCTTCTCTGGGCTGGGACTTGAAGAAGAGAGCTTTCAAGCAATCTTGCCCCTTTTGAAATAAGCACATGCACAAATGTTAATAATTTCAGAAGGATTACAGCCATCTAAATCTGGCATAATTGCCCACGCAAATTTATAAAGCCAGAAAAATGCCAGGTTATAGGCATAGGACTCCCCTTGCTCCTCTTCTTTCCCGTGCAATCAACACTCCTCTGCACAAGAAATTTCCTTCTGCTGCACGTGATAAGGAAGTTACTGTGTGAATAATAATTTCCATCAGGAAACCTTCCAGGGTGAACAGCGTACTGCGTATACCAATGCTTTGGGTGAGAAGTGGATTACGGAATTTGTGTGTGGCTTATTCTCTGTTGTAGAAGAGGTAGAGGAAGGATCTTTCATAATACTGTGTTTATTTTCAGCTAAAGTGAAATGAAGATCGCTGGGTTTAGAGGTTATAATTCTTTTAGCTCAGGCTTCCATGAGTATGAATGAGACCTGAGTGTGTAGAAGCTTTCTGGACTAGACCTAGGCTGGCTGCTATGAGGATTTACACCAATTGGTTTTTGAGGAAAAACTGAAAGGGAAAAGTTGCTCATCTTATCTTGCTGCCAAAAAATTAATCGCTTACTGCTTAAAATACAGTGTCTAATCTTTACTTCAGTTAATTGGAATGCTTCAAACCAATGGCTCAGAGAGGTTCTTAGAAGAAAGCGAAGTTTAGAATGGTAACACTTTACAAGCAACATCATTACAGAAGATGGGTGCAGGGAGCGGCTGAGCCCGTAGCCATGTGAGGAAGGAAATACCAAAACCACACTGCTTTCTGAGTTGTGGGAGTGGATGATAGGAGAGGATAAGGCAACAGCACTTGCAGAAATGTTACTCAGACTTCTCTTTCTCTTTCTACCTCCTCCACCAGACACTTAGCTTAAAACTGGCAGGAAGTCAAAAATAAAAAAAACCCAACACACAACCAACCCCCAAAGCAGTACTCCAAAACTGGCTTTTGTTTGCTTAACTGCAGATAGTGTTGCCATGAGTAGAATCCATTCTACCTCTATTGGGATAGAGCACTTAAGATGGGTGTGAGAGATGGCAGGCAAAGTCCTGTCAGGCCAGGAAGTTGCATAGTTACTTATTGAGCACTGTTGAGAGCGTAGTTTGTGATGAAGCCTTTGCTCTAGCCTTTGAGAAAAGTCTCTTGAACAGATGCAATACTTCGGTTGAAGCAATGGCTTCAAAACTGACTATCGGTTATTTTCTAAACCTTTCAACAACCTTTAGCATCTCATCTGAGAGAGCATGTGTGCACACATGCACCTCTGCCCATGCCATACCTTTCTGAAAGAGAGGGGCACCACAGGTTTCTTACTCTTTAGGTTTGCACTCTGACTCTCCTGAAAGTAGAACGACTTTCAGACTGTGCCCTGTTTGTAGGCTCTGAACGTGCCCCATTCAGAGCTCAGCACAGGTACCCTGTTTCAACTGGCCCATGCAATTATGTACTTTGATGTAATGATGCTCTTTAGTACTGGAAATTCTCACAATTACTATGGGATATGCTGTAAGCTTTCTGACCAAGGTAGAAAATCTCAAATCTCAGGTTTGCCAGCAACCTGCCACTGAGGATAGCCAAAGGGATCAACAGCCTGTATTAGTACCTTGACTGACTGCAATCTTGGAACTGTTTTATCTTGAGATAGCAAGCAAGAAGAGTGGCGAAGACTAACTTCAGTTTTTACATCATGGTTCAGGTATTGATCAGCCACCACTGTTCTTTTGAATGAGATCTTTGCTTTTCCTTGTTTATTAATTCTGACCGCATTAAGCAAGGCACATTGTGTTGAATGCACTTTAAAGTATTTTGCAAGACTCACAGTTGTTATCCACAAGTATAAATCTTTAGGACCTTCTGTGACTACCAATAGCAATAATGAGCAATAAGAAAACTCCATGTGCCCCTTAAGCTGTATATTGGCCTTTTGTTTATTAGATTAATTATCAAAATGTTCATTACACCCTCATGATTAGGTCTGAGTTTCATTTAGTGCTTTAAGACAAATATTCAGTGTCTGCTCTGTGTAAAATATACCATATCCCTTCCCTGTTTCACCAATGTGCCACTTATTCTTTCAGGATGCAGTGTGTTGTTTGTGAAG
Organism: Psophia crepitans; assembly: GCA_013399095.1. NCBI lineage: Eukaryota > Metazoa > Chordata > Aves > Gruiformes > Psophiidae > Psophia > Psophia crepitans. The sequence goes on from VWZZ01003902.1 coordinate 2,202,965, forward strand.
CTTCAGGTGTGTATGTTAACCTAGTGGTATGGATATTAACCTAAATGGGTCTGTTATAAGATATAGGAAGTACAAGAGTACTGTGAATGAGCTCAACAAAAACCGTAACAATATGGTTTTTAACAGTTTTTCTTATTGTTACAAAAATGCCAGGTGTTAAGCATAGTGTATGTTTGAAGAAAAGAGGTTGCAACTGAGCTGAGCTATCAATAACTGAACAAATTGTTAGGTCAACCATAACCATGATGTGGATCGCTTACTTACGATGACAGCTACATTCATGATAACTCAATCTCTAAAACTTACAGCCATGCCACAATTATTTATTTTCATTTCTCAGTGGGAGAAGGGAGAAAATGTATATGTTGGGTGTTCTGGCCAATAGATTACTCAGCCGAAATGCTGCTGCTCCTTAAAGGTCTGTGGCAACGTGATAACTTTGGGATGAAGGCTGAATGTCTCCTGGGTGTAGATTTCCACTAAATCTGTGAACAAGTCAAGTAGGGAAAACCCTTTGTGGTCTGGAACCTGGAGGCTGGGGTCTGCCACATGTAATCATGCAGTATCAGGTCTTCAAAGATTGTTCATCAGTGCCATAGCAGATCAGTGTAGGGTACTGTAACAGTTAGGTATATATGTTTTCATAGAATGGCAACTATGCTGAAATTCTTAAGATATGGTTAGTATTCTTCAAAGTAAATTTTTACCAAGTGATTTAAAGCTTATACTCTGTCTCCAAATAGAAATGTATATATTTAAGCAGAAGTACTATGTGGGGGTGTTTTCTGTTCAGCTCAAAAAAGTGCCTGAACTCAGCGTGTGTCCATGTACTTACTGCCTTTTGAACTGGAGCCTTAAGCCAGTTCAAGACTCTCTTCACTCCCTCATCCCTATATCTACCCAGAGCAGGTCAGCTACAGCACAGAACTGGCAAAGACCAAATGACCTTTTCCGTCTCCCTCTTGTCTACAGGAAAGGGTGAAAGGGAAGCGGTGAGTGGAGCTGTACGCTGCCTTTTGCTTTGGGCCCTTGTGCCTGAGCTAGACCTTTGATTCTACTGTGTACATAAGTGGGAGTGAATGAAAGGCTTCCATATTAAATTGAAATATAGCATTAAGCAAAGTTAATTTTCTAAACTTCTCATTAAGATTGCTTTAATAGCAACACAAGTGCAAAATTTCTCAGGGTTCCAAATAAGGACAGTATCATCAGTGTAAATATTCTGAATGACAGTAAAAACATCATATTTATCAGAGAAGCCCCAAATGGAATAGTAGTTTCAAATTTTCAAGTTTATTTAAAGGCCTAGATACTGCAAGGAAAGGAGGGCATGTGGGTTTCCAGTTGTCTAATGCTCTGTTTGGCACAGCTCAAAGATGAGGACAACTTTTGGTTCTGATCCTCTTAAATGCTTTGTGACAAAGTCAGTCTTCATGCAGTCTCCCTTTCCCATCCTCCACAAGATATCATGGCCCAACAGACATGTGGGGTAGATTTCCTTAACCATGCCAGTGAAGATCCCCTTGTGTACAAGACCTCAGTATTTCTGGCAGGCATGTAGTGACCACAAACGAGTGTGGGAATCCCTACTGAGTTAAATGGACTGTGGAGTTATGATCCCTCAGAAATCTGTGCATGGCCAATGCGTATGCAGGTGCAGTGAATCCTGTGATGACTTACTGTCCATTTTACCCCTCTGCTGCAAAAGAGTTGCCAGAGTAAAACTTGCAGGATTGTCTGGATGGATCAGCCACTTTCATATGGTGCCCTTATATACGTCAATTTTTTAGCAGTTTTCAACAGTTTTGCCCTTTCAATTGAGAGTTTTAAAGATGTTATGAAGTATTTTAATTTTCAGAATAGTGTTTTGGTATTTAAAAATAAGCCAAATGAAGATTCATGAAGATGTCTACCTGGGACATGGCTGGTGGAGATTAACTTTCAAAATAGTAATTCTGTTATTAAGCATCCTATTAAACAGAAGACTATGGGGGTATGCCAGGAAATGGCTTAGCATACTTTTAATGACAACTGTTAAAGATTCTTGTAAAAGTCACAGATTCATCCCCAAGTAACGGCATAGTTATATTCAAGACTTGATCGGTGGTAGATTTGCTCAAATGTATATATTTAGTAAAACCACATACCCAGCTCAGGAGGTCTGTAGGGATGTAGGCTGTGGTTTGCAAACCTTGTATAGTTGCTAGTGCTGGGTTCTGTTCTTGGTACATGTAGGTCAGCATAACCCTGCTAAAGATGCTGGAAAACAATCTCTCTTGTATATGTACTTCTTATTCATTCCAGTGGCTAATGCTGTAAGTGTGATGCTTGCTACTTATGTTAAGCATTTTTAAAAAATATGCTCAGATTTTAACACTGTTGTTAAGTATCAGGTACTATAATTACAATATGCTAAGGTGTATTTCAGCTTGTAGAAAAACTCTTCCTACTAGGAAGAGTTCCTCACTAGGTGAGGTTTACGTTATGATATAAAAGTAAGGCGTGAATGAGTTCTAGCCAAAGTCTACTGGAGATTCTGAAGTAACAAAATTAATATAAAAAAAAATAAAAGGCAAGTTCTTCTACCCATTAATTTTATTCTGTTGGGTTTTGGAGGCTTGCTTGCTTGTTTGTTTGTTTATTTGTTTGGTTTTACATGGCAACCAGTTTTCCTTCCTATTAAAGCTCTGAATGCTTGTTTTAAACAGTGGCATTTCATGGAGGACCCCACATCACACCAACTTTTTGCCATGTATATTCACAATATTTTAGTGAGTTGTTTCCCTGTTTGTAAGTGTGGAGAAAGCTGAGAACAAGGACGTTAGTTCCAGAACTTTCATTCAGATTTATTAATTTACTTATTTATTAAGTTCTTAAGGTTGTGCACCAAGCTTCACTCTTCTCCTAAAGCTCTTGATTTCAAGTTCCTGTTGAGAAACCCAGAAGATCTGACTAGAAAAGGCTGTTCACCTTCTGCTAGAGTGTTACAAGGTGAGTGGACTGTAAAAATGGAATTTTCAAAACATTTTTGAGATATCAATAGATTAGATGAGAAGATAGGAGCAACTCCACGTTGGGGGATTTCATTTTAACTGTTCACCTATATGACATTAATATCTCCTGTATGTGTGTCTTAGACCTTCCACTGACCACTTTTGACTCATGAATTCGAAAGGAAAACACCAAAAGTTCTCAAAATTGGAAGCTCCAACAAGGAGAACACAAGGCAATTTTGCTAAAGGACTGTTAAGGAGGGACAAATTATCAAATAATTACAAGCCATGTGTTACTGGTATGGTAAGATGAGTTTTTCACAGATAATCTGGTGTAGCACTGGTCACTCGATCTCAGTAACCGTAGTTAAATGTTGCTTTTAATTGACAGTAAGTTCAAAAATACTGAGCCATTGGGGCATCTGGTTTTTTGTAGTATCTGGACCCCCTTACTAACACATATACACCACCAATACCTATTCTCAGGAAATTTATTGTGTGAAAATATAGATATGATCTTAAGAAGTCATGTCTGACGCTTTAAAGTTCAAGTCCTTGCATATCTGATCCAAACAGAGGTATCCGCCTGCCCTCAGATCTAGCCACTAGCTTACCCATGAGCACATGAATGTGACAGACCACACACATATTTCAAAATTTTTCAGTATTCTTAGTCTCACAAAAACCTCTTACACAAACTCCAATGCTTCAGAAAAGGCGAAGCAGACTGTATCTCCCAAAACAACAGCATGATCTGCATAGAGGGAGTGATTCTGGAACTGGGAAATGAGCAACAAAGAAACAGCCGTGTTGGAACAACTTGAGGTCCTTTTTTTTTCCCCTCCGTACTTTGTTTCGAAGACCATGAAGAGACACCTCGTGTCTCATGGTTAGGAACCTTTTAACTTCCAGCTTAAATATGTAGCAGATAACTCATAGCAAAACAAAATCCTGCTTTTTTTCACCATGAAATATGAGAAGCAGCAGCTCATTTCTCTGTTACTCAGTATTGACTTAATGAGATTATTTTTCTTCATTTAGTAACTTTATGTAATTATAAAAGCTATTCAGATAAATTCAAAACTTTTCAGGGCCTAATCCAAGGGGCTAACGAAAGCTATCTAACACTGAATCAAATGTTCCAGCCTGATTTCTCTTTAACGTCTACCTGGAGGAAAAGCACATGATGAAAATCGCATGAACTCAACTGTTGTGTACATACCTGACATTCTTTTTCCTTTGAGCTAAAGTCAACAGTTAAATCATACTTCTAAGGTAATACTTGCAAAGAAGTTTAACCTTTATGTAGCTGCTGTCAAAGAATTTATGGATGAGCTCAGATAATATTTTTGTATTGTAACGCTGTGCTTGAACAGTCATGAAAACATTCCTTTGGAACAGTTTTCTTTTTCTCTCAGTACACTGCAATAAACAGGTCTCTAACTAATCACTTGCAAATCATTTGCCCGATATTTACTATGAGTTTTCACTGCAGACCAGTTAAGATAATTTTTAATGTTAATGGTTTGGCTTTACTTACGGGACTCTGAGCTTGGGAAATTTCTGAATATCATTTTCAGACATGTTCTGAAAGGAAATACATGGTATATGTCACAAAATTATCCACGGAACACTCTGTGACTTAGAGAAATTTGTGTATTCAAAAATGTGACATGAAGTTTCAACAGTTAGGAATATAAAGTGCATAGAAAAGCAATGCAAGATAACAGCCTGCCCATCCCACAGTTCATAAAAGAAGTGATCCCATTTTAATGAAAGGATCCTCTCTCTATTTTTTTGTGTTTGCAAAGAGTATTTCTCTAGATAGAGTGTTTTAATGATAGCTTGTTAAAAAGATCTGTAAGGAGAAGTAAAATCTTAAACCAGCTCTTACCAGATGAGAGTTGAATAAATTTGTTTGTTTACCTGCAGATGAGCTGTTATTCCAGGATTAATTTCAAATTAATGGGACTCTGTGCAAAGTTAATTTGCTTTTCTGGTTTAGGTTCTAATCCAGGTCTCTGTTGGTGTTATACTGTCACATTGACTTACAGGCAAGGTTAAAATCCACCCCTGCTCTGCTTCTGAAAAGAACTGGAAAAAAACCCCTCTTCTGCAAGAGCTCTCTCCCCAGAAATTGTCAGAGATACTTAAGCTAAAGCGGGTGAACAGACAGTAAACCTTTCAGTGTCTTCTTTTTTGTTTTGGTTTGGTTTTTGTTTTTTCTTTTCATTCTCTTGCTTTCTGAAAGCAATAGCTTTTCGTTGCACGTTGCCATTGCCTAGCATACAGGAAAGAGCTTCATGTACTTATTACTAAAGAAACCTTGAGATACTATAATTCATCTCAGTGGACAGTGCCGAACAACTAATAGAGAGCTACAACCTGGTGACATCCTGTGCTGCTGATTACAGGTGTGAGCTCAACAGAACATACAGGGTTTGCTTGGCATCATCATCAGTGACATTCTTCCTGACAGTGTTGGAATTATGCTTCTCACAGTAAATATGAAAACACACAATATTTCAAATGCTTTTTTAAACACTTGTAGTTTTAAGGCAATGTGCAAAGAAACACTGTTTGGAAAGGGCTGTTCCTGGTAGGGATGGCAAACTTCCACCATAGATTCTGATTTTATGCTATTTTACTCCACATCTTTTTAGTACAGCTTAAAAATATAGTACTTAAGTGACTTCAGAAGCTAGATCCATTGAATTCCTGCATGTCTGCGTAGTGAAATCAGGCAGAGTTGTGCATGATTGCAAAGTTTCGGGGTAAAATTAAGTTTTAAAATAGAGCACCATTTGCTGGAGTTTTCTGCTAAGAACCTTATCTGTAACGTCACGGTGTATATAAAATCACTTGTTGTAGCTGGAAAACTCCTTGGACTTAAGAGCAGCCTTGGCAGCCTAACAAAAATCTGGGAAACTGGGATGGAGGGAGAGTGTTTATTCCCCTTTCAGCTATAATAGAGCAATTGGATTGCAGATTACTTCTGACCTGAGCTGAGATTCGCTAAGTCTTGAGAGCTTTACTGATGCTCCTGCAGAGAAAGTCGGCCCCTCTCTTCTTCCATCTTGTTAAACTCCAAGTTTAAGACAGATTAGTGCATTATGAAAACTTTTGAGAAAGTGTTTTGTTTAGTTAATCACAAACTTTTTGCAAACTCTCTTTGAAACATGGATGATAGTCTGCTGCCTTCTGTCATTCTTACTGCCAACAATAAGAAGTTTCTGACTGCACATTGGTTCAGAATGCTGTCACTGATTTTGAGGACAGAACAAATCCTATCTGTGCTTTCCAGCACTATTTTGCCTCTGAGAGTACTCATAGGAGTAAAACACAGAAACAATGTACTCCCTTTAGGGAAATGTCCTGCAGGATTTACTGACGAATCGTAATTTTTTCTAAAGACTTTTTAAAAGCTTCTCTCTGTAATTCTATTCTGGTGATAAACCTTACAAATATTATGGGTTTAAAGTCTCAGAAAAGGGCCATGTTGCCATTTTAGATATCAGAGAATTTTATTAAAATAAGTTATATGGAATCCCTCTGGTTTTATTCCTACTACATCTCAACTGGAATTTCCTTGTGGTAGCCTGTAGGTACAGAAATGTGACTTTGAAACTAGGATGTTATTCTGATGAATTAGACAGCAATATTTTTGCAGTGAAGTTTACCATATAGATCTGACAATAGATACAAAACCTGCAAACACTCAGTCTTAACAATTTCTTCTGTGCAAATGTAATTTGGCAGTTTCCAACAACTTAGAATATGTAAAAAGATATTTCTTAGAAAAAACATTCATACAGAGAAGCGTTTTTATCAAGACTTCATTGTACTCTAGAATATCCCACTTACGGTCTCCTTTTGTTGTTCTGTTTAACAGGTGAACCTTGAACCTTTTTTTGCTTTATACATTTGGCAAGTAGGTCAAAAGCTTAAACAAAAAGTCTCGGCAGACATGAGCAGCTGCTTGCTTACTTAATAGAAAAACATCCTTTGAATCTGCTAGGATGCTTCTGAAGAATTGCTGCACTCTGACCTATGTATTCACAGAAACACTCTGAAAATAATAAAATTTACAAAAATCACTTAGGAATCACACACTTGTTGCTCTTGTCCTGCATACCTCACAAAATTCCAGAATTTCATAATGTTTCCAGAGCCAGAACTCCCACTCCAGCCACAGATCTTTAGTGCTTGAGCTAAGGAGAATCTCTTAGGGGTTAATAGGATAAATCCTATGACACACATCTGAATAATTTTGACTCCACCCAGTAGGAGGGAGGTGCAATATCCTGTTTCTACAAAAGGTGTTTGTAAGTTTTTATGTTGCTTTTCAATTAAATGTCACAATGCTTGATACATTAGGACAAGTAAATAAGAAGTAAGGCTTTAGAAGAGGTATGCATAGATTTGGGGGAAAACAGAATAGGTAATATTTGGAAATAAATAGAAGTAAAATGAAGTAATAGTAAAAGGCCTTACACTTCTTCATAGATACATATTTAAAACCTGACAACAGCAGCTATGTCAGTGGAAGTTGTCAGCTTTTCTAAAGTTAAGCCAAGTAGTTTGTAAAGCCTGGAGCAATATTGATTTATTCCACTCGGACTTTGCTTAGTAGTTTTGGTGCTCTTAAATTTCATTGATTTTGTGTACTGCTGCAGAAGAAATCTAATGTTAACTATAGAGGCATGAAATAGTGATTATGACAGAAAGCTAGTCATTCTGACCAGGTCCGGGTCTTCTTTAGTTTAGGAGAAGACAATTAATAAATGTGAGTTTTCTTAGTTAGTATCTGAAAACAAGCACTTCCTATAACGGGAGAGATGAATTCAAGACAACTGTGGTTTTATAACTTCCCTGTCACTTTAAAAAGTACTAAAATACATGCATAACAAGCAACATGCTTGGGTTCCCAGCATTCCACATTTAAACCAAGATATCTGGCTGGTTTTACCAAAGGCATTTACTTCTCATATTTATACCTCAGTAACCATCTGTGAGATAAGTACTTTGCATCTGCCAATGCAAAGTAAGGAGGAGTTGAAACAGTCACTTGACTGGAAATTTACAGGAAGGATTTTTACAACTCTACTTACCAAAAATCTTTGTCCATTTATGCTGTGTTTTTTCACAACTTTCTCACAGTCCTTATACTTTAACTGTCAATGAAAAGAAGATGATTATTGCACTTTTAGTAGTAAGGATGGATTAAGACAGACATAGGGCTAGCTTTGAGTGGATGCTTCAAGTTACCTTTTCATATGCTAGAAATAATAAAATGGATAGTTGTGGTACTGACTGGGATGAGCAGTTGTGGAAAACAGGAAATACAGCAAAACCCTACTATCTTAGAATACTGAAACCCTGATTCCAGTCGGTGAGTTAATGTGATTGAAAAGCTTCCTCTTCTGGATGGAAATACTGCTTGTTAGTCCTGGAAATTATCTATAATATTGGGAAAGCTTTCCCACAATATTATGTTTTACAGTAACACCTAGGACAAGGGCATGCATTTTAATAGGTGGTCATGTACATAAGAAAAGAAAGCTCCTGGTCCTACCAGGCAAAAATTTAACAGTAGTTTCTGGGACTTAGGGGAAGAAGGAAAGGAAAAAAACCCAAAACCAATAAAACAAAACACCCACAAAAACCTAGCCACATTTAGCAAGTCGTGACTCTTAAAGATTTGCAGTGAGTGTCTTAAGTTTTGGGGTTTTTTTATCTGAACAGTAATAGCATAACGTGAGAACACAGCTTATCTTTTTGATCTGACTAGAATGCTTTTTTCCTGTTTCAAGTTGATCAAGTCCATACCAGAAGAACCAAAGAGCGGGCAGGTGAAGTGACTTTTTGGAGCCTCCAAGACAGAAGAATGGCTCTGGTCCTGCCTGAAACTGTAGTTAGTGAAAGTTATGCAGACAAATGCTCCTGTGCTGTTGGGATAATTCCCCTAAAGCAGACAACATCTTACAAGGACCACTATGTCCTTTCTTAGTTCTATCCCATTTATTCATTTTGAGGAATAATCTTCTAACTGGGTGTTACATGAGAACAGATCCTGAAAACATCTGAACAGCTGAGGGAATATTTTTAGGAGCCACCTTCAGTTACTCATATACAGAAACAGACCTATTCTGCTAAATATTTAGCAAACAGATCAAGACTTTTGTGCAAACTGAGGACTTAAAGCTGTTAATAATGTCTCTTTCCTAGAGTGAGTGCTATCATAACATTACTAGCACAAGCAGTGAGCAACTGCTATACTTGGTAGAACACCTCAGTGTGACTGAAACCTAATCTCAAAGTAATTGATGAAAAATACTGTTTAGCCATTAAAAATAACCCTCGGGTTATTAAAAATATGAACATCTTTGCTTTTTCTAAAATAAATTTAAAGTCTTTAGAAATTATTTGAAAGTTTAGTTCTTTTTCGGTCCTTCCCTATTTTGAATGCGTGGTGTAAATTAACATAGGCTTTATGTTAACACACCTAAAATCATGTTATTACTGTGAAGTACAAAGAATTCTCATTTGACAGAAACTGAGGACTTTATTCATGCCAGTAATGTGTCATAGTATAGTTACATAAATTACTGATGTGTATGTTGGCTGAATTTTGCTAATCTGAAGGTGCAAGCTAACAATGAATTGTCAAAAATCTTACCACTGCCCTGTGTCATGACCAATCACTTCAGGTGAGAGAAGATTTGAATGTGATTGTCCTTTGAAAATCATTCCACAATTCTCTCAGTTTAGGAGGGGAAAAAAAATTGCTTATCCCTCTTGGACTTGAATCCTGGACTTTGAACATACAGCTGCAGGCAAAATTTACTAGTCAGATGCAAATAAAGCAGTCCTAAGGTATAACATTTGACCCTTTACTGGTATGCGTGAGGGGAATTGTGAGTTTATCTGGGGAGAAGATCTGGTCACTTGTGGCAGTTGCCCAGAACTGGCGGACTTAGGCCAACATTATTGTCTTACGCAGATTTCTCAGATAACTTTAAGCAGCTTTTGCCCTAATATACCCCCTGAAAAGTGGAATGCCAAGATTATCTCTATTCTGGGGGGTATCTGAATCAGTAGAGGGGAAGTACTCAAACATTAACGTAACCAGGCCCAGTCAGTTATGACAGAACTTACAGTTAATTCTTTTATCACTGTTAAGAATATCATTATAGACTCTTTCAGGAAGCCATTTCCCTTCTTAGTCTCTTGGAAATGGTGATCCAAACCACCATGCAAGTCATAATGTTTTTCATATTTGTCTGAAGTTGCCTGTTGATAATGATCTCATCTGTTCCATCTCCCATTCTTCGTTTCATTTTCCTGTGCCACTAACCCCTGCACCCTAAAATTAGAGGTTTGCAAGTAGCTGGCAGTTTCACTTCTCTGGAGGTTTGGTAGACATAAGCTTTGTGTTTGATCTGTCTTTATTAGCTAGTTTTGTATTCTAGTATCAAACTTGCCTCAACTCCCCAAAGTAAACTCTCATAGTGTTATAGGAGCTGTTGAAACAACAAATTTCACATAATTTCAAAGTGAAGCCCAAACTGTTGCAGGTTTTACAAGTCTAGTCTGACATCTCTCTTGAAAATCAACCAGCTATGCTGGCATTACTTAAAAATCTTTCCAAATCTTCTGATTGATCTGAGTGTTAAATTCCAGGCTGACAGTTGGACTCTGGGAGGAACATACTTAGTTGCAAGGGAGATGAAGCAGGCACTATCTCAGATGTGAATTTAAAAATGAGCAAATTACAAAGACACACAGAAATGAAATTTCAGTACAATTGGCTCAGTTACACATTCTTGAGCAATTACAAACGTGCCAACATGGCTGTGCAGAGGCTAGATACTGGTAGTGAATTCCTGTATTGCCTTTCAAAGTATTTCTTCAGTGTGAAAACTTCTCTGCGTTGTAAAATGAAATTTATAGATTGTCACAAGTGGAAAAGATGCCAAAAGAAACAGAATTTCCTAGCTACTCGCACAAGGTAACGTCAGAAAAAGTAAAAATGACAGGAAAGAAGGGGTAGCCATGAGTTTTGCCCAAGAATTTTTAGAATAGGGAAGTCAAAACAAAAGGTGAAAGGTTTTTCCAACTGAGCCAAAAAAATTGAGTCCCTGTATCCACAACTGTTATGTTTCTGGCTGGGTTCTCATGGGTGTGATTAGCAAAGACATTCAGAGGCTCATTTGTGAACACTGAGCAATTTGGAAAAAAAAATCTTTTCTGAAAATCATTGAAGACCTAGAAAACTTGTATGCGTTAATGCCTTCTACTGCTGTTAAAATATATCAACAATTGTTGTAGTAAAGAGTATATTTCCTCTGAAAAGCCCCGAGCTTCTCTTATACTCAATTTAAAACATACTTTCAAGATTCATTTATAGATTTCACTGGCAGGTTTAGCTCAGCTTCTTCATTGTCAGTGGTTTTGCTTTTAGTTTTGCAGCAAGCTCTGCCCATTGTAAAAATACGTACATTTAGCACAAACAATGTTACGGTAGTTTGCTCCTCCATCATACAAAGGTGAAACACAGTTAAACTTACCATCCTAAAATATTCTGCCAGGTCATCTGGGTTCCACGTAACCACTTCTGAACGGTAGGGAATGTTTCGCAAATCCATTGTAAGTTTTCTCCTCTGGCAGTTAGAGAACGTTCATAGCAGTGCTATCGATGAAACAGCCATATACTCCCTGTGTGTGACCACCTCCGGCGTGTCCAGTAATTCCTTGCCTAATACCCAGCTGCTTCTGTTTAAGACCGTGTTGGTTTTTTTTTAAAATTTAAAACTACGTTGTTAGGACATCCAAGAGAGATACTGCTTCCTCTAATACAAAATGGTCTCTTCTCAGAAAAGTGTCAGCTAGTCAGCCTTACCACTTCCTTTGCCTGAATATAAATAAGTAAACAAGGAAGCACAGCACAGTGTTGAAAATGTTCTGCCTGCTACATATAAGTAAGCTCCTATGGACCCTATTTGCTTGTAATTGCATACATAAATATTTACGTATTTTAACATTCTGTACCATATAAAAATATTGTCATATTATCTGCATAGACATCGGTTACTGCTTCTGTGCAAGTCTAGCCCAGGCAAGCACCGCTCCAAACAAGAAAACGTTCACTTAAGAGAAGCTTCCTCAACTAACCACGCTACCTGAAGCGTCACATTACCTTTCTTTGATTTGTGCAACAACAAAGGATTATTGCTAGAGTTGTACATTAGGAGGTATGCCTGAATGAGGGATGGAATTACAGTCAGCTTTCCTTCAAATAACGAATCTCTCAATGAAACTAAAAAATTCTCAGCTGAATTCTAGGACAAGCTTAGATGAAAAATTATTACTTTGTCATTGTTTCAGTGCTCTGTTTTTCAGCTACCTCTAATGAGGATTTTGTGTCTGAAAAAGAATCCACAGACCATAAAATTACCACAGGGACATGACACACTGCATCTGTCATGTATAACCAATTCAGGCACCATCCTATTGGTAGGTTCCTTTGGTCAGACTACATCTAGGAATTCCAAATGTGGCCCCTTTTTTTAAAAAAGCCAGCATGTTCGTTTTCCTTTTTCTTCATGTGGAGCTTCCTCTGGTATGAATGCTTGAGGTCACTGTTCACATCTGCTCCGGCAGACTGCACAAAAGGTGGTATTCGATGAGCTTCCTATATTAGTAAGAGTAGACGTGTAGTTCTGAAGCACTTGAAGTGAAAGTTTCTCTTCTTTCTAATGACATGCATCACTCATTATTTCTAGTCATTGAAGACCTTCTAACCTTGGGTCTGTAATTTGCAAGTGCATTGCATATGAGTGCATGTATTTGAGATTATATCTACAAGTCTCTAAAATGTATGTAAGAGTTTTCCTTTTGAAATTCACAGTCTGGCTTAAGGTAACTTTCTGGAGAAATTTTGGTAAATGATGGCAGCGTGGTATTTAAAACTCTAAAACTAAACTGCTGATAACAGCTGTTCTAAACAGTGTAGCATTTATCAAAGACATGATGTAGCTGTGCTTTGTGGGTTCTTATTTGAAATGACCTGTATGAATCATCTGAGGCACATACTGACAGTATTACAGAAATATCATCACCTCTTCATTGTAAATCGAAGTCTGGGGATGAAATAGGGCTAAATTAACTTATGACAAACAATCCCCAAAGGAGAAGTTGTTTTGATGGTGCTTTGTCAGCAGCGGTAAAGGGGAGATTACACAGCATGCATCTCAGACACCCAATCACACACCATGTCTTTCAACAGAGAAACAAGTTTCTTACAGTACAGATACAGGAAGAAGCCTGTCCTAAAATTTCTAATTGTTTGTTCTATTACAGCATTGCATTGCCCTCTAATCTAATTTCTATCCCAAATTCAGCATAGCAGCTCTAATTTCAGTTGTGTTATTCCTTATTTGTACTAATATAAAACTAATTAGTCAGGTCAAAGTTTATTCTGATGATGCTGTAGAACTATAGAATCACATTTTTTCTCATGCTGAGGTAGCAGAAAAACTGTCACCTTTAAAGTCAATCTTCTAGACTAGAGAGCAACTAACACACAAATTCTAACACATTTATCTAATCGGTATTATTTGCTTGGATCCTGTCTGTGTCACTGTGAGTACATTACAGCTACATTTATATTTCATGCATTTTGCAAAACCCAGCTGCACACATACTTGAACCTTGTCTTTGTCTAGAACTTTTTCTGTAATGTGATAAACACATAGGATGTGGTGGCCAAGTGAGGGTTGCTGGAAATGCATCACACTGTATTTTCTACATTTGAATTTTCAGCTACTCTGCTAGATTAGTCTTAACAATTTTAAACTGCATTTCCAATCTATGTATGTATTTGAACATATCAATGAAAAATGTTGTTCAACTCGCAGATAACTATGCATGAGTCATGGCCCCCAATCCCAACCAGACTGCAGAGACTTGTTTTGACAGATGTTTTAAAATGTCTGTGTGGCCCAGAAATGCACTGTGGCAAATCCCGTGTTCCACAAAAGAAAAATCTTGATCTCAGACAAAAGACCCCACATTATTTCCTCACTCTTTTAATTATCCTTCTCTTCACTCTTCCCATATTTTCTGACTTGTTTATTATTTCTCTTTCTCTCTTCAGAGTCACTGTCATTACCTCCAGAGTTAGCATTTTCTCCCAGGTGCTCCTGTTGCCTCCAGTGTCCACTGCTAAGGTAGGCAATTCCAACACTGATGGTCACCGAGAGAGGATATCAGGAGAGAAAAATTGAATGTCCACACTTGTGCAAACCTGCATGCTAGAATCTCTAGTCATATTTAGGTAGGAATGTAGGGGAGGATGTCTGGGAAGCAACCACATCTGATTTTCATGGAGGGAAACAGAATGCCTGCAGGAATAGCATTAGGGTGACAATCCTGACTGTTTGCTCAGAATGATCACATGCTTTGAATCTTAGTAGTTCTATCTTATATTGCAAGAAATGAAGATAGAATAAGTAGGCAGCACAAGATACATCTGTTCCATAATGTAATTTGTTATATATGTCAGCTGGCAATCGTCCATGAAATGGATTTGAAGCAGATTTTCAAATGCTGAGAAGCATTGACATTACAACTATTATCATGTGCATACCTTTTCCGTTGTGACCTTTTTCCCCTCTTTTTAAAGAATTAGGTCTTGTACAGTTGATGCCTGCAGTGATACAACCTTCACATAAAAAACATGTCTCTTCGAATAACGGCTGCCAATGGCACAGTTCTTTCAGATGCAGCGATGGTCTGGTGACTGATCTTTGAAAGTGTGAGAGTCTAACCATTTCAGGCACCGCAGGAGGGGAATTCACACTGCCCACATTCTGCTGCCTTCAAAGAGCCTCAATATTTTCCATTTTCTCTCACCTTTTTTGTGATCTGTCCGGCAGCACCCTGTTTTAAGTGGAACGAAGGGCTTGCTTTCAGACTGGCTTATTTTTCTAGAATATCTCGGTTTCTGTGTCAATTTTCCTAGAGCAAAGAAAAAAAGTTCAAATTTTGTAAGAATTTACATGTTCATCTCAGTCTCAAAGCAGTGGATCTTTATGCCATGTTTTTCTTTTGCCCTGCCCAATTTTTGTTTTTTAAAGACTTGGCTATTTTATTCTGGGACTATTTACCTTTGCCAGCCTATATATATGCTTTGATTTTTATATCCTTTAAAAAATCACCACAATATATATTCCTTGCTGTCTTTAGTAGATCCACATTTTCTACTCCACAGATGTTCCTATCCATTACTTCCTTAATTCTTGTAGTCAAGTGTTAACCTTGACTTTGCAATGTCTGTGCATTAATACGCGGTCCGACACCGAGCCTTTCCCAACTAAAAAAAAAAAACTCTTGTAGGAGTGAACTACGACTCTTCCCCACCACCTAGTGGCTAAGTCACAGACCGGCACCAAGCACTAACTAGTGACTGCTGTTTCCAAGAGCAGGGCTGGATGCTGAATTGCTGACACTACACATTTGATACTTGGGTTAGGTATATGGCATTTCAGTGGGACTAGCAGTCGAGGTACATGCTAACCAGTCTACTTGCATCTGAAATAGCCAGCTTGAATAAAACTCTGTCTGAGATTCTGGCTTCAAATCCAAATTCACGAAAAACCCACAACTTTCTGGGAACTTTCTGAACTCAACCCTTCGCACGGGTTTTCCTGTATGGGGAAAAAAAATGTGCATAAATGAAGCAGCATATCTTCCATTGCTATTGAATTGTGTTACTTTAAGCAGATGGAAACACGGAGTTTAGGCAATTACAAAATGCCCGAAATCCTAAAGCACAGCCACTAGAGTGCAGCTGAACTCTATTCGAAAACAGAGAGAGTCAAATACCTATTAAGG
>VWZZ01003902.1:2219336-2256597 GCA_013399095.1 Psophia crepitans
GGGGGTGGTGTACGTGTTTATTTTAAAAAAATAATTTTTTTTTTAATTTCATCAAAGCTTTTTAAACAACAGCATTTCAATTTTATCCAACTATTCTGACAGCTAAATAGATTATGATTATTTCAACTCAGCACATTTCGTTATTTTTATCAAATGAACTGCTGACACCAATAAAAAGCTTATTGGGTCTGACAGATTATCAGTGACCTCTTTTTATTTAGGCAAGCAGTTTTTTTCTGAAGCTAAACAAAGCTAACTTTATAGAACTTGCAGAGCTTACAGTGCTTTCAGCTCAGGTCAGTACTGGTTAACAGCATCGAATTTTGGTCATTGTACCCATCACAAGAAAGGCTTGACAACCCCATAAAACGCTGTGAAATTCAAAGTCAAAATGTGAACTGAATGTTGCAATTGCAGAGCATCCTGTCCATACACAAACTCAGAATTGGATTCTGATCCTGGTATATTTCGAATTCTCTAAATATTTTAACTGCTTACTGAACAAGAAGAAAACCACTAGTGATTTTGCAATGCTGAGAAAAAGAAAAAAAGCTTCAGCAGCTTATACGCTGATATCTGTTCATTTCAGACTTTCATGGAAAACATTTTTGGCAGTCCTGAAAGTCTGTGAGAGTGAATTTCATACCAGATCAGAAAACATGTTACTTGTGAGATAATTTTGATGAAAATAATGATATTTCAGCTTCTTAGTTACATTTGCAACCCAGTGGTGCTATTGGCACTTTCTTTTATTCCTGCCGTGTTCCTAGCAGACAGAGCAAAAAGCTGGGACTGAGAAGAAATGTTTAACATTCTCCTCTTAGCAGCTCACATTTTTTCTTGCAAGCACAGAAGACACCATCCCATGAATGCCACAACATTTCCTCCTCTGCAGATTTCCTGATGGTTTCTGAACCAGTAGTTTAGATGCATCTAAACCAGCATAGTCTGGAGGCACAGATGTCTAGGAGAAAAAAAAAGAGCTGCTGCTAACCAACATAGTCTCGAATATAGTTTTGGTTTTAGTGTTAGTTTTGTTTTCAATACTTACATTCCTCTGTATGACTGGCTCAGAGTTTCCAAGGAGCTGAATTCTTTAACACCCCATGCTTTTCAAATTTTCATTGTCAGCTCATGTTCAAAATAAAGTATGTTCCTAAGAAGACATTTATTTTTTCTCATAAACATGTGAAATATGTTTTATATAATATGTATACTTTAATTTGCGTACGTGTATAGTACTATGAGTGGACTTAGAAACCATTCTTTTTAATTCTCTGCCTCATCACGATGGAGGGTCAGCACTGAGCAAAAGTAATTATCTGTTTGGGGCAGTCCTAATTAGTTAGGTCTCTCACCCAGAATGTGGATAAAGTTTCAGCAGTGTCAGAGTAGGATCTCACCTTGCTGCTTTTCGGTAAGTGGCACAATACATTCTGTCCGTACGGACAGGAGTCCCATTGCCAGGAGCAGTGTAGGGATGTGATTTGGGCTTCCTTCATTGGCTGCAGTGGTGTAAAAGTTCAAAATCTCAGAAGGAATATCCATGGCCGCTGAACTTTCACACAGACTTACAGACAGCATTAGCTGATGCTGCAACTTCAGGACACGGTCCTTTCCCAACCTCTGTGTTAGTGCGGCTCCTGCTTGTGCCCGCATAAGCAGTGTCATAGCCACATGAGGAAACAGGATGAGGGATTTGGCTGTATTGGCTAATCTAATAATGATGAAATATTTATTTTCAGACTGAAGCTCTTCCCTGATAGGGCTTTGCTGTATGACTAGACAAGTGGTTATGCCTGCACAGAGTATAGCAAAGCAAGAAACATTTTCGGCTCTGGATCTGCAGGGAAGTCTGGACCGTGTCTGTTGGCAGCAGTGCCAGACCAGACTGTACATTACATTCGAACATAGGCAAAGTGGATTGTCCAGAAAAAAATGGGAACCGTTTTCATTTTTACTATGTAGTTAATCTCATTTCACCATCTTGTTCTGGCTGATGGGGCATGCACTACTTCTATCCTATTTCCAGAAGAAAGTTGAGCATTTTAATGTGCTTTTTGCTTTTTGACTGTTATGTTCTGTAAAATTTAATACATTTCAGAATTTAGACTTCAGCTTCAGGGATTTTTATTATAAGTGACTTATAAACTTATAAATAACAAACTGTGACACTGAAAGAAAGCTGAAGGCAAATACTGAAGTGTCTGAACTATCTGCTACTTAGCACAGTAAGTGTTGAAACTTTCCTACAACAGTCTATTTTTAACTGTTCTCAAAACTCCCACTTGTTTCTCAGCTCGTATCACTTTTACTCTTAAGTTATTCAGGTTCAATAAATAAGATTCTGCATTACGGTCCTGAATGTTTGTGTGAGCTGGATATATGATACGAAGCCTGTGAAGAAACAGAACTGTTCTTTATTATACTTATTTGTCTTTTACATGGTTGGTTGGTTGTTTTATTTTTGCTATAGAAAGGCACAGTTTGTCACTGATCTTAGATTCTGTGAACGGATTTTCTTTCTTAGTGTCCATATACTATCCTACTGGGCACTTCTGCTTACCACACTGGGTTGTGAGGAAACTCTGGTGATTAAAAAAGTCTCACATTCAAATGTTATTTCTAGCCTACGTGCTCTGACTTGCAGGAATTCAGACGTGAGAAGCTGGTTTGCTTTCAAAGCAAACCTTTTCTTCATCCAAGGACCTTCTCTTTGGTTATGTTGTATAGATTTGACTGTCTTCTACTGTCAGCCTATGCCACTACATTTGGACGTCTGCCTAGCGCAGAAGTTAAAGATAAGCCAAGCAAGCTCCATACTTGAAGATGCTTTCAGCCTTCCCTACAGGGAGGTGCTGATCTCAAACAGAATTTATAAGCTAATAGGTTTTCCAAGCCATTATGTCACTCACAAATTAACCTTGCTCATGATATAGCATGCCTGGATGCATTAGTAATGAGTGTATATAGACTTCAAGCACCTGCCCTGCCAGCAGAAGTCTCTCTTGTATGTCAGAATGAAAGACTTAGTTCTACCTTTCACCCAGTTCTCAGAGAAATTCTGTCCTTGGATCACTCAAGAGTATTTGTCCATATCCTTTGTTCCTATGTATCAGGGTCCCGAGGGCACTAACAGGCCCTAATGGCCCTGACTAGCGTCACCTNTATTTGTTACTGAAAACTTCAATGGAAGGAGAAAGGTCTCTTCAGATAAGGTAGTATTTGCTTTTCAGTAAAAATTTTGCTTTCAAGCAAAAGTTTCTGCTTTCCTTTCTTCATTGCATCAGTCAGAGGCTTGACATAGGACAGAAGTGGGCATGATGAATGTCTGGATTGCTCTAATTATAGCCATTTAATGACATGGACTTTAAGTGCTTTTATTTAGGTCACCATGTTACTTTAGGATGGTCTTGAAAATGAATCACTTCCTAGTGTTGGTAGTTTCTGGAGTGTGAACTTGAGGATAAGGTCACTGATGCTGTTACAAAGTGTGTGGGGGACTGTTGCATGCACTTTCTCTCTTTCCCAGTATTTGCTCTCGTTTAGTGATGTTGGGGAGCTGAACTAGTTCTCCTGTAGATAAGAGGGACTGTAAGTAAGGAGTTGCATGAATCTGCTTCCTTGCTGTGTAGATGTATAAACAGCATATGGGAGAAAGATTACAGAGATCAAGCATGCATCCTATGCAGCTGGGTGCATGCGAACTGTATGCTTGTGGTGCAACTCCAACTGAGAAGCTATATAGCTATTTTAGCTGGCAGTCAAGCACTGGCTCTTAAAGCCTGATGTGAAGTGGGGCTCCTGTGTCACAATTGTACAGCTACAACTGTTTTCTAATTGTAGTTTTCACTCTTCTTTATGGTGTGGCCATGTGAGGAAGGGCTGTACTTCTTCCCTTCTGTAGGTTGTAGACATACCTGGTGTTACACCTGCAGGACCACTCTTACTGAATTTCTTACATATTGTCCAATCTTATTAATCCAGACTGTTTGAATGTTTGTGCCAAGTCCTGTTAAAGGCTGGCTTTGAAAATTTATATCTGTGTACATCAGCTATGGAAAGTTTTTTGCATTGTCTTGATAAACAGGTAAACTTCATATGGAACTTTAAATTTTTCATGCTGTTGATGCTCTTAAGACCAGTCCAAGAGAGATAGGATGTGCCAAGATACCTACTATAACCTGGTAGAACCAGGTACTCATTTACCTAGGCAAACTTATTCTTGCTTACTAGTTTGAGTGTTTATAGGTCCGAAGCAAGTGAAATGACTCTTGCAAAATGAATCTAGTGAAAAGGGCAAATTTAAAACCTTTCCTAAAACGGTGAATGAAAATTCTTAGATGCAGGCTGAGACACATACCTCCTTTATTCCTTTGCCTCAAAGCAAATGCCCTGTGAGTATAAGTTGGAGCAGATTTAGGGCCATTTTTCCCCCCCCTCTATCTAAGCAGTATACAGAAACGATCTCTTTGCATCTTTGTGTACTTCTGCAGCAATGGACTTACCTTTGTGCTTTAATGGGTCCTGTGGTATGGATGCAGCCCTCCAGAGGATATCCGGTGAATTGTTGGGGTTTTTTGTCTTAATCCAACCAAGACAGAATCATTATTGATCAGCATGAAGTTCTGTAGAGAGATTAATATTGTGTTAAGGCTCCTGCAAATGGATCTGTCTACAAATCTTGAATTTACTTGGCCTTTCCTCAGACGCCATTTCTAAAGTAAAATTGTTACTATTTATAGATATTTATCTCCATGTAAATAGGAGCAAAGAACAGATATCTTCCATGGCACATATCCCATGTAAACAGCTTGCTAAGCTAAGTGCTTGTGCTGCTCAGTCAAATAAACAGCTGCCAGTTGCAGACTGCTTTTGGATAATGTTGAGAATCTAACAGACAGCATAATTCCAGAACGTGCTTTGGCTGCCTGTGTTACTGGGTGGACAGGTTAACAAGAGAAGCCACTTGTACAAACAGAGCTCAGGTTCCCATTTGCGCTAAACACCAAGCAGAGCTATGTTAATATAACTTCTGTCTCAATGCAGCTGTGCTTAGGCTCACACTTGCTTTGCAGGAGAGTATGTATGTATTATATATTAATAAAAATCAGTTATTTCTATGTATTCTTACCTTCAGACTCCAGTTTCTTAAATCTCAACATTTACTGAGACACTTTTTGGTAAGTGCAGAAGTTCATTTTAAATAAATAAAAGCAATAGTGTGCTTCTATGACTGTGAAGCAAATCAAAGCTCTATTACTCCAGGCTGGTTACAGAGCTCAGGTTAATGTCATTTCAGTCTATATGGAGGAGGAGCTGGTGTGTGTGGCAGGAGCAGCATGGTGGTGTTGGTGGAGAAAACAGGTATGTGCTGAGGATAGGTCTTGAGGTGATGAGGGCAGCAAGGACACCCTGTCTGCTTGCTTAGTGTTTGTAGGGTTACTGTGGAAAAAGCTCCCAGGAGTAGTTCTCTCACACGGAAGTGAAACTGAATTATGATGGGTAGAACTGGAGGTGGTAAGATCAGGGCTAGATCTGTTATGGAGGTGTATGGCCAGCAATCTGCTGATATTTACTGGTTTTGAAGGCAGACTCAGTGATTCTTCTATGAAAAGCGGGACATGCCCCAGCCCCTGACTTATGCAGAAAGGGGGTGTGACAGGCTCACCTTGTCTCCCCATAGGGTCTGCTATGGGATGAGATGTTTCACCTTGAAGCCATGTGCAAAGCAGAAAGCTGTGCAAAGTTCAGAAAAATGCAATTTGTTAGAAATGTGCCTTAATGACATAAGAAATACTTTCTTCAGAGAACAGGAGAAACTTAAACCTGTCTTCTTAGGGGTAATATAAAATTACTGAACAGTGTCCAGAGTCACTGGTTGCAGGGCAGGAAAATAGAGCACTTCTGAGGCAAATGTTTGCAAAATCATAAGCAGTAAGAAAGATGAATATTAAAGCAGTCATTGAGGGTTCAAATCAGTTCAAATCTTCAGCTGAACATGATCTTTTCCAGTTCTCTTGAAATACTTCATCTTTACTTTAAGTGCTGTATGTTGGTGTGAGTCTTGTTTTTACGGGTCACTGACAGGAGGCAGAGGGCCTGATCCAAAGCCAGGTGGATAGCATGGAAGGACCCAGGCTGGACCTTGCTATGCACTTTGGATAAAGCTAGGGTGTATTTGCTTGCTGTTAATAAAGGCACTCTATGGACTTTAAAAATACTTTGGTTCCAGCAGCTAATGTTACATCCTGAATTCCTTCTGTTAAATTAATAACATAAGTATTGTAGTAAGAAATTCTTAGGAGCAACAGGGTAGTAAAAGCACTGAGGTGGAGGCTGGGTGTGATCCACTTCAGATGTGGTCTTGGGTATTTATAGTTTGAAAGGGTTGATGAAAGGAAGAGAAATCACCTGGGACTACTCAAATGGTAAGAATCAGTCCCAGGCAGGGAATATATAAAGAGAATATATAAAGAGAAGGCTGGGTGGGAAAGGGAAAAAGCTTGATTATAGAATTATTTGCACCTAAACCACAATAATACTTGCTAGAAGAGGTACAAAATGATTTTGCTGTGTTTAAAGTGGGAAGAGGCTTTGGGTGACTCTATTGCTTACAATGAGATGATACTTGTTATTTTTCTAGAAAGGAAGCCCAATAGGCAGCTGTTAATTCTGCAATGTAACCTATGGGAGCAGTTTTACCTGGCTATGATGTGTTTTAAGATAAATATTTTTATTTATGAAAAAGTAGTAAGCAAGCTAAACCTGTGGGTAGGACTGGGAAAGAATTCAAATCAGTTTTAAGCATAGTGCTTTCTGAGACAGAGTTATATTCATGTCTTGAGCCATAGCATTTTCATTTCCCAGTGTTTATTATACTAGAATTATTCATGAATTTACATCAGGTCTGAACACTGATCTTTGATAGAAAGATTCCCCATTTCCTCTCCCAGCCAGGCACATCACCGTATTCTAAAGCAAACTGTTGGGAATGAGATATGTATATTATAATGCTTGGTAATTTAATTATTTCTAAAGATATTTTTTTTTCTGGAAGGCAGTAGGTCACATTCTCTGAGTCTTGTATCAGAGAAAGGAAATTTGCTAAATAAGCTACTGGTCAGAAATCAGGTGATGGGGAATCTTGCATGGAGAATGTAAATGCCTGCATAACTGATGTTTTTCATTACACTTGTCTTTCCCTGCAAGCTCTGCATGCAAAGAGGAAGCACATTTAAAGTGTAGCGGGAAAGAACATGGTGTCTGTTTGCACCTAAACCACAATAATACGTTAAATATCTCCTTTACAGCTTTCTCTTACAGTACTGTTTTGCTGCTACTGAGAAATGCATCTTACTATAATAGCTACTCCTTAAAGGCACCCCAGATAACTTATGAAAAGATCCTTCAGGAGTGTTAGAAACTCTCAGGACCCCGAGATCCACAAAGCCCACTATAATATTTATGCATTTCAGCCTGCTTAGAGATGTTACATTTTTACCAAAGTACCTTGCATATATATCAAGCGCTGCTGTTCTTGTGCTGGCTGGAGTGTCATAAATTTGCATTTCTCACAGCTGCCTAGTGCAAAGTGTTGTGAGACTAAGCACACAATGCTATATCCTTTTATAGACCTCGTAATATGTGTGACTAGCTAAGTTGAGAAGAGAAAGGAGGCTAATTTACATTTTACAAATGAGGGATTGAAAACTCCTGCAGAGCAATTTAATTTTCTAGGAATGACTCATTGTCATCATAGACAACATCTTCCTGTGGGGATGCAAGACCTGTTCCTTTACCCTTTCCCTTTTGCTAACACAAATGTGCAGGTCTGGATGGGCTGGAAGGTTCTTGGATGTTAGAGAGGTGGGCACGGCATAAGAACCTGTATAGCCTAGAATGTCACCAAGGTAATACAGAAAGCGTATAGCAGAGCAGCAGCTTTAATCCATGTAGTCCGAGTTCCAGTCTAGTGCGTTAACAGTCTTCTAGAATTAGTAATCTTTTGGCATAAATTAAACAATTTTGCAGTTATTAGTTATTAGTGTTTCCTGCACTGTGGCAGCATCTAGTGCATATTTAGTCAGGAAGCTATTTTGCTGTTACGTCTCCGTAGTAAAACAGGATTTCTTGTGTGGGCAAGGTGTTGCTGTGGATCTGTTTACTGCTACAGCACCTGGCAACAGACTTATGAGAGCGCAGGTAGCAGTGTGGCTGTCTTGATTTTTGTGAAGATACTGGTATGCCCAGAGCAACTAGTAGAGAGGGAGAGCGTAAACATGACTTAGAGCCAACTTTGTATAGTTACGGTGGTCTTTGACTTAAGGGAGAACCAGTCTCTTCCCACATTTGAGTTCTGTTCTGCTGGTTTTACCTTCTGTTATGATCTGTGAATGAGACTTTTCTTTCAGTGGACGTGAATTCAGTGTCAAGTCAGATGACTTGGTACCAACAGCCTTTGTTAGACTGGATGCAATAAGACAGACCCACTTCAGAAGCATTTTGAACCTGCTTATAGATAGCTTCTGATGAGCTGTGTTTAAAACGAGTAGCAAGTGACACAATTCATCTAAATTTAACTTCACCCTTCATAAAAGAACAATTCTGAAAAGGAAAATATGGCAAGACATTGAATTAGATTTCCCACTGTTGAAAACTTATGAACAGCAGCTTAATGTAGTAAGCTTGATAATAAGGATGGAGTGTGGTGTTAGCAAGGCCTTGACATTAAAGGAAAAAAACTCAGATGATTCTATGGAACTGCAGTGTTGTGAACAAATTATCTGTATTCAAAAGAATAGAGCAAACATTAAACTTTAATGAAATAATCTCAGGGGGAAGATTATTTTCATGCAGCTGAACATTTTTCTTATTAGCATAACACATGGTCACTTTTGCAACAGGCATAATAATGTTGTTCATCATCCACTTGTTCTGTGTAAAGGTGAAGTCTCCTTGGAAGTATAGTCAAATAAACTAGCTTACTGTCCACTTTGGAATGTAATTCTCCCTGTGATGAGGGCATATTTGAGTTCTGGGCACTACTTCAATGCCTATGGAAACTACACAGTTTTTTAATATTTGAGAGAAATGTAGTGCTACTGCTTTGCATTAGCCACCTTTAGAGATCAGACGTGCTTATGAAATCATAGAATCGTTAAGGTTGGAAGAGACCTCAAGGATCATCTAGTCCAACCATCCCCCTACCACCTATTACCCACTAAACTATGTCCCTAAGTACCACATCCCACCTTTCTTTAAACACACTCAGGGACGGAGACTCCCCCACCTTCCTGGGCAACCCGTTCCAATGCCTGACCACCCTTTCCGAGAAGGAATTTCTCCTAATCTCCAACCCAAACCTCCCCTGGTGCAACTTGCAGCCATTCCCCCTTGTACTCTTGTAAATGTCTGTATGTATTCATCTTGATGCGTCCCTTGTGATATGAATAGGATTCTGACGCTACATGGAGAGTGTGGAGAGTGATTTGCTCCCAAAATTTCCAAGCTGGCTATGTGAAGTGAGGCACCTGATTTCTTAACAAGAAATTCTTGTTCCGAAGAGATCATAGAATATCCTGAGCTGGAAGGGACCCTAAGGATCATCAAGTCCAACTCCTGGCTTCACACAGGACCAGCCCAATCAGACCAGATGACTCAGAGCATTGTCCAGATGCTGCTTGAACTCAGCCAAGCTCAGTGCAGTGACCACTGCCCTGGGGTGCCTGTTCCAGGGCCCCACCACCCTCTGGGTGAAGAACCTTTTCCTGATCTCCAACCTAAACCTCCTGTTGCAGCTTCATGCTGTTCCCCCGCATGGCAGAGAGGTGGCAGGCACTGCCTTATTAAAGCTGCCTAGAAGTTGAGGCTCTATGTTGAATATTTTTGAGCCCCAGTGATTACCAAGGTTGGTTATAACTTCAGCAGTAATGCTGAAGTGCATAGTTCTGGTGGTAAACCATGGATTGCACTGGGAGTCATTGTTGGGAATAGGTCACTGCTTCATTCTCTCAGCCTTTTCCCTTTCTGTCCTGCTTTACCTATGTTGCCTTAATCGGTGAGAAAGAAGAGGAATGGCTTTACAGGCTTACTATAGTTTGCTGTGTGGATGGTCTCAACCACAGAATTAAAAAAACCTGTTAAAAAGAAAGTTTAATAAGGAATCAGTGAGCACTGAAGCTGTAATTACTAGAGGCTGAAAATCACTTAAGATGGATAATATATGCTAACTGATATCTGGGGCCCAGATGAAACTACCCTCTGAAGTTAAATATTTGTTGCAAGGGAGTTTGTTCTATGAATATTCTTTGCCCATCCCATGATCCAAACCTATTACTTTTAGGATTCTTTTAATAATTCCATATTATGGCTAGAGGCAATAAGTTGTTGCAGTCCATGCTTTGTACTTGATCCAATGTTGCTTATCTATTCACACTTGCTGTTATGAGCAGCACACTTACTACCTTTTTTTATACAGAATTTCTGTATAACTCTACTCTTTCCTTACTCCCTCCTGCACTAACTACTATTTTTTGTAACTTAACTAAGATGCATTTGTATACAGCATAAACACAAACTGGATGAGAGTTTAAGCTTAATTTTCTGTCTGCTTTATTTATGCAAATGTTTTATCTTCTTTAAAAACCAAGTACTTTAAAGCGATGTTCTCAGGCTTGCAGTGAGAATACTACACTCTTAACTCAGTACCTGTCATTCAAGCCTGCCATAGGCCTCTTCCAAAAAAGTTATATACTTATTAGAGCAGAAAGGTGGGTAATCTGGAAGAGTAAGAGACTAAACATGGATGAAATAAGATAAATGTCTTGAGCCTTTGATCAGTTAGCTGTGAAATGGTTCTACCAATGCCCTCATCATGGGAGGACTGTATGTCCAGGACTCATCCTCTTAGGTCATGACGTTCCCAGCTCCTGCTCAATTTCCTCACTGAAACTCCAAGTAACTCGTGGAGAACCTGGGACCTTGCTAACTCTGGTAATCAGCAGAAAGAACATGTAAAGAGCTCTTCATTACTACTCATTATTTTGGGAACACTAACATATAAATATGTATTTGTTGCAAATGTAGGCTGTGTCTAATTCATTTTGGAGTTTCTTGAATTATGGCTGGTCACGTTGTCTCAGGAGTTCAATTTTTACATGTAGAAAAGAACCCACTGTGATTTCAAATGTAAATCAGCAGGATTTGTGCTTCTAACTTGGAAGATTTCATAAATCCTATGCAGGAAGTCTATTTCCCATTCTTCTCTCTTAATACTGTAAGTCATGGTTAAACTCTTGCAGTGTACATGTTTGTATCCTGAAGTGATGAAAACCGTATGGTCAGGTTTTTTGTTATGTTATTATGAACCTTAAAATACTATTTTTTTCTCCTTTATAACTCTAGTATTTGTAATGATTAGATTTGTATTAAAAATAGTTTCTGACCTTTGCAGAAGAGATGAGCATCCAAAGAGCTCAAATAACAGAACCTGAATGCGGACTTAAAATGCACTTAACTATGTAAAATCTCATTTAAGTAGCTTGCTATCTGCTGGACTAAAGTCTTATGTGTAACACTGAGTTACTAAATTGTGAACTTCAGACTGAAAAGTCTGTCTTGATGTGTATGATCCATGTTAAGCATGCAAGTACAGAGTGTTTAGTGTCTGGAACATGCAAGTGCATCATTCTGTGTTAAAAATAAGAACAAAAAGTTAAACCAGAAGACATGTCTCTGGCTTTAAACACTGAAAATACTCAGTAATGTCACTGTTCAGTGCTTTTGTCAGTTATTATGGTATCTCTCTTATTGGTAGGTATTAACTGAAGCCATTAAAAGCTACGGAATATTTTATAATGTAATCATTTTAATGAAGACATACAAAACAGTGGAAGCAAACTGTGAATAGTCACTAAACATTTCTGACATGTGAGCCCTGTAGTTTGCTCCTCATGGAGAAATTACACAATTTTATACTCATTCCATTTTTAGTTACTCTTAAATTTAATTGTGATGAGCCAAATCTTTTTCCAGGTGAAAATTAGATGTCTCTAATAGTAAAGATTAGACACTATGTACTGCTAACACTTCAACTGATTCTAAAACCAGAGACGATTACTAGGCATTGGTCCCTTGCTCAGTTTACTTAAACTCTGTTACTTCACCTGAGGACTTGGAATATTGTTTATCATGTCATTCAAAAATCAACAGTTGATGACAGGAGACACAATTTAAAGTGAGCTTAAAAGAAAAAAAAAAAATCCCTAACAACTATAGGGGAGATGACTAAAAATGCTTAGGGTTTTGATTTATAACTGGAGACAATGCCAAACTTCACTTGAACTGTGAAGCAAAGTGTACTTTTTTATGAGCACCAGCCAGCACAAAAGAAGAATTTAAAACATCTACCAGCAGTAACGATGTCATCAAAATTTGCCTCATCTATCTAGTATGTACTGAAAAAAATGAACATGTCAGCTGGTCTTGACTTCTAAGGTATATGTTTTTCTGCCAGTTTTTAAATGGTTGAAATATTTTCCTGATGGAAAGAGCTGAAACTTTGTGGTTTGTCTTTCCAGTTTAAGATGGGCAAAGCATTTATGCAATCTTGTCTTGATTATTGTGTTCTAAGACTGAGAGAGATGGCATGATTTGACAGGACTCTTCTACTTTCTGACTTTTATGCTGATCCTCCTGATCACTAATTTGTCTTGTGACAATAGAAGTAACTACATTGTCTGTTACTTCTGCAGCCTGTGGGAAGCGTATTGAGTGACTCACATTTTGTTTTCATTTTTATATAAATATTTTTGTGTTTATATAAATATTTACCTCCTCATAGCAAAGGAAATAAGCTCTGCAGGGTTGTACTATGTATTGTACTAATAGATCAGCTCAAACAAATTGTAAAGGTTGCTGCCTAGGTACCTTTTTGCTTACTGCAGTTATCTGTCTGTAAATACATAAAAATGCACCTATGAAGGAGAAGGTGTTTAGGTTTGTGGTTCAAGATCCCAGATGTAAAGCAATCAGCCATCCACGGAGGCTTTGCACATCAGCCATCCACGGAGGCTTTGCACATCAGTACACGTATTCTTGGGCTACAATGCTATTTTGTAATCACTGTAACATTTTTTCAGAATAACCATAGCCAGCAAAAGTGTTTCATCAGCAAGGGTTATTTACAATGTCACTAGATGGGAGGCAGACCTGAAGTAGGGATTCTCTGAGAAGGACTACAATGAGACAAATATACTGTTCTACTAATAGCAGGAAAGGGGACTTATGGGTTTTTTCTCCTTTTAATAAGCCAAAGGTTTTTAGAAGACTCAAGACTTCTGTATCCAATTTAAAGTGATTGATAGAGGAGTAAGCACGTAGTGAACTTAACGTATTACGCAAGGGTAAGATACTGTGTCTGTAGTAACAGCCTCTTGTCACTAAGACAAAATAATGCACTGGAAACTTGCAAGTGAAATACTGAAATCAAATGAATTTGTGTATGAAGTAATGAGCCTCTCCTTGTCAAATTCACTCACTCCTAATTATAATCCCAGCAAGACAGTAACAGGCTACACTCAGCAGGTATGTTTTAGCTAATGGAAATTACTAGTCTATGCTTCCAGGAAAGGAAAGAACTTACTTTGGATGCTTTAATGGAAGAATATAAAGCTAGTAATATTGCAGAGTTGCTTTGTGGTCTCATGGGCTAAGTCACTTGGTATAGTCTGGGTTTTTTTCCCCATGTTGTGACCATGTCTGCATCTATCCTTGATTTAAGGCTCTACATTATAACAAGTTACAATACATTTAAATGAGTTTGCCTGGGTTAGAATACTGTGTACCCTTATGAGGATGCAAATCGCTGCATGTCACCACTATGGTATCAGGAAACTTGGCCTTTCATCCTCCCACTAAACAATTTAGGAGCATACCTTGTTATTAGTAGATTCTGGAAACTATAAATGGGCAATGATTTATTTTGTAATGAATCCATTAAAAAGGCTGCCAGTATTCTGGATGGAACTTGAAGCAATCACGTGATGTTTTTGTTTCTTGCAGTAGTTAGTTATTCAGTGTATCATGACTATTCTTGGTGGCATTTCTAATTTCTTTTCACTGTGTTCAATTTAGTTTCAGCTATTTTGAAACTGAAAATGCTGATTAAAATAAATCAATCTCTCTGTGTATCACTTCGGATACTGGGTAATGCTACCTTTGTCCTGGTTCTTACGAAAATCAATAAAAGGGCCTGAGAACACTTAATTCAGAATGGGACTGAACCTGTATACGTTTGTCTGTTAATAATCTAAATTTTTTTCTGTTTAAAACAAGGTAAAATTACATAATCCTCTTACTCATTGAAGTATTATTAACAAAATTTAGTATATTTTGACACTTGGAAATGGTGGGGAAGTTTGTTCAAATTATACTTTTATTGGAATTGGGAAAGGTACAGAAAATGAGCCATTATTTTTATTTAATAAAAGTATAGATTAAATGTACCATAGTTCTTTTTCCAGAAATTCCCTGGCATTATCTAAACACTTGCTATCCAGTAAAATATGCCTTTTACTTTGCAAGAAATCCCTGTTATCACAGGTGAATATTTTAATTGCTTCTAATTCGAGGTATGATGCACTCTTCAAGTCAACTATAAAACTCCAATTAATTTTAAAAGGTTTTTGAAACAAGTACATTTGTCAGCCTATCTGGCTGATTTATGGCTGTCTCTTGCCTGTAATACTATGGTAACAAAGACCGTTACGTACTACTATTATGGATAAGTGGTACGTAACATTCCTTTTCCTTCGACATTATGAATGCAGATCCACAGCACTTTGGGGTGTGCAGTGGTAGTGTTTGTCTGCATTCTGCATTCTAAAGCAGTATCTGGTTTCTCCTTATCTGAGCGACAGGTTCTCAGTTCAGGAATGCTGAGTGAAGAAGAAAACAGAAGAGAGAGTAGGCAAATGAATGCTTCAGATCACAGTGCAAAACCCATTTGTTAAACAGTTCCTGTTGTTATGATTAAGAAAGAATCCCAATATGGAGGGACAGCTGAAAGCAGCAGAGAGAAGCAGTGTTGTACTTGAGTAAGGAAGGCACTATTTCAAAGAGCAAGTGATAAAATTTATGAACAAAAAGATAAAGCTAAGGTAATGACTGCTGAGACAAAACAGGATTAAAAGGTGATGAGATCTTCAGAATAAATCTTTTGAAGTAGACACAGAGTTTAGAAGACAGTCTGTGGGTTAAGAGTCTGGAGACAGTAGTAATCAATGGATGCCCACCCTTTCTTCAGGAAAGAAATAGACAAAATTTCCAATTGAAATCTGCATTTGTTTCCCTAGTCAGTGAGAGCTCTGCCAAACAGGGACTGCTCTTTCCTAAGATGACTTGTGAATAGCATTGTTGTTCAGCTGTGCAGGTAGGCATTTCCTTAAAATTAATTTTACAAAGGAACATGTCAATGAATCTCTTCATTAATGTAAGGTACCTGTACTGGCCTGGGGTATGTACATCTCAGTAAACTATAAGGAATTCCAGTGGGTGAGTTGAAGTTGGAATAATCGTATTTAATAATGAATCAAGATGGACTGGCTTTTTCTCACCTGTCTTCATTCATCTGTTTAGGTAAAACTTCAAGGTAGCATGTAGCAAATGGAGAGAGAGAGGCATCTTATGTCTGTTTCTTTACTCAATAATCGTCCAAAATGCAATCATCTGAAGATAGCTGTATTCATTTGCCCTCTAGAAATGTGCAATTCTCTTCATGGACTTTCAAGGGAGTCAAAGTGACCCACTTAGCCTGGAGGAATAAGGTTGAATGATGCAAATAGTCACTAAGATCTTATTGCTCATCTTACAAAGAAGCTTTAGTATTTTTCATTTTTTTAAAAAAATGTTGTTATTGCAGTTTCGCTGATTTCTGTTTCAAAACTCTCTTGAGAGATGTGGTGGTATGTTGTGGGGTTTTTTGTTGCCAGTGCTTAAAGCATTAGTTTGAACTTCATTAAATTCAGTCTACTTGTTTGTTATTGAGTTGGTTGTTCTTCCTGCACAAGCTTGGGAGTAGTCATACTAACCTAACTATTCCAGAAAAGTGATCAGTCCAGAATGAGGTGAAAATTTTCTTTGAAATCCATAAGTTCTATACTTAGTTCCATTTAACTTCTTAAGAAGAGATCAACAGCGTGAATGTATATTACCCTAGATTGGCTCAAAGTACCTATCTTTCACTCATAAATTTGCTATGTGCTTAGAGATGTATTAACAATCCTATGATCTAATAAACAACTTCCCCTGCAGTGATGTCTCTTACAGTAAAACATGGGAATGAGTGTTTTCTCAGGGGTGCTTGTGGGTAATAGGTTCTTCAGTAGCTGTGTATTTGAGAAATGGATAAACCTAGAGTGGATAAATCAGATAAAACTGAGTGTGTTGTTTGAGCTGTGGGGTCAGTCCCTACACACTGTTCTATTTATGGCACAAATTATCTAATTAGTACTCAGGGAGCCTATTGTTAGTCTTGCATTGCTACAAGTTAGGGAATGAGCTTCCCTACAGCTCCTAATTACAATGCTGATGCAAGCTATTGGCAAAACCCATTCTCCTAGTTAGGAAGAGGAGCTGGCTGCAGAGCCAGTTCTCTGATGCAGTTTTATTTATTTTTATGGGATGTTTAATTCCCTGTACACTGCAGGTCTTGAACAACAGTAGATAATGTCCCTGTGCTTGTTCTCACGCTCTCTCTGCAGCTGGCACTTTGAGATGTTTCCCCTTCACTCCTAAGGGAAAGTGACACTATGTGCAATATGTCACCTTCTTGAAGGTCTCATGCAACTTCTGAGATGTTACACTCAAACCTCAAACTTCCAAATGCATCAGGTACTTTGTGTGCCTTTGCCTAAGGTAGATGTGTTTTCCCACATTTAGGCTTCTTCCTGCTGTTTCTGCTACACCATTAAGTGAAGCTGTCTAATTCCTTCCCACAGATAACTCTGCCAAAATACAAGACAGCAGTTACATCCCTACTTGCAAGCATGTTCCTTGCTTTTAATCACCCCACCTGTAGTTGCAAACAGAATTGCATAAGGAACATTAATATTTATGTCTTGCTACAGTGTGTTTAGTTTTTTATATTACAAAATCAGATCTGCTGTTCCTTTTTGAAAATTAAATGTTAAATTCTAGAAAAAAGCAAAATCAATTTTTGCCTTCTATGCTTGTCTCTGTAGACTAGGCTTTGAAATTGATACAACTTTAAAAAAATTTTTAGAAGAGTCCTACTTATAGGACTACCATGTTCCTATTGTCCTGGCCATATCTAGTCCTATAGACTTTGTACATGCTTCTGAAACCTTCAGAGGGTCTTAGGTTTTTCCCTTTTCTATTAACTACAATATCTCTTAATATCTCTCTTTAATATCTCTTATTCTAACAATCACACTTTTGTTTCCTTTGAGATTGCACTCAGTTCTGGGAATTTTTTTTCTTTAATGTAATCCTGTCTTCCCAAATGAATAATATTAGAAAAATTGGATAATAGGAGCTAAACGTTGAATTCCTCAGTACCTGTTATCATTACTGTGATGTGGCAGTGTGCAGCAGAGCATGCAAAGACCAGCTGTTATCACAACTGATAGATTTAACTTAACCTTTTGTTGGTGACAATACAGACCAAGGTGAGACCCTTATTATGAAGTGACATTGCATTCTAAAACACTTTCTTTGTCTGCAGCTCAATTCCTTTCAGACAACCCCCCCTGGGATTTATCATACTAGTTCTTTAGTGGGGCTTGAAAGCTTTTGACTACAATATCATGGTACTCCCAGAATGAGCAGTGGATGCTTGAAAATAAGCGTACTTTGCATCCTGGAACATTTTCCTCCCCAGCTCTGTCATATGATTGAGCATCTTTAAGAGCCAAGTAGGAAACGGAACAAAGGAAGTAATTGTTATTTTATAAATCTTCAGAGAACTACTAAAAAGTGTTTATAGTTTTTTCTCTCACTCTTTTGTGATGTTTTCTTATGCGTGACATGTTGAAAACAATGATAGATTATAAATTCATACATAAGTTAAAACTGGCAGAGTTTGGACAGGCTTGACAAATCCCTTCTCCTATGTAAGCATATATAGCTGATAAGCTTCAGGCTATCATTTAATTTACAACACTCAGTATGGGTAGTTATATCTTTATGTAGAAAATACCTTCATGTGCTGTGAGTTGTTCAAAAGTTGTTGATTGTGGTCTAGTGTCAAAGCAAGGTGAAACTTGGCTGTGCTTCTGGAAGGGCAGAAAGTTCTTAATGTAAAATTTTAGACTGCCACTGAGTTCAAGAGAAGGCAGTAGTTATCTCCAAGACTGTATCATCTGAAAATGCAACTAATATCTTCAGTGTGCTGGTTGAACTTACTTAAAAGGCTTCTTCAGAATGTAGTCATGCATTGGAAGTCAAGAGGGAATGGAAGGAATCTGAGCCTTTTCTACTTGAATTATTATATAAAATGTTGAACCCCTGGCCTGATGCGTAAGAGCTCATTTTAAAGGAAACCACCTAGCTTTATTATAAATGCAAAGGTTACCCACTCTTCTTTATTTCTGCAGTCTGGTCCCTTTATGCATGCTTTATAACATCCCAAAGAAGGGTTTATGTTTTCTGTATTTAAGCAGGAAGGATCACATTCGCAGGTGAGTGGATTGCCTACACAGGACATCTACCTAAGGACAGAAGAATTAGAGTTCTGTTCCTAATTCTTACAGGGTGACAGGATAATCTACAAGTGCCAATTACATTAAGATGCATGTAAAAACAGAATGTTCTAAACCACAGCTTGGAAGGAAGCACTGTATTAACTTGGAGTGAAACACTGAATGAAGGGACAGATTGTGACTTCTCTGCCACTTCAGCCTACAATGTGTTCAGATCTGAATCTTTCTGTTCTTTAAAGTGTCTGGGATGAAAACCAAATCCAGAAACTACAGTATGTGACGGTGGGGCACAACTCTAACAAGCCAGTGGAAGTATCACCACAGAAGAGTTGACCCATTTTAATGTAAGGTTTCAATTTGCAGTAGATCAACCAACCACCCTTAGACAACTAAATATATTAATACAACATAACCTGTTACTTTTTCTCCCTCAAAATCAGTATTTAGAACATTCAGTATTAGCTAGAGTGATATGCACAAATGCACCAAATTCTATTAACTTAGATGTATAGGATTTAAGTACTTTATGTATCTCTGGTCTATTGATGGGCCTTTAACTGGTGGTGACACATAGTGTGTCATGTGCTAAATTCTTTCTAAAATCTGCCATCTAGTGTAGCTGCCAAGAACTGCAAATTCTGGTCATAAGCTTTTTGAAAAATGTTATTGCTGGGTTTTTAAATTAAAATGTTTACAGAACCTGGACTAAAGGATGGTGGTGGGATGTTTTGGGTTTTTTTGGTTTTTTTTGTTTTTTTTTTTTTAACTGGAGTTAAATCTTAATGCCAGGAGTGAAAAATAATCTGGTTCAACAGGTGAAGTAATAAGCTTAATGTAGATATGACAGAGGCCTTATCTGAAACTCGATGTGAATATAAGTCTTAACATCTATTTATTTTCAAGGTTTTGGAAGCACGTAATGAATATATAATCTGACGGTTTACCATTTATTTGTTTCTAAACAATTTTTTACTCTTTAGCAAAGCAGCATTTAGTTTCTTCTGAAATTGAGACTATATTGTCTTAACTCTAGTATAAATAAGACTTAGTCCTGGATTTGGAGCTTCCAGTCTGCATTAGCAGGAGTGATAACTGAAGTAATGGGGAGGGGGTGTGTATGTGTGGTAAGGCAGGAAATTGAGGTTGCTTTTCTATAATTCCCCCATATCTTCTTACAGCCCTGTCTATTTAGGCTAGTTGGCTCCTGGTAGCAGCGACTGTTTTATTTTCTTTACTCATGCACAGTTAAGTGTCATACTGAAAGATGGCAGCATAGCTTAGAAACACAATTTATTGAATACTACTGTAGTGACTTAGTCAAAAGAGCAACTTATTCTTGCACAACATTGCTTAGGGATATCTTTGCAAACACTGCTTTCCAATGGTCTTTTGAAAAAGAATGAGGTGTTAGACCCTGAGGAAATCAGTAGTTATGGAGATATATTCTACAGGTGAATGAATAAATCAGACCAGCATATTTGAGTGTTTTTACACATTTTAAAGGCTTGAGATCTGGAGTAGTGATCAAAATACAGTTAACTCAACCATATAATTTTTGTCTGGCAATTTATCTACTTTTTCCATTCTCTAGCCTTTTGATTTGATGCAAGCATCTGACATTGATTATTCCATGTGGAAGAACCCCTTTGACAGCTCTTCATCACCATATGAAAGCACAAGGAGGCGTGTGAGCTTCATCCAGGTGGACTGTAAAGGGCTCTACAAACCAATGTATCTGCTACACAGGAGAGAGCATATCAAAACTGTAACTTTCTAAATAGAAAGGGAAAGGTCCTACATGATGAGGACATGGATAAAGATACCTTGCCTTCTGAAGAGATCTGAGACAAGTCACAAATAGCCTAGAAACTTCACTAATACAGCCAGTTTACTTTGTAGTGTCACTTTTGTACTTAACAGAAATGGTGACCGTGGGAATCATCTCGGACTTACACTGGTAGAAATATTTCTTTTCCCATACTGGGAGAGTTATCCTGGGGTACAATGTTTTCACTTAGGCAGGCTAGGCCACTGTAATTGTACTGTAATATGAGAAGTAGCAAAACTGCAGTTAAGTACTTAAGCACTTAAAGCCTATTGGAAACTTGCTTTTGATTCCACTAGAAACAATTTTACTTTTTCTCACTTCACAAGTTTTCCAATTGCAAGTCAGGGCAGCTGCAGTCAATCACAGCCCTTGGGTTGGTACATATGAGAGGGTCCCAGAGGGTTCAGGCTGTAGAGACAGAAACTGAGAAACTCCAGAGTTAAGAATTGCCAGGCTTTTCTTTGTACCTGTACAAAAAAGTGGATGTTGGTTGTAGGTGCTATTGATGTACAGCTAGTATTCAATTTTGAAATTAGAAATGCATTCCCTGACTTTTAGAGTAGTTTGGGGCAAAAGATATATTTACTTCTGAAGTTAAAGAAAATATTTGGGAGCAACTTGTCAGAGGCAGCTTTTGCTTGGTAAACATGGTTGGCTTAGACAACAAAAGCCATTGGCAAACCAAAACACTTGAGGTCAGTATGTTCTACCCTGCACAAACATGTAGGTAAGCAAACTAAAATTCATCAGTCTGGGTTTAAACTGCTCTCAAGAGACCCATAAAGGACAAGGTAAATGAAGTGGCTAAACACACAGGGTTAATTAGGCACTGACACGCCAACGCTCGAGTAGTATATCTGAGTATCTCTCTTGCTTTATGAATTTACAGGAGGAGGAACACTCAGCAGGAAAAACACCTCAAGAGTTTTCGAGAGCGCAGAAACAGACTTATAATCCTTTCTTACTCCAGAAGTTCCTGCCTCATTAATATTTTCATGCTTGGTAGCAGCTTTCAGATTTCTACCCACATGCCTAGGTTCAACTGACCTGAAAGCTTGGTTGTTGAATTAGGAAGACCATGACCACAATTTCCTATAGACCCAAACTAATTTGGCTTTGTTGTGGAAATATTGACATATTAATGTATTTCCTACATTTTTAAACAAAAAGATAGCAGATGTCTGGCTGGCTTGACACAGATCACAGTGAAATTGCTATATAATTTATAGTAAGCCCATGCATTGTTCAAGTACATTCCTGACAGTATGATGCCTCAGGCTCAGTATAGATACTAGGAGTTATTAAGACCAAGACAAATCCTTTGATATATCATTGTAAGTCACTCTTAAAAATAATATGATGGGGATTTTGGCTAGTAAGAAAGAACAAAACAAATCTTTTGAGTGGTGGATTTTTTTTTTTGTATTTTTCATTTGGCTTTGAATTTTGAAACTCAGTGATTCACAAGCTTTGTCCATTGGTGCTGAATTTTGAAAAGGACTATTTTGATGGATCTGATGACCCTCTAAACCATGAACCATGAACCTTTCCTTAATCCTGTTAGATGTAAGAGCAAGGAGTAATCAAAACCATATTGCAGCTATTTCTACCTCTCATTATTTGGGAATGCATCTGTGCTATTCTGTAGCAGTGACAATACTGAAATAGTGGCCTAAGGGCTAGCTGTGTACTCAGTCTAAGAAAACATGGAAGCTGAAAGAGAAAATACACTTAAATGTTCTTTGTTGACATTAGAATGCCAAAGTGGGAAAACAGATTATTTTGTTAAGCAGCTGTTTGACAGACTCCAGAGTTTCAAAGTAGGCTTATAGAGCCTGGACAGGCAGAAAAGGGGATTTGTAAAGGATAAGGAAAATCAAGGGAGAAGAAATTTTTAAATAATCCATAAAAATAGTAAGATAGTAGTACAGATGTCTGAAGATAGTAAAAGAACTGGGTCTAAGGCTTGCACATTCATTTTGAAACCAAAAATAAAGAAAATTGTTCTTCTCTTCAAGCTGTCCTTTTTACAGTATCTAAAACTTCCTGAGCTCTTTTCACATTGCATCAGTAAAGTTCTCCCTAGGTCCTGTGGGTGTTCTTTCAGTCTATCTTCAAGTTGATTGCACAGCTGCAGGAGAGGTAGGTATTCTATCAGGCTTCTCCTGCTGCTACACAGTCTGTCATTTTATTGCCTCTTTGAATCTCAACAGCTTTAATTGATTTTAAAAATAGAAGTGACAAAAATAAGATAAAACAAAAAACATATCACCCATTGCTTTTCCCATATAACATACTATAATTGACTTCCAGAGCAGCCAACGGCAATGCTCGTGGAAGCAATTCACCCAGCAATTTCTTAGTTGGAGCCTGCTTTGGCAACATGAACGTTTTACCAAGGGGTAAGGTGGGTTTTCTGTTATTCAACCACAAAGAGCTTGACTCAGTGAGGGAATCAAGTTCTGTGGTCTGTGTTATGCAAAAGTCAAGAGGGACTTCTTGTTGTTGGTGAATGTGACACTCACCTAAGCATGTACAAACAGTAAAGTCAAGAAGACAATTATCATTTCATCTTCTTTTAACTGATGAAACTGCTATAATTCTTAGAATTCTTACATGCTTCACTTAGGGGCATGGGAGGATCTTTTCAATTCCTGGATTCCGTAGCCAGAAGGGTTGGAGAATGATGGTTGAAACTGGTCAGCCTTTTCCTATTGGCAGGCTTGTTGTTTGTCTTGGTCTCTGTCACCATAATTCCCATTAAACAGTGTCAAGATGGGAAGGCTTATAATAAGGAAAAGCCTGTAGTGAATGAAAGAGGAGGAGGAATATTTTTAACAGTATAGGTGTATAAAATTAGCAAGATGCAAGAGTGTCTCTTTTCGGTTTTGAGAACAGTAATGGGGTAAATTGAGATTTGACTAGAACTTCTTGAATTGAAAGTGGTTTTAATCGTTCAGAATTAGAGTAGCCTAATAAATAGCTGCTTTTATAAACTTGTTCTAGCATGAACCACCTGGATGGTACGTGTACAGTGGGAAGAGTTACTGTGGGACATTGGAATTGATGACGTACCACACAGTGGGAACAGCATGTAATACCAATAAACACATTCTCAAAGACTGAGCTTGTATAAATGAGAGAATAATGCAGAAGAAATCATCGTTTTGCTTTTAATTGTATAGGTAAGTTATAGTACTTAGTAATAAAATACTAAGGCACAAGAGGATGTGTTTTATTGCTCCAGTAATAGCTGCTTTGGGTGTGTTGAGAAGTAACCTTGGACCATCACTTCCTCTTAGCTGATAATTAACTAGGAGGATCATTATAGCTTAGATTAAATTTACCAGCCTCAGAAAGCCTTGCAAATGAGATAAACGCAAGGTTGGAAAAGACATTACTGCTCATGAGTTGAGGTGGCCTTCTGCAGAATTTATTAGACTGGGACCTAAGAGACCTGACTGCTGTAGCTGCCCCAGGTAAAAGATTCTGTTCTTGCTGGGTATGCTACTTTGAGTTTAGCTACCCTTTTTCCTTCCAGTCATTTATTTCTCCTATTTACACCTTGGTCTGGCCCCATAGCAAAACTAATCTGATAGTCCTGCTTGGGCTTTCAGCAAGTATTTCTGTCATGATCTGTGAAGAATGGAAGATGATCAAAGTATTTCTGCCATAAGCTAGTAGATGTGAGTAATCTTCAGGAAAGTTTTGCTTTCTTCCCTTGTATACTTCTGGGGTCTGGCAAAGGCCTGAAAATAAAAAACTGCACAGGAAGTTCTCCCTGTTTCTCCAAATTCTCATAAGCTACTGTAGAGTTTAAATGAAATCATGAATAAATCTCATATGCAATGAGGTGCATGTATTTCTGGACCCCAGCTAGTCTGGCTAAACTCTGTCAGGCTGATATAATTCAAAATAGTGCAGATGAGCTTGTGCAATGCACAGCTTATACTTCAGATGGATTTCATTTAATTAGTTTTGACGGAGAGCAAAACAGCAACAAAAATTCCACACAATGAACAGTAATATTCAGACTTTTGACAGCTTTTCCCCAGCATGCTGCCTTGATTCTCAAGGTCCTTAAGGCAAAAAGCTGTCTTGTTTTGATTCCTGACCTGGTTGTCTTTAGACAGGTGTGCAAAGTTCACGTCATGTTAAATTTATTCGGGTGATGAGCATGGGCTGATGTACAAAGGAACATGGCCTCAAAGACCATGTTAGGGCCTTGCAAAATTCCATTGTGAGGGATGGTTGTGGGGTTGGCGGCTTTTATACACAAGTAATGATATCTATGGTACTGGTAAGGAGCATGGTGTCTAACAACTCAGAATACTGTTGCTGAGCATCCTCAGAAAAAGCTAGATAGGCATTCTGCTCCCTCTTCTGACTGTGTTTCAGCTGCAATAGCTGGAGAACTCATGGGAAAAAAAAATCACTTTTAGTTTAGTTTCAAAATCTCACCAGGCACCTGTGTACTAGAGTGCCTGAAAGTGCACATGTAAAATAAAGTGATAAAAAAGAAAAGTTTGGAAAAATTATGCTCAGTCCATGATCAACTGACGTAGCACATTGCTGGGATGTTTGGAAAGGGATGTTGGTTCTGAATCACCTGCATCTAGTGATTGACTAGCTCTTTTCCTTTAGATTCTATCTAGATCTAGTAGATACAGAAGTGGACAGGAATATAGGTTCTGTCACTTGCTGCTGCGAGAAACTGAGTATGTCAGCCTCTTGGCACCAATGCTTTTCATCTGGCAGCTAGGGAAAATACCATCTTTTTTTGTCACTTACCTTTTTATTGTTTCCAGCGTACTCTGAGACTTAGTGATCAGAGTTCATTGGATTAAAAAAAAATAAAATTTTAAAAAGCAGAATAAATAAACAAAAAAACAATTGAAAACTAGAGTAACAAAGCTTTACCATGCATTGCAACCAGAGAGGAACAAAGGGCACCTGTTATGCAGGGTTTAGCAACAAAGGCTATTGAATTTTATTGCTTTGTATCATAACAGTCTCGGGTCTCTTCTTCACAGGGCAACTATGACACATTTCTTTAAACGGTAGTTGTGTCCAAAAGTCGTTTATAGATTACAATCAATTAGTGATTTGCCATTTAGTCATTGTCAGAATCAGGCTGTTAACAGCCATGTTTGGGTGTTTGCATAAACTTACATCTGCTAAAACTGTAATTGAAAGGCATAAAAACCTATTCACAAAATCAGACATCATTGTTTTCAAATCAAGAAAATATTTCCATAAGGGTTCTAATAACTTTTTTGAACTCAAAAAACCTTGTCAGTTTTTTTTAATTTTAACTATTATTTTATAAAATTGCCAAAATAAGCTGGGCATGTTCTCTTTAAGAGGAAAACAGAGAAAGATGAAAAATTGTCATGTTTGGATCAAATGTTTTTGGTTGTAAACAGTCTTTCTTGCTTTACTGTCCTTTTTTTTTTTTCCTCTTCAGTCAGCTGAAACATTAGTTTTATGTAGCTGTTTCCTGCATTTAACTGAAGAATGATAGCTTCAAGATTGTAGGTGAGTTTCATTCACTTTAATTGTGATTTAATTGGGAAAGTGCTTAACTCTTTGCTCAAAAGATTGCACACCTATTTTGTGCCTAAAGAAAAATAATGTTGAAGGCAAAAGGAGATCATTCAGGAAGTATGACCTGTGCTTCCCTATCCTGCTTGACTTCATTTATGTAAGTCTTCTTGCTTTCACCAGAATTTATTTTCTGAACTAGAACAAGTTGTTATAGCTTATTAAAATGTATAAGTATATAATCTCTCTTGCTGCTTTCAGAAGTTCAGTGTCTGCTGCATAAATTAATGCACCTACACCTCAAGAATGGACAGGATGCAAAAAGTAGTGCAAGATTACTGACTTTTGAAAGAAGATTGGCTGGAGGTGCTTTGCTTCGTAATGTCTGCACCAAGCTAAAGACAGTTTGTCATAAAACCATCAGGTGCCAAGTCATTAAACCTTATTTTATTGAGGGGAAATAGATTCTTGGGATGCCAAAAATACGTATGAGGTAGGGACATGTTATTAGATCAATTTCATAACAAGATAAAAGAAATGGAAAGTGTATTTTCAATCAATTATTTCTGAAATAATTACTGCAATGTAAAGAAAGAAAATACTTTGTCTACTCAAGTTATATACTAGGTCTAGACCAATGAATGCATTAGTGAAATAACTCAAAGTTGAGTGAAAACCTAGTGTGTGAGGAATGGAGGGTGAAAGAAATATATTTCTAATTTTCTCTGAAATTGAAATGCTGAGGAAACTTCATTTTGGAAACACTATGACATTGCGCCTCTGGAAGGAGCTATGCTCTCCTTACTGCCGTAGTTGATCTTCCAATTGATGTTCTCATCAGTGTTATTTCATTTTTTTTCTGACCTGTCCTACCAAGCTACTGAAGCACAGCTAATATATTGGCCATTTTCTTCCTCCTTCACTCAGGGGCAGCTCAAGCTCATGCATGCTCTGATACTACGATAAATTAAAAACAAACATGTGCATGCTTCCATGTCATTGATGCTGGGAGGCACAAGAGCAACTATTGATTCAACATAAACACTGCCACCCTGCAAGTCTGGAGATTCCTTTGACAAATTATTGCCATCAAAGTGAAGCATGGGTTTATTTTTATTTTTTCTTCCTGCTTTGGTCCTCTGTAATCACCTCTACCACGGCTGACTTATCCACGGGGCCTACACACTGTGTCTCTCTGGGAGAAGCTGCCTTTGCCTCCCACTAACCTGTGTGTAAGGGCAAGATCATTACCAGCTTTCTTCACGTCCAGCTTACAAGTCACTGTGGTCAGTATATGCTGCTTGCTCTCTGACAAGCTTTGTATTTGCCAAGTAGCATCTCTGTCCTTAGTTATGGTTAAGTAAACTGTGATTGAGTTTAAATGACAGAACAAAGGAAGAGTGTCTAACCCCTCTCCACAGCACAACTCTCCAAGAATACAGGGCTAATCTGGAAGTTAAGCAGGACCTTGTTAAAATATTGACATCACCTCACTGCTGGAAGCATGGCTGCAAGTGTGTATTTCGTATGTTAAACCACCGAGTTTCTATCTACTAAGCAAAATTCACTTCCCTGTGGAATATTTCTTTAGAGGCTATGTGAGGCTCTGCTTCTCCTGCTGTCTTTTAATCTACGGACACACATGTGATAAGGACAGAGGTATGAAAGCTGAGACATGTCACTACAGTGTTTCCTGGACTCAGAGCCAAGAACTGTGAAACTGGGAACAGTGTTTGGCTAGATTGGTTTTCTTTTTGACAG
Organism: Psophia crepitans; assembly: GCA_013399095.1. NCBI lineage: Eukaryota > Metazoa > Chordata > Aves > Gruiformes > Psophiidae > Psophia > Psophia crepitans. The sequence continues at coordinate 2,247,192 of VWZZ01003902.1, forward strand.
AAGCTCTATGTAATTTTCTGGGAATGTGATGTAGCAACCTTTTGCTTTAGACCTTGCATGTGTTTAAACCTGTTCAAGAGTCTGAAAAAGCATCCAGTCTCGTTCCAGTCTGACTTAGGATGTCACCAGTATATTTTAGCAAGAGTGACAAACTTACCTTTAGAGAAGTCCAAGGCTGGAATATTGTGAGTGCTGGAACTTCAGTCAATTTCTCTGCAGGAAGTTTGCAAGGTAAGTACTGTGCTTGGCTCAGAAAGAAGGATCTAGGCACTGGCCTCAGCCTCCTCCATGCGGAAAAGCTATCTGCACAGAACTCCAGGGAAGTCAATGTGGTTTTCCATAGGCAGAGATGAACCCCCTGCTTGAAGTGACTTCCAAGTCCAAGGTGGCAGGCTGCTCCTGGGAGAAAGTCACAATCGTAACTTCAATTTATGTGCACTCTGTGTATATGTATGTCTAGACTTCAGGCAAAAGGTTTTGTACCCAAACCTTGATTCTTTTAGTTTCTTATCTGTGCTTTTAAAAGGACATATTAGTGTGTGTGCTTTTTCATAAACACCCTTTCTTCCCCTAGATTTCCTGTATAAATAAACAATTAGTCATGCTTGACGGATAGGATATTAAATAAACAGATGATCCAATTTGAGTGGACAGTTTGTGGAGAATACTGATGTGTTGCTATCTATATACATTCCTCTCCAATGAGGAATGCTGCCTGAGTCTAGAGAACTCCTGTGCCATAAAAAAACCAAATTCTATAATGATGAGGAAATCTCCACATGATGTTCTTGAGGCTCTGATTGATAATACTAACTGGAATTACAGAATGAATGAAAATACAGTATGGCCGTTATCTGCCTGGCAGCAATGCCAGAAACCAGTGGAAAAGTTATCAGTGCTGGGATGACGCTGCTGAAGTGCTAGACTGGTACAAAGGACATGTTGATTCTAAACTTCCTACTGCTTTGTTCTTGGTAATCACAGGCAAGCCAGGCCATCTGGTTGTATGTCAATTTACCACATTTGGAAAACACGTATTAGTACAAACTTCCTCGGGAGTCCAATGTATTTGGATTTCTATATGTGGAAAATGCTCAATATTAGCAGTGGTATTACTGCAACTAATAATGGCATGCTGAGAGGTCTACCAACACAGGCTAATTATCCATTTTAAGTAGATGAATTTTCAAAGCTATTCCTTGAATTTATGCTTTTCTTAGGGGCCAATAAAACTATAATTCTTGATGTGTTACTTACCTCAAATCTAGAGGTGATTAGGACACAGCTAGTAGGAACAATTGCCTGTAGTTGCTAGATATGTTTCTAAACAGGCAGATGATTAAAATTTTGTTTATGAGCTATCCTGAGACAGCTGTACCTTTGGGATCACAATAAAAGATGATACAGTATGTCTGTGATAACACTTCTGGATCTAAGAGACCACCTGTCACCTCTCCATTTCCGTGTCTGGGTGAGACTCAATGCATATTGTATGTTACCATGCCACTTTTCTCTGGGAAGTAGAGCGGGGTGCATAGGCTGGACAGGAATGTGTGGCATGCTCTAGCCAAGTCTCCAGCTTTGACAGTCAGGAACATAATGGACCACCTGGCTCAAGATGAATATGTGGAGACTGAAAACAATTTTTGGTGCAGGAGGAAAGTTCCTAGTCTTTCTTTACTGGGTTAATGTAACAGTGCATTACAGCAACGTGGAAAATGTTCTTAAGAAAAAAAAAGTGAGGGAGTTTGAGAGGAGGTAGTTTCTGCAATGACACACTTCCCCAGCCACAGGGAAGTGGTGTGGCTTGGATTAACCTTCTTAGGGTGAGAACTTTCTGGCTTCTGTGCATAAGTCTTTCTGCAGCCAAATATAAGAATGGATCAGACCAAATACCCTACTAGTTGGCAATTGTCTCCCATGATGCCAAGTAGCAGAAACTTAGGAAAAGAATATAAAAAATAGAAATGCTGGAGTGTATTCTCTGACAGTACCCAGGATTTATGATGGATCCCAACCATTGTTCCCTTTACCTTTTTGGCTTCCACAGCATGATAACAGTATCTGTGGGGTGGACTAAGTAACACGAATGTTATATCCTACCACTCTTGCCAGTAGTTAGGTTTGGAAAGAGTAATTCCAGAGCTAGTGTACCCACAGAAAAACAGGGATATTCCCTTTATGCTGCAGAGACTGTAAAAAAGCAGGGCACTCAAGTTCACAGACTGTTTGTTCATACCTATTCCGGAGATTATTCCTGAGCGTTTGCTGTGTGGTTTCAAGTTAAGGGATTAAACTTTCTCCTCATGCAAATAGGTTTAGCTGTCTTTGATGTCAGTGGAAACTGTACTGGCTGACCCCCCTGGTTGAACTTAGCTCATATGAGTCTTACATACTCAGAGAATATTTTCACCTTTCACCTACCCACACTGTGATACTGAATGGTAAATTAGGAAAGAACAATTTCCTACAATGCACTTTTATATCTGGGATGACAATTAAATTGTTATATAGCGTTCTCAGATTTTACATGCAGAAAATCACACTAAGCATGGGTGTGAGTGAACCAGTTACGCTTCTGAATGCTGTGTTACTAACTGCAGACCCTTATTAAGCATGCTGAAAAACCACATAAAATAAACTAGAGGGCATAGTCTGCATTACTTTGGAGTTTACTACAGCAAAGCTTTCAGGGAAAAATACTTTCACATACATTACAACATTGCTTTTGCATAACCTTACTTTTGTGTGCTTTTCTACCTTTGACTGACCTCCTTATTCTTGTAGTAACATACAGCAATTTAATATACAACAGTATACAAAACCACTGTCTATACTCATGTTATTGTCTGAAATGGTTGTTATAAAAAAGCTGAAACAGGGACATAATGCCTTTGTTTCTCAGATATTTAGTCATTTACTGAATACTGGCTACATTTGCCTGCAATCAATGAGCTGCCTTTGTACATTCCCACAGATAACAGCAGTGAGTAATCTGAGGCCCTTCTTTCAAGAGTACTTTCCATGCAGTCTCATTCACTCTTTGAGTGTTGATTCCTGCCTCAAAACAGTTACAGCCAGTCCTGATTTTCCAACATGCTGAACTTCAAGTAAGCAGCTCTGTGCTCTCTGTTATACTGGCCCTTGCAGTTGAGAAACATCTATGAAATCATTGTCTTCCTGCTTTCAAACCTTGTTTTCCCATTATGGGCAAAGGACTGTACCCTTTGCCTGTGCCACGGCTAACCATGGTCATGCTTTGTGCTTCCTTAGCTGCCTGGCTTTGTTCCCTGTTTTCTTTTGCTTTGTCCTCAAGATTTTTTAATAGAAACCATCCCTTTTTGTTTGTGGGTTTGGTTTTTGGTTTTTTTTTTTCCCTAGATTTGTGCTGCACCTAGCACAGTGGAACGCTGGGACTTCAGGAATCTGTGCTACAAATAGGAAATAATTCCCTTAGCAATAAAGTCTATGCATTGGGCAGAGCAGTTCAGTGTCACTGAACTTTCATTCACATGTGCTTTCCATTGCAGAGTAATGTGTCCAGCATGTCTTTATGTCCAAGTATTATGTTTTTTTTTTAGGATTATCAGTGTTGGCGGCTACATTTAGGGGACCTTTTGGCTACTGAAACTTCTGTTGGAAGCCTGGCTAACTCCAGCTTTCCCTAAGCTACAGGGCTACAACTCTCCCTGTGGTTAAAATGATCCACTCCTGTATAGTTATGTACATTTTGTTCCTTTTGACAATTTTTTCCCAGTGTGGTGTGGGCCAAGAGGCAAGTGGATGTCTGAGAAGAAATCTTATTCTCTATGTGACACTCAAGTGTCAGGGAGGCTTAAAGTGCTGTCTGGGATATGACACAGTTTCCTTCTCCCACTATGTAAGACCTCTGAGTTTCTCTAACTTCCTTTAATACAGCTCCTAACACTTATGTCCGTTGTCCTACATTTCCCCCCTTCCAAATTACATCATGATGTGTGTATATATAAATGCAATTAAATATGCTGCAAACCTTGATAGAGAGATATACTAATGAACAACCTGCTGACTCCTTGATTTCCCTATTGACATTTTAGTGCCTTATTACAATTTATTTTTTTCTTTTGAAGAATCACATTTCCAGCTTTGAATTGGATCTCTGGGAATAAAGGACAGCCTTGGAGATGGCTTCATGAAGGAATTACTTAGTACTGCACTTTCCACAAATTTACCCTTCCTTTTGTGTAGTCAGCCAAGTTATCAAGCCAAGAATGGTACAGAGAAAAGTGACTCTTGGCTTTTTCAACCCAGGCTTTGCAGCTGCCTTTCTTTCCCTCCATCCTCAGATCACCCTGACCTGTTTACCGGTTAGAAATCTGTGTTGTAGGGGACAGAAATATTGTTTTACACCTGAAACTCAAGTGTTACCGTAAAGTCTGGCAGAGGAACTCTCTAAGACTTGTTTTGGAGCTTTAGAAAGCGGCATTCTTGATTGCAGCGCTGGATGCACGGGGGATCGCTCCTCCTGCCGTGCATACTCAGAGTTAGTTTACATTTATTAGCCCAACTTATGCATATTCATACATTCACCAGCATAACCTGTACATATTCATACTTTCTAAACTACAATTGGTCAACTCTTTGCTCGCTTCAATTTAAAACCACAGTATCTCCTAAATTCACTACGCATGTTCAGTGAGTGGGGTCTGTATCTGGGGAGGGGGAGTTTTTAGCACTGGAGGTGTGGTTTTCACATGATAATGAGACAGTTCATGCTAAGGATACCAAGGAGAGGAATTTCTGCTGACTTCTGGCTCTCAAGGATGTATCTCTCTCTGTTAACAAGTGTTCCTCTATGCAAGATTCCTTTGCTACATCTTCTCTAAGCATAACTCATTCTAATTAAATACATTTGAAAGTTTCAAGGATGGTCCTCCTGTTCTCAAACCCCCAGTTATCTTATTCTCAGGCAATGAACAATAATGAAAACACAGCTCAGAATATGCATCCTACATGTTAACTCCTTCTTCTCAAAAGTGCTTTCAGCTACGTCTGCGGGTTCCAAAGGTTACAATGACCTACTCTATTACCCATAGAAATGTTAGAGAGGCATTTTAGCTTACACAAGCACCACTCTCTATTCAGCCATATGTTTCTAACAATGTTCAGGAATGTTTTTAATCTCCATCTCAGTTTCCCATTCATAACCTTGAGCTGAGGATCCCCATAAATGTAATAATCTGTGATATGTGGAAATCATCTAATAAAGGCTCTGGGCTGCGCGGAGGCGATGGTGTCAGGAACCACAAGACCTTTGGGTATTTGCCGAAAGCCAGTTGGGAAGGATTTGGAGGCAGTAGGAACCTGTCTGCTCCTCTCCTCTGCCCATAGTGCCCTGAGGAGGGGTGGCCTGAGTCCTGACCATCCAGTATCTCAAAGGGCAGTGGCTGAGCACCTGGCTGGCTAACTTTGCCCCTGTGAAGCATGACAAAGGAAAGAGCAAAGACATATCAGAAACTTACCGAAAAATTTACCTGAAAGGTTGTGGAGGAGCACAGCCCCAAGACAGAGGCTGCAGCCATAGGGAATGTCTGTGTGGGGCTGGTGGCAGCCCTGGAGGCTTCCCACCACCTCTGCTGGCCAGGGTCAACCATCTTTGTGAGCTTGTACCTGCTTTCTACAGAACATTTCCTTTGATGGTTTTTGGTATTTTTCAGCTGAGGTCGATTAAATCTGGAAAAAAAAAAATTAAACCCAGAGTGTTAAGCGTTAGGCTGGGGGCAACTTCATGGAAGTCAGTGGGCAGCAAAACATCCGCTGCCTGATGGCTCAGCTCAGGAGTAACAGCCCAGGCACGAGTTTCAACGGTGACCATCACCGAAGTCAATTTGTCCGCATGTTTCTTTTTCCGTACCGAAGTACCTTTTTCTGAGGTAAAATGAGGCGGCGCGAAGCCTCTCCGGGCAGTGCTCCGCGGCTCCCTGCCTGAGGAGGCGCGGAAGCGGCGGCGCGCGCGGCGATACCCGTCTGAGGGGAGAAGGCAGGCGGCAGCGCGAGGTGCCCGTCTGAGGGGAGGAGGAAGAGGATGGCGCTCCCAGGCGGAGGGAGAAGCAGACAGCCCCGAATTTTGTCTGAGAAGGGTGTAAATTTTTATGTAAAGCAGTTTAGTACCCCCGAGTGAAGGGGATTACCGTTGTTCCCTGAAGTGAAAAGCTGTTTGTGGCGCTTGTTTCTCAGTAAGAGCAGAGGACTCAGCTGTTGCTGCTCGGAGGTGAAGTCACCTAACCAGTGGCAGCTGGGTGCGAGCAGAAACCTGAGGTAATCTGCTTTGTAACCCACCCCGGGACAAGCAAATACAGCATTTTGGGGCTTGTTAAAAAACACCTAAGAGGACTTCAGCAGGAATTAAAGCTTAAGGATGCCTGTCTTTACCCAGCGCTCAGGTGGGGTCAGAAGCTCTGAGGTACCTTCACTTCACTGCTTTATTCAAAATATTCCGGGCATGCAGAAATAATTGAACTGCAGAAGCCAGAGCTGTGGCTGTTGCTAGGGGATAAACTCGGAGTACAGTAAGAGGGAGCCTTGTGAGCATCGGTCGAGTACAACATGAGATTCTGTACAAGAAGTAAAGGTCTGAAACAGCGCTGTGTTGCACAGAGGTGTGAGCCCCACGGTCTTGTTCCCTTGGTCCTGATGAGAGTGAAATTGACAACTTGATTGAAATCAGCTGGAAAAGATTTCCAAGAAAACGGTCTTCAAACAGCGGCTTCTTTTGTTTGCAGCAGTCACCACCCTGTGACTCCAGCATTAATTGCTGCATTAGCAGTGCCCGGCGTGGCAGCCCGCAAAGCCTGGTGAAGCAAACCCCTCCTCCTTCCCTGCCTGGCTGAGGTGTTGTCTGTGCTTAGCAACTTCCATCAGGGCATCGCGGCATGTGTGTGCAATCGCGGCCGGGAGGCTGAAGAGGAGAGCTATACCTTTAACAAAAAGGGGGTGCGAATTTCTCCTCTGTAGTCTTTCCGAGTAGCTTGCGAGAGACAAACCTCAGCGCAGAGGCAGCTCAGCGCACGGGAGCCGAGTTTTGTGCATTGCCCAAACTGACATCTCAACTTTGTGAAGGACTCGGGTTTCTTCTGTTTGTTTGTTGTTTTTTTTTTTTTGTTATTCCTGGACTTTGTAAGAGAGAAGAGCCTTTCTACCCGTTTGAACCATGAGCGGCTGTTCAAAGAGATGCAAGCATGGGATTGTCAAATTTGCCCAGACTATTTTTAAGCTCATCACAGGCACTCTCAGCAAAGGTAAGAGAAGGAATTTAATTCATACTACTCTGTGCTGTTAGCCTTGAGGGGGGAGTTCTTTAGTCTTTAAGGAGGATTGTCATAGAGTTTATTATCCTTCAGAGGTGTTCTGGTTTAATTCTGGGAATTGGCTGCACTGAAAGAACTTGCTGTGTGCCGTGAAGAGTGGAGCTGTGCTGTAAAGCCTTATGTAATTGTTTCTAACTTGTGTAGTTTGTAACCTGTATTTGTCTATTTGCTATAGCTCGCAAGTGTAGCGAGCTATTTCAGTGTCTTCAGAGGTGTGTTTCTGAAAGCAATTGGTGTGCAGCTTCAGAAACTTAGACTTCGTAACTGTCAGTAATCAGCACTCCTCCGTGTCATTGTCTACTTTAGTGGTTTTGCTTTTTTGAAGCATATGTGTACCTTGGTTCAAAATATAGGTTGCTGCTTATCACATGCATTTGTGTACCTTTTGCTTATCTACCTTTCGCTTGTCACCTGCACACTGTGTGCCTTCTCATGCGTGGGTGAAACAACACCAAACTTATTTATGCTGCCCCTCTATTCTTTGTAATTCTAGTAGTTCCTGTGATAGTGCACTGAGGTAAGTTGTTACCTTATTTTTGTTGGTCATTCCTTTCACAATGATATTTCTCAGCACCACCTATGGCAGCTGATTATATGAGTATTGGTGATCTGTTTGGGAACTCCAGACAATAGTATGCAATGTTATGCCTGACCGCCATTTGCCTGTCAAGATGTGGACAATGTTTAGGTGACAGTTAGACTTCAAGTTTTGTGTGTGTTTGATTGAAGGGGGTGTGATTTTTGTAATTGATAATTCAGTTAAGACCAAACTATTAGTGGAGAGATTTGTATAAGGCTGAAGAGTTTTTGTTATGATGTGGTTGTTTGGGGTTTTTTTTAATACAAAATCTGAAGCCTTTTAAAATGTGTTTATAGTCAAGGAGTAAAATAGAAGCCTTTATTTTTCAGGTAAGTTTAGAATCCTATGAGGTGTGTGGCTGTGTTGGTTGTCTGGAGCACATGTGCTCCTGCATGAATTTTAATGTTTAAGTTGTTTCTTAGGATAAACTGAAGCAGACTGAAATGACTTCTAAAACAGCAAATGTGAAAGTGCCAAGAACTGTTAAGTACAGCTTCCTTTTGTAGAGACTAGGGAAATTTATTATATCAGTCTCTCTAGAAAAGAGGTATGAGAAATCTTTCTTAGAACTACATTAACCTTACTGGCTTTCAAAAGAAATCTGCACCAGAAAATGCATGACACATTAAGAATACCGGACGGGTTGGTTGCTTTTAAAATCAAGACTGCGTCTTCTTGTATTTGATTATTCTTTTTCGACTTTTTGTCCTCCATGTCATCCATAGCCTGTCAAACACCAGCAGAGGAAAGATTAAAAACTTGTAAAAGTCTGTTACAGAAAAGAGCCGTCAGATGTTGGTTATAATTCATGATTAATGCCAAGATGTCTCTTTAATGTTAAAAACAAAAGAGAAATTCACAGAAGAAAATATCACAAAAGAAATTACTTATTATCGCGGTAGGGAAGAGAAAGTAGTGGTAGGATGCTGCCTGTAAGACCGCCTGTCAGTATGGTGTATTTGGTGTACTTTATTTGTGTTTTATTCAGGAGATAATGGAACATAGGGTGTACATCACTATATTCACAAGAGATCAACAATAAACTTTGTGCTGTTTGCTTGAGCTCCCATTAAGACAAAACGAACCCTGTGTTCTGGTAGTGTTTCCTCACGTGCTCATGTAAAGCAGTTTGTCTGATGGAGTCTTCAAGCAGTCCTTGAGCTTCCACTGCTTGCCTCGCGTTGGCAAAGGGATACATCAACACTTTGTTCTGTCAGTAGAGCAGCATTATACAGAGAGCTAGAACTGAGAGTATAAAATGTCCAAGGCTTGCTTACTTCACTGCGTTCCCCCCCTTTCTTCTGAAAGATGCCAGTGTTGCGCTGTCAATGTCTTTGCAGCCAATGCAATGATATGATATAGTTCTACCCACATCTTTCCTACGGCAGTGTCTATTTTCAAGCTGCTTGGATTAGATAAGAGTAACTTCCTAGGATTCAAAGAATTTAAAACTCTGATAAACTCTCTTCCCCGCCCCCCC
>VWZZ01003902.1:2256618-2269913 GCA_013399095.1 Psophia crepitans
CCCCCCCCCTTCCCTGCTCAGCTGCTTGTGTTTTGAACTGGAAGAACCAGATTCAGGAAGGAATAAATCATGTAAATGAGTTTGCATATATATCAAAGCCTTTCTATAATTAAAACACATGTTTCCATATCATTACCTATGAAACATATAACTAGAAAGAAAACTATTAGAAATCTCGCTCAGGAGTGTTGATTTAAAATAAAGTGTTGAAGTTTGTTTGTACATTTATACTAGAGTTTATTGTTTATTTCTTTTACTGAAACTTCTGCATGTAAAACCAGAAATAGAAACTGTTGTATATTGCTGTTGTTATGGGTTTTTTTAACATACGCTCTGTATGTGCTCTTGAATATTCAAGCAATATCCCCTGTGTTCTTCGTCCCACTCCTGCCTCATTTTCTTCATACTGTTTAATGTTGTGGGTTTTCTTTACTTTAAACAGTTTTTACAAGGAAAAAGCCTTTGTGAGGCACAAGATTCATTCTCTTCTTATGCTTCCATCTTTCTGAGGGTTATTGCAGTGGGAAATATTCTGCAGTTCAATAAGATGTAACCCTTAGCTGTGCTCTATGGCTTGTGCTTGTCTTAAAAACAGCTTTTTTCTTTCCCCTTGATTATTTATCATAATAAAATGAGACTGACAGAGCTGCAGCTGTGTAGCCATTCCTTTTGCAAGAGGGTGTGATGAGACAGCAGGAGCAGCTCCTCCTTGCAGTTGGCAGTAAGGGAATAAGCACACCTGATGCTAATGTTTGGTCAGCAGCCTGTTGGGTATGTCTTGATTTAAATCTGTAGCAAATCTACGACATTATAAGCCAAGCTATTCATAGCTGATATCTCTGCAGAGCTGGATTAGCAAATTTTGCCTGTTTCCCTCTTAATGCAGTCTTATTTGGAAAACCTCAGTAACAGAGCAGAGGTCTCTGCTGCTGTGTGAAAGAAGGCCTCTTCCACCAAGAGCTTTGTGCAGTGAGATATATGCCTTCAAAGAAAATGTTCCTGGAGAAGTATGCCCCTTTATGGCTGGTGGGAGCCCTTATTTTCCTTCATGGCTTGGATGGGGGTCCAGCACTTGCAAGTGAGAGTCCAGAAAAGGCTCCTGGAAGTGAGTTAACCTGGTGATGAAACATCATCACCTTCGCCAGTTACCTCAATTGGGGAAAAAAAAAAAAAAAAGTTTTGTGAGTAGTTTGGATGCTATTCTCTTGCAGTATGTGAAATGGTAGTTCATTCTCCGTGCCTTGGGAGCAAGTAGGGGTGGTAGGAATGAGTTTGGGGGATTCCTATTGAGCAGAATGATTAAACAACAAGCCTGTGTGTGTGAAGATATTGCTGATATTAAAAACCTAGTACAGGAGGGCCTTTCTGAGCAACCAAAAATGAAGCTGGAATGAGACCTCTTGGATTGATGTGTTCTAATTATTGACACAAGAAAAGCAAGATTATTTTAGGGACCAACTCCTTCAAAATGTTCCTTTGCAAAAGCAGATAAGCTTCTGCAAATTAACTACCCTTTCACCTTTGTTCCTGAGCTGCCCCTCTTCTAGTCGTGCTATTAAAATGGTTGCCAAAGGCTCTCATTTCTGTTTCTTGCTTCTCCCATCTCTGTTCTGCAATGCAATTCATCTGGAACTGGTAATTTGTCCACTTTTCATAGTTTTAATTGCCTAATTATCTCTTCCACTGCAGTGATAAAGCCTTCAAACATCTTGCTGTCCCTACAGCTTCCCCCACCACAAAAGGTTTTACAGCAGTGTGGTCTGTCTTGCTGCTTCTTTGTGAACCCAAATTACAGCTAGTTTCTGAGATGTTATATGAGATGGTAACAAAAGTGCATGATGCCTTTTAGTCATACTCAGGCTCTGTCTCCTCTCAGTGGAAGTTCATCTTGTTCCTTTAGAGTATACTGGTACTGCATTAGGTTTGTCTTCATGATGCCAGCCTCCACAAATGCAAGGGTAGGGTGAATGTTGCTGGGTGCCCTAAAGACACAGTAAGGTTCATTGCAGTTGTTCAAGTGATGCCAGGGTTTCTGCGCCTGTGTGACATAAAAAAAGATATTTTGCTTTTCCTGCTGCTGTGTAGCCCACCTTCACCCTTTGAATTCTGGTTACTGCCTTCAAGTTTAGAGAAGCTGTGGTTCGGAGGGCTCTTGTAAAAGCTCTTATGTGTTTATTCTCTCTTTATAATACTTTTCTGAGTGTTTTAAACATTCTTTAGTGAGGAAAGTGGTTACAGATGCCAGGTAAATAATGTGCTTTTACAGAGTGGGGTCAGAGCTCTTTCATGTTTTCCAAATGGTCCTGAAAATTGAGAGTTTCTATACGTCTAATGCTGGGGTAAAGGCCCAGTTAGAGAGGTGCTGCCACTATGAGGGGCAGAGTAACTGTGCCACTATGCATCTTATAGAAGAGACCACGACTCCTGAAGCTTCACAGTCCAGTACCTGATCTCAGCTCTACCCAGTTAAGCTCTCCAATTTCATTGCATGGCTGGTAGAAACTCTTGTATGGTGTGTCTATGTTTTTGTTTTGCTTTTTATGATATCAGTATATTTATTCATATTTTCTTCATACTGATGCATCCTTTGCATCTTTGAGCCACTAAGCAAAATACAGCTGTTTGGCACGTTACACGTTTGTATGTCTATGGAAAATGAACTGCTAATAAATCTATCTTTTCCACAAATGCTGTGCTACTTGAGCAACCTGAATATATGTGTGTTCCACTCCTTTCTTTCATCAAGAGCAAGATGGATTTTAAGAACTGAGAGTGAGAGGAAGTGGTAGTACTCTAACCTGTTTAAAACTCTTTATAAACCTCCACTTGGAGAAACTAAGACCTCTGTAAACATATGTCTCCATGTGTGCTAGAAAGTTATTAAGAACTTAATTGTTTGCAGTAGTGTAGCCCCAACAAGAAAATATTTTCCTTCCTTCTGGGAAACTATTCAGGAACTTTTTTAATGGTGTTTTGCAATACGCATGTGTGTATGTTGTGTCTGATAGCCAGGAATATTGTAGAATCTTGGGAGTAGTTAGATACTGTATCAGTAGGAAAAACAGTTTCTCTTTGGCACCTAAACTAATGATATTAGGTATAACATCTGCAATATTTCTACTCTGGACATGTTTGAAAAAATACCACGCATACTAGTTTAACTGTCCAGGTCTGTATTTCAGGGCTATAGTAATACACAGCTTCTCTAGAGAAAATATGTATAGACTTTTTTTTTTGCATAACTGATAGATTAATTTGCAGATTCTCTAATAAAAACAATTTTTAAAACCCCAGTAAAGTAGTCGGGTTCTGTAGCATTGGTACAACTTAGGACAATCTGATATCCTATTGTGTATGTTGGAGTTTTGGTTGTTTTTGTGGTTTGTTTTCAATTCATTTGGGGTTTTCTCTTTTCCTTTCCATGACCAGTGTGTTAAACAGGAATTATTCTGTTGTCAAATGGGATAACACACTTATACCCATGCTGTAGCTATACTGATATGCTAATTTGCCACGCAGGTTTTGTCATTTAGAATGGTGCAAAATGAACATGCCACAGTATATTTTGACCTAATGGACCCTATTTCTATCCGCCTAATGAATGCATTTAAGCGTTAATGGGTAACTTTTGAAGTTGGCTTGACATAAGTGGATAGTAGCATGTATTAAATCATCCTAAAATTAGCTTAAATTAGCATATGAATTGTAATTTTTAGATGTAGTTTTATCTCCAGTAAGTTATCTCCAATAGCACAATACGCAAGGGTGACCATAAGGTAACACTTGTCTGTCTTTTCTGTGCTCAGAAACTAGTCTTGAGTGGCAAGTCAATTCTGTTTTGGGCTATATTCTCTATGTATTTCTATTAATTATTCCTGGTCTGTAGAGTGTTTTCAAATGTTGATCACCTTGCTGCTAGCAACAAAATGTGCAGTGGCGTTTCTGGTAAACATGCTGGGTACCTGGTAAATCTAACTGGTTTCTTGAGTAGGAATCCTGTTGTTAGGGATGAAATAAAATCCTGTCCTGACTTTTATTTATGATGGTCTTTGTGGGATTCCTATTATTAGATCTTTGTTGTTTTAATATGATTAGTAAAGCTCATAAATAGTAATGTAATGGAAAGCAGACATGGGAATATTTTACCTATGGCAGCATTTAAGCTTGTGATGTAATTGGAATGAATATTCATGGCCAGCTTCTTCCACATTTGCACAGCTTTACTAAAAACCAATAGCATGCATATATAATTTGACTTTCACTTCTCAGCTGGCTTTAACTTCTAATTTCATTCTTTGTAATGACTGTTTCACAACATTTGGCTCACAGGGCACGTGAGTGGAGTACATTTAATACTGGTAACTTAGAAGTAAAGTAGTCTGAACTTTAAAAAAAGTGATTAATGCTTTCTTTTATAAATGGGAGACCTGCTGCAGTAGCCTTACATTGCGGAGTGAGGGAGAAATTGCTACCACTGGCTTGATGAGGTGCTCATCTTGTAAAGCCAAAATAGAGTTTTGAGAGTGTAAAAATAAAACCTTGTTATATAATTTACATAATTGCATCTCGCAGAACTTAATACAGTTTTAATCTATTGCAACCTGAAATTTGTCCTGAGCATTTAAAAATCTAGAAAAGAGCAAGTGTTTAACTTGCCTGCCTTTGGAATTTTGAGTGGTACCTTCAACTTTTAGGTAAATTTGTTTTTCAGATAGGCAAAAATGACATGATATTTTTCTAATGCTTTCTTCATGTTGTATGACACAATGGTATTTTCTTTTGCCATTTGTAAATTCTTGTAGCTAGAAGATCAGATGTTTGTTAGTGTATAACTTCAGCAACATTCACATTTAACTGAGTAATGGAGGATATAATGAACAAATACATCCAGTGTGAAGGGAGTACATATATGAATGTGTGTTTGACTCACTGGAGAAGCAACTGTCTTATACCGAAACTGCTTTCTTAACTCGGGCTATGAAGCGTGTAGAAGGTTAAGTCTAAAAGAATAGTAGATGATGTGGAGGATCTCATACTCTTAGCTTGACTGCTTCCTTCATCTTCTAGCTATGAATAGATGTGCCAAAGTTGCTGGTAAGTGTGAGGAAAATCATGTGAACTCCAAAGAATGACAGTTGGTGCTCTTGTTCAAATCTGAATCCCAGAAAGCTTTACACACCTCAACAGTCCAAGTCATGGAACTGAGGCAGGTAGGGGTGACCATCTTTGGATGGAGCTCTTCTGCTGAAGCTGGTTCAGTTTATAGAGGTGATTATATAGCAGTGGTACAGATCTGGAATGTGTGTGTGGTTGATGCACTGACTATGTGGGACTGCTCTGCCTCTTTCTGCCCCTCTTGCAGCTTTCCTGCTAATGAGGCTGGGCCATTTTCCTCTTCTTTATGGGTTTCTGACTATCACACTTTTAAAACATCCACCAGATGACTGGGCACAGGGTGACTAGAAGGAGTGGACTTCGTGGTAAAGATCCAGGGCAGTGCATTACCTATTTGTCTCTGTGGATCCAGCTTTACTTGCATAGGAACTCACCTGAATGCAATGTAAGTAATGCAATACTTTACCTGAAATTGTTCTGTTATGTTTTCAGACCTTGCAATAAAGGTGTTGCCCTTCATCAAACAAATGCGGTTTAAAAAATGTTTTTGAATTGGCTATATTTCCACGTGATCTGTTGCTGAGGGTGGCATGTTCTGGGTGTTTTGGTCTGTACCCTCATAGTTTTGATATAAATGCCATTTTTTAATATATATCATCTGTGGATTTTATTGCCAAAATGTTGTATGCCTCAGGTGAATGTGTTGCATAATGCTTTGTAATTAAAGCAACAATTCACAATAGTATCATATACATTATCCAGTTTAAATTAGAAAGCTGTGTTGGCTACAAATGAAATTAATAATAGGCACATGGGAAAACCACACTGCTGGGAACATCAATGTTTTTGCACGTTCAGTTGGAAAGATGATAATGGAGGATGATGCTTGGGGGTGTGTGTGTGATATTCTGCTTAAATATGTACTCCTAATGTGTGTTTTTCACACTTCCCACTAGTTCGCAGCAGTTTTCATGATTTGTAAGCAGTGTCAGTGGGGCTCAGAAAAGTGGACTGTGAGGGCCCTGTGGTCTTGCTTCTGGTATCAATCAAGTGTCCTCTAGGGAAGTGCAGGGGAATCTTGTACACCTGTGCGCCCTGTATTACCATGTGATGTGGGCAACTGGAGGAGAAAAGGAATAGATTAAAATCCTGAGATCTGAATAGGTCATCTGTTGAAATATGCAGTTTAACATAACTATTAACAAACATGAGTTGCTGTTACTTGGCAGTTTGAGTCTCTGCTTTAGTGATAATAAACAGTGTAGATCATCCATCTTTTCAAGAAAAATCATACATAGCCATGCTTAGAGATACAGTCTGGTTTTTGCCTTTACATTCACAACACTTAGTGCTTTTTCATGGGTAATAATGATTAATACTGCACAGTAAAGCAAGTGATGATTTTCATCATCATGAGCCTCTGATGAAACTGTTGGCATGTTGATGGGCTGTGAAGTTCCTGGAATAAACTGGGAATAAAGGGTGAGAGATTTTTATAATTTACATTTTGATAAACATATTGCTTCAGAGGAATAAACATGAGATGTTCTACCTCAAAATGCTTACCTAATACAATAAATTATGGTTTTTGTCACACCACCTTGAAGTAGCAAAACTGTAACTTACTGTTGGTAAAAATTGAATAAAAATAATCTAGAATCAGTTGAAGAGGAGGTCAACAGAAATGAAAAACACATTTTCAAACATAAAATGGGGGGGAGCTAATTAAATTTGAAGCTGACAAAAGCATAAAAAGTGAAATAGACTTCTCGATTTCCTATTTAAAGTCTGTTTGCTCTGATGTATTGATTTTTTTTTTAATCAATTTTTGTTTTAACCTATACCTGTCATACACCTGATACATATGGGGTGTAGTAGTTCTTTAGGTTATATGTTTTAGGGAAACCATGTGAGAGAGTTTTTGTCTCGATTTTGAAAATGTTTGCAAGCTCCTCAATTGCTGAATTGTGTGTTTATGATGATGCCCTGAAAGGAATTTTATCACTTGTTTCATGAGAAGCAATTTGAGATTCAATGAATAAAAGTATTGAATAAATGTAATCCATACTGCAGATGTGGTAACTCGGGATGCTGCAGTGGTTGTTATTGGCAGCATGGTGAGCTGTGATAACTAGGGTCCTTTCCCTTTTCAAAAGGTCTCACTCATGCAATTGTAGTGGTGCTAATCACTCCTTCAGAAACTGGAAGTAGTGCGGTTTGCATCAAGGGCTGGCATCTGAATTTACAGGGTAATACCTTGTGCTGTGCCCTGTGTTCATCTTAGAAATAATTCTGCTCGTTGAGATATTTCTGGCTCCTCATAAAAACAGGAAAACAGGAGAAACATTTGCATTATGAACGTTTACTTCTGCAAAATCACCATTATGAGCTGAATGTATTTGCAGTATTTCATGGAGAGGTAATTCATCAAGACCACAGACTGTCTTGTGAAGGCAGCTGTGATAAGCTGTGCATTTGTCTTTATAAGAGGAAGAAATGACGATATTGGACTAACTTATTTGACAATCTGTAGTACGCAAATGAACTTTATTAAAGCAAGAAAAAGGGAGCACATAACTAAGATAACTGTTAATGATCTCCAGGTTTTTTAGGAAGTTGAGGGAGAGGGGAATTAAGCCTTAAATGCTTATTAAAAATTATTGTGTCTAACTTTCATGTAGCGAAGAGTAGAAGCAAGAAAATGTTACTTAAATCAAGAATAGCTTCAGATAGTGTACCACAAATCAGACTGTAAAGGGTGATGTGGATGTGATAACGTAGATCTATAGAAAGTGATTCTTTATAGCAAAGGTGGGGTATGGAAAGCTGGAGCCTGCTCAAAGCTGCTGGCTGTCTCTGTTTTTTTCAGAGACACTCAGTGTGCTGATAGTCTTACTGAGCCTAATTTAGCAAATTTTCTTCATGCTTTTGTAGGATCTTAGTTGTTCTCTTCCAACCTTAATAATTCTATGATTCTATGATCTTTAGACTTATATAGCTTTGCTGTGCACTCAGTGTGTGACAAAAGTAGGCATAAAAATTGAGATGCAATATATGTAAGGTAGGGGTAGGAGACAGAATGAACTTGATGTCTTCTGGTATGGTTTGGTCATATCATCTAACAGGTTGGATAACCTTAGGTAACAAAACAGCAGGTTGTTTCTTCTATAGTAATCTAATCTACTTCACTTGCAAGGATGAGGCTCTGGATCAGCTTCTGTAAAGCAAAATCTTATGAAAAAGTTCCTGTGGTTTTTATTTGTTTGTTTATAGTTGCTATACCAAAAGTGTCTTGTCATGCATAAAATTGTAAAGATTATTTGAGAACATTCAGGATAACTTAGACATTGGCTTTCTAAATCCTGTTGAATTTTACAGATTGAGGGGGTAAATCCCTTTACAAGAAATCAGAAACAGAAGAAAGGTCATTTTATGAAAGGCCTTTTTTTTTTTTCCTGTTATACAGAAATACTTCGAATTTTATGACTTAATATCAGATGATTCTGTGATCTGTGGTGACTATAGTAAGCCACAACCCCCATACTACTTGAATTATAACCAATTTTCAGGATAAGGTTTTTTTGACCAAGTTGTCTTAGAATCTATAGTGAACTCTACTGCTCAAAACTTCTATGTGATATTTTTTGGGTGTGGCTTTTTTTTTGTTAGTGACAGAGATGTAGCAAACAACTCATCCTGTAAGTGAGCTTGTTATCTTCAGAGGAGGTTGTCCAACAATGAATTTGACATGCAATATGTCTGTCTTGTGGTTTTGATCCACTTTCCAAGAAAAGTGGCTGTGTACTTAAATAATAAGTAGCTGTAAGAAATTTTGTAACATGACTGATAAATAGCTGTAGCAACAAACAGGCCTAGTGGCAAAGCCTGGTGTTTCCAACATGCTCACAGTCCTTCAACCTGGCTAAAAGCAGCCTGTAGCTAGTTGGAGACCACCTATGTTATTAAAATAGTTTATCTGCAAATGACCTTATAGTTAATATTTTTCTGTGCTAAGGAGAATAGCCTGAATACAGGCTACTCTTTAAAACTTATTGGAGAGCTACAATAAGTGGTGGTTTGGTAATTATGAACTTATTCTTGGGTTATGTGTTTTCTGGTGGTGTTCTTCATGAAAGCTGCACTTAAACCTGAATGATATTGCATTATCTGTTGCAGCAATAAATATTTGATATTATGGATCCATACACATGTAGATGCTTACTGGAGGCGCACCTTTCTTTGAATATCGGAGCATTGATTTGTCAGGTGAGGTTCTCTAAATTTAAAAATGCATGGTCCAATATCCAGCACATGTGAAGCAGTACAGCTCTGTGCAGCATTTCAAGATCTGACCTGATTGTTTTAGTACTTGATGTCCTGCCTGAGAAGAAATGCTACCTGTGGCAAAATTGACTTGCTGTTTCCAGGTAGAGAAGTTTTCTAAATTCTATCTTAGGAAAAGCATAATATGCTTGATAAGTACATATATTTCCCAAGTACCTGAATCTTGGGTTTACATTTTAAAAGGACAGTGTAATTTCCTTAAGTCATCTTCTATTTAAAGTATTTTACTATTCTTTATTCACTGTTAGAGGTCCTAAGGGATAGATGTCAGGCAATGTTTGAAAAACTGATCTCTCTTTAGGTAAGTAATTTCATATGTCTAAATTGCAGGGTTTTTTCTCGAATATCTTAGGAAGAAGAGTTTCTAGCTTATTGTGAATATGATTCACAATGAGATGATATGTCTTCGAAGCTTGTTTTTACTGAAGTTTCTGACCCTCTCCATGTGCAGATGTATAAGGTAGATTAAAAAAACCCACAAACACATTTTCATGGTAATGTGAAAATAATTTGTGTACTTAATGCCACATGAAGAATCCTGTGAATGCTATCACTGAATAAAATAATATAAAACTTAGCACTGTGTTTCAAAAATCTAATATATGCTTTAGAGTTGTTCAATGCTGCCGTCTGAAGTACGGTATTTCATAAGATGAAATAAACTGGTGAATTGCATTCGAAAATTATAAAACTCAAGTGAATTTCTTGTGGCGAATTCATGACCAACTGGGCTGGTTTAAATGGTCCAAATTAGCTGAAAGTAGTCCCAGAAGCCCAGTGAGGAGCTGGAGAAGATGATGCAGTGAGTGGTGTTTGTACTGGGCAGGAGATTTATATGTAGGGGGTTTGGTTTTGTGTGTGCTTTTTGGTTTGTTGAGGGTTTTGTTTGTTTGTTGTGTTGTATTTGGGTTTGTTTGTTTTTTTTAATAAAGCCTATGTTATCTAGTTTGAAAGGAAAAAAATTCTTGTATGCTTCAAGGAATGCTGTAAATATTACACTATGGCTGCAAGACCTGTAAGTGCTTACTTTAATAAAGAACAAACTACTAAAAACACCCTTTATCTTTTAAGAAATGAATGTGGAATAGAGCTTGGCATGTGGTTCTGTGAGCAGTAGTATAAAATGAGCTTTAGATTTGCAGCCTTTATTGTTGCTTGAGAGATTAAAGCAAGATATACCAAGCTCATGGACTTGAAGGAAATCTGCGAAATAGCCCACAGAAAATGTTCTTGTTAAGCCAAATGTATTTAGGCACTGGATTCCTTTGTCTTGCTCATAAACTTGACCAATGCTACTTGCAAGGGCCACATCTGGCAGAGATTGAGTTTAGTCAAATCTCTATTATTTGCCTTCTAGCCAGGAAACATTAAGCTGTATAAAGTTTTGAAGTAGCCAGAAGTCTCTTTGATTGCCTGCCAATTGTTGCCACTTTTCGATGTATGCAGTAAATCCGAATTTCCCATAAACAGAAATGCTTCTTTCCAGAGTGCTGAAGTACTTACCCATAGCTTTTCCATCTATTACATTTCTTCTCCAGTTATTCAGCAATAATTTAGCCCTATTCTACTCTTTATCAGTTAACTGACAAAATGAGAATAAAACTAAAACCTGAAAAATGGCCAATAAAAAAAAAAAGCCACACGCATTTGTTTTCCTCCTTGCATAATGTGAAACTGGAAACTGGCAACTTCCTCAGCTTGTTTATGTCAAATGGTCCTGTCTGGGCTAAAACTAAGATGAAATATGTTAATTCTGGAAACGAATGGAATAAAATAGGCTATAATTAACTAAATTCTGACTGGCTGAGCACCTTTTTCATCCCAGATGGCCCCAATGTCCACTTCAGGTCAAAAGAGAAAGGAAAAAACCCACTCTGTTTCCAAAATGTTGTATCCCATCTAAAACCAATTATTTTCCAAGGGTCCACTTCTGATACCCTCTTTAAGGTATGACACCCTTTGGTTTAAGACAGTCTAGTTCTTTATGTATTTATCACACTTTATAACTGCTCCATCAGAAGCTGTGTACAGCTTGAATAAATAAGCACCATGTCTGTGTACTGAACTGCTGGAGTGGTCGGGTTATCTTCCTGCATCAAACCAGCTGTTTGCTCCTTAGTTTTGGAAGTCACTTGGGAAGCAGAAATAGAAGTGAATTTCTGAAAGAGATGGTGTGACATCTTTCTGGTTAAGTCTTCCTATTAATGATTTTATCTCTGTAATTGTTTGTATTTTTAGCTTAATTCTTAACTAAATTGGACAGGAGCTTTAATGTCTATCTCTGACACAGTTTTATTGGTGTTGTGTAAATCAAGTTCTCTCTGGATTTTCTTGCTTTAATCTGTATATACTTCCGCAGTCAGTATCTTGTCTATTCCCATTGATATCCCTTTGTAAGGCTGCAGTAATGCTGTACTGCAGTCCATGCTTTCATCCCCCATTCTACTTAATGAAAACTTATTTCTAAGCAAGTTAAATATGTATCACATTAGCACATTCTTTATGACAAATGTTGATAGTAATCTCTTGGCAATATCTTGCACATAGTATTAGTGCATATGTAAAGCACTGAGTAGTTGGCAGTCAGATAAATTCAAAGCAAACTAAACTACTAGTGCTGTATACACAAATAGCACTTGCAAGCTGATCTGTTCCTCTTTAGGAATTGAACTTGCTAATGTTGCCATAGGAGTGCCATGTGTTGTGCAAACCAAGAAGCAAAATCAGAGTTTACTTGCAATAGTTCTTTGTAAGAAGACAAAGAGAAGCAACTGCCCAAAGACCTCGGATCCTAGGCCCTGAATTCTGAACTTGATGTCTGAAGTACAAAGTACTAAAAAAGATACGTGGACAAGTGGCACTCAAACATCTTCTCATAGGCCAAGTTGTGTTAAAACCCCTTTTATTTCATGGTGTTTGGCATTAGTATAGAGCTGTAAATGTAGCTGCGCAAGTTTGAAAAACAAGCTGCTTTTAAAACTGTAGCTTCAACAAAAAGATACCAGATGTAGCCTTGTCTATGTAATCTGAGCTTCTCAGGCTGAAGCAGCTCTTGTACTGGGAACCAGGAACGCTGATGTGTTTAGAAGGACTCAGTGAAGTAGCATTAGAAGCTACTGTCTTGAGGTATTTGCAGAGGAGCCATAATGAAACAAATACAGATTTGGTAAGAGCTGTTAAGAGTTTATTTTAAAAGGTGGATGTGCTGTGCACCCAGATCTCTCTTTGCCCTCCTGTCCCTAAACCATGCAGGGTTGCACAGGCGACATACTTCTGGCATCGCTGTACTGTAGGAATGGACATAAACGCTGTGCAGCAGCCAGGGACATTCCCAAGCCTAAGGGGAGCCTGAAAAAAACCATGTCTTCTAGCAGGGATGGAGTAGCAGAGTGGGCTGCCAACACAACAGAAGAATAGAACTGAGAAACAAGAAGCTCTGACTGCTCCCAACTGCCACTCATGGCAAGGGATATTGCCCTTTAGGACTTTTTGTAAAAGAAAAAGAAACAGTGACTGGAAATCTTGTGGTTGGCATTTACAAAGCCTTTCTCTTTGCAAGCCCTGCATTGCAAAGGACGCTCATTTTCCACAGATCCACAACAACCCCTCTTGGTGTTCTCACTGCTTTTTGTGTCTAATACTGATAAATGAAGCTACCAACAGGCTACTGGCACACCCCTTGATTTGACCATCTCATATCACAAACATCTTCCATTTCATAATGTAGCACAATTATAATAGCTAGTAGGATGCAGATTACTAGGGCTAGAAATGTACTTGCTGGCAGTCTTTCTGGTTTTTGCTCCTCTTTCCACAGACGAGGTATTGTACAAGCA
>VWZZ01003903.1:0-13169 GCA_013399095.1 Psophia crepitans
GTTCTCACCAACAAGGAGAGGCCTGTAGGGAATGTGAGGCTCAAGAACAGCCTTCGATACAGTGACCATGAAATATTGGAGCTCAAGATCCTTAGGGGAGCAAGGAGGGTGCACAGCAAGCTCACTACCCTGGACTTCAGGAGGGAAGACTTTGGCCTCTTCAGGGACTCGCTTGGTAGAGTACCATGGAACAAAGCCCTGGAGGGATGAGGAGCCCAAGAAAGCTGGTTAGTCTTCAAGGATCACCTCCTCCAAGCTCAGGAGCAATACATCCCAATAAAGAGGAAGTCAGGCAAAAACACTGAGAGGACTGCATGGATGAACAAAGAACTCCTGGACAAACTCAAACAAGAAGCCTACCAAGGGTGGAAGCAAGGGCAGGTAGCCTGGGATGAATACAGAGAAATTGTCCAAGCAGCCAGGGATCAGGTGAGAAAAGCTAAAGCCCTGATAGAATTAAATCTGACCAGGCATGTTAAAGGCAACAAGAAAAGTTTCTGTAGGTATGTCAGTGACAAAAGCAAGACCACAATAATGTGGGCCCTCTCTGGAAAGAAATTGGAGACCTGGTTACCTGGGATATGGAAAAGACTGAGGTACCCAACGACCTTTTTTGCTGCAGTCTTCACCAGCAAGTCCTCTAGCCACACTGCTCAGATTGCAGAAAGTAAAGGCAGGGACTAGGAGAATGAAGAACCACCCACTGTAAGAGAAGATCAGGTTCAAGGCCATCTAAGGAACCTGCAGGTGCACCAGTCCATGGGACCTGATGGGATGCATCCACAGGTCCTGTGGGAACTAGTGAATGAAGTGGCCAAGCCACTCTCAATCACATTTGAGAAGTCATGGCAGGCCACTGAAAATCCCAGTGACTGGAAAAGGGGAAACATAACCCCCTTTTTCAAAAGGGGAAAAAATGAAGACCCAGGGAACTACAGGCTGGTCACTCTCACCTCTGTGCCTGGCAAGATCATGGAGCAAATCCTCACAGGAACTATGCTAAGGTACATGGAAAATAAGGAGGTGATTAGTGACAGCCAACATGGCTTCACTAAGGGCAAATCATGTCTAACAAGTTTGGTGGCCTTCTACAACAGGGTTACAGCTTGGTGGATAAAGGAACTGATGCCATTTACCTGGACTTCTGCAAAGCATTTCACATGTCCCACACATCCCTGCCTCTAAATTGGAGAGCCATAGATTTGACAGATGGACCACTCAGTAGATAAGGAATTTTCTGAATGGTGGCACTTGGAGTTGCAGTCAATGGCTCAATAACCAAGTAGAGATCAGTGAAGAGTGGCA
This sequence comes from Psophia crepitans, assembly GCA_013399095.1. Classification (NCBI taxonomy): domain Eukaryota; kingdom Metazoa; phylum Chordata; class Aves; order Gruiformes; family Psophiidae; genus Psophia; species Psophia crepitans. The sequence continues at coordinate 1,306 of VWZZ01003903.1, forward strand.
TTCCTCAATGATCAGTACTGGGACTGGCACTGTTTAACATCATCAGCAACATGGACAGTGGGACCGAGTGCACCCTCAGCAAGTTTGCTGACAACACCAAGCTGCGTGGTGCAGTTGACGTGCTGGAGGGAAGGGATGCCATTGAGAGGGACCTTGACAGGCTTGAGAGGTGGGCCCGTGCAAACTACATGAAGTTCGTCAAGGCCCAGTGCAAGGTCCTGCATGTGGGTTGGAGCAATCCCAAGCACAACTACAAGCTGGGCAGAGAATGGATTGAGAGCAGCTCTGAGGAGGATGACGTGGAGGTGTTTGTGAGAAGCTCAACATGAGCCAGCAATGTGGGATAGCAGCCCAGAAAGCCAACCCTATCGTGGGCTGCATCAAAAGAAACATGGCCAGCAGGTCGAGAGAGGTGATTCTGCCCCTCTGCTCCGCTCTTGTACTGACTCCAGCTCTTGGGTCCCCAGTACAAGACAGACATAGACCTGTTCAGGCAGGTCCAGAGGATAGCCACAAAGATGATCACAGGACAGAAGCACCTCTCCTGCGAGGACAGGCTGAGAGAGTTGGGGTTGTTCAGCCCGGAGAAGAAAGGTCTTCCCAGAGCCTTCACAGCAGCCTTCCAGTACCTGAAGGCACTACAAGCAAGCTGGAAATGGACTTTTTACAAGGACAAGGGGTAATGGCTTTAAGCTGGAGGAAGGTAGATTTAGATTAGATGTTAGAAAGAAATTCTTCCCTGTGAGAGTGGTGAGGCAGTGGAACAGGTTGTCCAGAGAAGCTGTGGAGGCCCCGTCCCTGGAAGCATTCAAGGCCAGGTTGGATGGGACCTTGCACCACCTGGTCTAGTGGAGGGTGGGTCCATGGCAGGGGGGTTGGAACTAGATGATCTTTGAGGTCAAACCATTTTGTGGTTCTCAAGACACAGCCAACATTAAGACCCCTATTTCTTTCTTCAATAACAAAGAACTTACATTAGCAAAAAAAAATTATCTCATTTTAAAATGCAGAAGAAAGGACTACAGCAGCTGCACTATATACTTAACTATAGAGGGCTGCAATATGAACACAGGACCATTTAATGCCTATCAGGTGACCTTCAGAACTCTAAGAAATCAAATACATGAAGCAAAACCACAGTTACACCTTTTCAGCCTTGGATCAGTTGTGAGTATGACCATTTCCTTAAAATGGGCTGGCAAGGACATAAACTGAAGCTTAACTCTTCGTCTTTATGACTTCCTTGCCTTCATGTCTTCAAGAATAATACTCTAACTTTATTCCACCTTCAAAAATGAAAAGATTTATGCTACTGAGCCTGAAGACCTACAACCACAGAGTCCCCACTGCTGTTCAAGGGCCAGCCAGATTCTGAAGTGTCTCTTGCCCTTCCCAGCACCACTGCACATATTGGTGGGGAAAGACAGACCAAACCAAAACCAAACTTGTAAACAACAAATATTGTGTGAAGTTCTGCCAGTACAGACCGGGCTTGGGCTTCAGGAGTGCAATGCCTGACCAGTAACAGCCAATTCAGCACACAAAGGAGCTCTTGGGCTGTGGCTTAGGCATTCCCACGCAACAGAGATACCTCACAAAGCAACTGGCATGGACAGACCACCTAGAAGATGGAAGAATTTTGTATGCAGATCTGAAGATTTCTGTATCTCTTTTATACTACAGATGCAATAGGATTTTCATTTTAATTTGAGAGGCAAACAGCATGCTAAATTTTGCATGAATATGTTGACAGGCTATTACCATGTAATCATGGGAAAAGTTACACTGACATGAAAACCACAATTATTTAGTTGTATGAAATCCAGAAAGCATAGCCAGAATCTTCAGGACTTCAAAGCCAGACTTGCACCACAGTAATGTTTATGCTTTGAGAGTGGTATCAGTGCTAAAGGAGGCAAGGACAACAACCAAAGACAGGGTGGCTGTTCTTTATCTTTCCAAAGGAGAAATGGCAATCAGTAGGAATCTACAGGTCACCACCAGTATCACTGAGGAAGCCAGCCATTGCTAATCCACCTAGAGAGATCCTGCATGCGTGGCACAAGTGCTAGGAAACAAAGCAAACAAAATAACCACACCTCATGACAGCATGTCTACAGTTTGACAAGTAGTAGCCTAAGGAGTCGGATGTTGTTTCCCAGTTCCAGCATAGCACCAACAGAAGTGTACAGCTAGGGACTTATAGAATAGAATCATTAAGATTGGAAGTGACCTCAAGGATCATCTAGTCCAACCATCCCCCCCCCACCTATTAACCACGTCCCTAAATACCACATCTAACCTTTCCTTAAACACCCTCAGGGATGGCGACTCCACCACCTCCCTGGGCAACCCGTTCCAATGCCCAAACTGCAGCATATGAAACTAGAACCATAAAAATCAGAAACAGAGCATGTATAGGAGCAGTCAGGAGTACTCCTGCCAGAGTTTGGGGTTTATTTCCTTCTGGATGTATATACACCATTCTACACACCTTGGGAAAGGCTTAATTCCATTCTTAAAGTGGTAAACCTGTCCAGACTTCTTCTGGCATAGGTTCAGACATTATAGGATACAAATAAAAGAATTATCTACTGTATTCAAGTTGCTACGTGTTTTTTTGACGGGGGAGGCAGGGAGCGTTAGGTGGTTTAAGGCTTCCTTTGCAGTACGGCAACATGCTGCCTCAGTGCCTATGAATACACAAAAACAGTTACAGTAGATCCAACAGCTTATCTTACCCACATGCTTCAGCACTGTCCTCAAAGGCGGAGCTTTTGTGTTACACATATCAGATACAAATCTGAGAACATTGTCTCCTCAGGCAGAGGGGGGAAAAAAGCCAAGAGGCACATATTTAATAGCTATGCAAGTATCAAATACGCAGCTGGGAAAAGGTATCTTCTCATTACAGCGAAAGCACTCGACATTCAACATCATAAATGTTTTCCTTCCATTAGATTTTTACCACAGGCTGTAGAAATTATCCTTTGAGAAGAATTTCCAAGCAGTAATAAATGGATCAAATGACAGCTAAAGCAAAGTCCTGCAGAAGCCTTCCATAAAATTTGACAGCATCTCACTATATGTGATAGATTTTTCCAGAGCAAGCCTATTTTCTTCCTGTTACTTCAAAGGTGTGTTGTGTTTGCTGTGCTTGAACAAGTCAGTTTATATACTTGGAAACTCTTCGCAAAAAGCCAAGATCAGTGGCATCCCACACCCAACACAAGTACGTTTTTGTGGCTGACATATCTGCTGGATCACTGCACTTAACTGAGCATCAATACAAAGGCATTTTGGTATTGTCAACTTCTAACTGACCAATTTGATTGCATGATGCAAGCTGTGTCATTACTCAATGCCACAGAGTTGCCTCAGGGTAAAGTATCTAATCCTCTTCAGAAGGTAGTTATCACTGAACTAACTACAAACTGATCATAAAGTCAACTTACAATTAAGTCCTTAGACTTACTGTCAGGTGACATTTTTTAGTTACAAAGCAAAATTCATGTCTCTCCATTCACTCTTTGTTAAAAAGAGACTTTAACAAGGAAAACTCCTGAAGAAGGAAGCCTGCCTTAGGTATACTATTTGTGTGTATTTGAATAAATTACAAGAAAAACTGTTGCAACATTTATTGCATATGAGGAAGTTCAATTGCTTAATGACATGTGTAAAAAGCACAGGTGACAACAGATAAAGTAGTTTAGATCTACTTGTTTGGCAGGCTTTACAAAAGTTTCATTATGGATTTACATCAAATCTGTGCACACCCTAGAAATGGAGCAAACTATAGGGATTTCCCAATAATAATTAGGAGACTGGAGAGAATTCTACTTCCATCTCCTATAGCTTTGCTTAATTGGAAATTCTGGACATAACTGCATGCCTCAGCTCACATACATATAACCCAAAGGAATTCCTTAGCTGACAGCCTGAAAAACTAATCAGTGAACTCATGAAAAAAGCAGGTGACAAAAGATTTTTTTCTTAATATTTTTATTTCACTCATTTGGCTAAAAAAGCAACCAAACTGGCAAGAAGAGATTTAGCACCAGAGACAGTGTGCACCTGTGAGAGGAAATCAGATACCTACCATACTGCTGACTGGCTCACATCATAGTTTACCTATTGCTTCAAGGAAACCATGCTTTCCAAAATAAGCCTAAGATGTGCTGCAACAATGTAGGAGAAGTAGAGCTGACAAGTCTGCAAGAACAGATACTTAATCTGGACTCTACTCCAGACCCAAAAGTCTTGGTAAACTGTCAAGAGACAAAGTACTTCCTGCCTCACAGACTAAATGAAAGCATGGGTAAATGTAAAGAAACTCAGTCTCAGTACTCCTCAGAAATAAGGTGTAGGGCAACAGGAAGCACCCCTAGGATGAATACCAGTATCACAACTGCACTGAAAAACCTTTTATTCAGCTTCCTTGGATTACAAGAATCAGGGTGGTGACCTTTGATGCATTCTTCACACAGGCCATCAGCAGGTTTAAGTACTCCATTTTCCTTGTCCTTCTGCTTAGCTATCTATTTTCTAAGAAACTGACTCCTGTGCAGAAAGCTCAACAGCCAAAAGAATCTGAAAGAGACAGAGGAGAAAAAAAAATACCAAAGCTTAGTGGGAGAGGATGAAGCCACAGGTGAAATAGTAGGACAGTTCCCTCTTCAGTTCGGATTTGCTGTAGGTACATGGAGAAAGCAATGCTTGAGCTTTTTAAAATCTCTATAAACAGAGAAACAGAGGTTCAGTCTACACTGACAGTCAGTCTTCATTTCAATAAATTAAAAAAAAAAAATCAAACCAAGAGAAGACAAGACTACTAAGCAAGCAGCATGCTTCTGGCAATGGGACACTCTGCTCTCCTCATCAGTCTGGGCAGCAATGGCAACAGCCCCCTGTGGCCATCCACAGCATCCCAGAATTTTTGCAAAAAGTGTTGCTTGGAAGAAGTCAGCTTCCCAAACCGGGTATCATGTTGCTATGTGTTTCATATCTTTGTACTGTTTAACATGAACTTACTAATTTCAAGTTTCCGGGAACACATTTGTATTTTATCTACTTTTACAGCAGGTACACATCACAGTATACAGTACCTTATAATTCACTTGCTGTTCACACGTATTCTAGTCCACATCCTGCACATATCCTGTTCAAACACAAGGAATCAGACTGCCTGCACTGGTTCTTGAGTTAATATCTCCTAGGTGAGCCAGGCTACCAGAACTTTCCTCTCCAGCAACTAGAGAATAGACTTCACTGGCAGTCACAACCACTGAACAAAGCTGTAGAAGCAGGAGAAAAAAAGGGGAAGTTAATACATCAAGACAGGCATGAACTAATCCTACATCAGCCATACTTTTACCACATATATGTTCTAGCTCATCTATGTTCAAACACCACCACTAACTGCACTATTCTGAAAGGCAACAGATTACAGCTGGGATCCTCTGGGCAGGAACAGAGACCTGCCAGTGTCATGGTCTCCCAGTTTTTAAAGATGACAAAAGCCCTGCCAGTTTGCACGTACGTTGCAGAGTATGAAACGGAATAAAGCGTTGGACTATGTACTTACAGATTCCTTTGGTAAGAGGTCAATGCATTAGCTGAATTAGACTATCTGGTAACCCTCCTCCCTTCAAAGGGAGAGCCAAGACAATAAAAATGTAGGCATTTTTCTAAAACTAGGACCCATACTTTCAGATAACATTCTAGTCTCCCATTTCAGTATTTCTTATACTACTTTTCAATAAAATACCATTTTCCCCAAGAGTTTTGGGTGAAACTCAAAAGCAATACTTTCTATTCATATCTCGTAAAGGGAAAGACTTGGAATTGTATTTTAGGCAAGTTTGCGTTTCATGCCACAACCACTATTCACTTGCTACAAAGCTTTCAAACTGCCTATGCCATCCTCTTGTCACAAAGTGCAGGCATTCAGCTTCTGATACTGTGTAAGACTTACAGAATCATACAAACATATGTTGGAAGGGGCATGTGTATATCACCTAGTCCAAGATCGGTGGCTCAAGCAAGGGTCAACTAGAGCAGGCTGTTAGAGTCATGTCCAGTTTGGCTTTGAATACCTCCAAGGACAGATACTCCATAACTTCCCTGGGCAGTCTGTTCCAGTGCTTGACCACCCTTGTCACTTAAATCAAAAACAGCCCACAAACACCATACACCCTCTCAAGGTTTAAATGAAGTTTCATGTGCCCAAAATAGTGTTCCTGCACCTCTGCAACCTTAAACTATGATAAGGATGTTTAACACATCTGAAATTCTCACTCAAGACAACTCTGGCTACTCAAGAGACAGCAGTTGAAATGAGTACCTGGTTTCAACCAAGATAATATTTGTTTTAATGAAAAGGCAGCAGTGCTAATATTTAGCTTTAGCCAGAAACCAAGACAATATTTGTTCTAATGAAGAGACAGCAATGTTAACATTTAGGTTTAGGCAGTTTCAGCAAAGCTCTTTATTTCCATGCAGAAAAGCAATCCTTTGGATTTTATCCCTCACCTGGCAAACCCAATGTACTGTGTCTCTGCATTTGCCTTCCAAGTATATGCCCACTCCCTAGTGATAAAAGCTCCCACCTCACCACTTGATCACAGTATTTAAAGAAGCCTTGCTAAAAAGCTTAGCTGTTTCCTTTAGAATTCTTCTCCAAGAAACTAAGTTCTTAGCCACAGAGTACCAAAGACTTATGGTTACAGTCCATATCAGCTACTTGTTACTTTTTTTTAAACTACTAAGCAATGAGTCATGTTCCCTTATTACTGGTAGTTTGGCCCACCAACCCTTGCTTGGTTTCATTCTCAATAGCCAAATTTAAAAGAAACAAACTTAACCTCAATTCTAAACAGCAAATACTGCATTCTTAGTCATCTTTTCCCTTCTTGATACACTTAGCCTTTCTTAAACTCTGCACTATAACACCTGCATAAACTCACGATACACATGTATGGGGCTTGGTGTGTTACAGGAATAGCAAGGGCCATAAGCAACTGATTGAACTTCTGATACCAGGAAGACAGAGGCAGACTCCATACTCTACCTACATCAACCAATTAAAGAGAATGTTTTTGCATTTCTGTATGCATGCTTACTTTTCAGACATTTACATTAACTTAGCATTTAGCTGAAACTTCTGAGACTGCTCCCTTAAGTTCTGCCAAATAGCAGTTGCATTTGACAGAACTGCAGGCAAGGGAGCAGAAGCTGGTGGTAGTACTGCTGCTGTAAGAGCTCTCACGAGGCAGAAACACCACTGCTTTCTTCATCTACAGTTTGCAACAGCCTCTGGCCATGTATTGCCACTCAAGTTCTAGCGCGTTGCTTCATTCAAAACTGAGCTTTGTAGTGCCTGTTGAATGATCTCGACCTACAAACCTCTTACCTTACTGTCTCTCCAAGTAAAGCAGGACAGCACCAGACACAAGATAGACATTATTCACTGCTCATAATCCAGTGACTGAGGGGGAAAGTAGAAACATCAACATATAATCTCATAGCCAGACTCAGAGTATTTCTTGGTACTTCTCCAAGAAGCCAAACATCTAAACATTCTTACAAGCATCACTGTACAGAAAGACAATCATATTTATTGCAGTGCAATCAGACTTCCTGGAAAGTTAGTTAAATGTAACTTGGGCAGCACTGTTTCCTAAGCACTGGGACAAAACTTCTGTTAAAAAAGCACTGCTTTAGTGTCTTCCCTAAAGAAGAGACAAGGCAAATATCACCATATCTAGAACTGAATTTGTTATACCAGTATTTGACTCTAACCTCCCATTTTTACAGAGTAATTCTTCAAAGTATTGATGTTTGATAAATCTAGCACATCCATTTTGCATGACGACACCCTTCCAATTGGGAGTCACGTTTTAGTTTTGCAACAAAAAAATTTTCATTTTCATACATACACCAGGCCTGATTAATTCAAAATAACTTTTTCTTAAATGAAGAAAAGTGCTATGCATTATTCAAGTAGCCTACCAGCAGGCCAATACCTATGTGATACTTCAGAAGTGTTTCACCCTTCCAACCACAGCAACTGCCTCCCTCTGGAAGTCATTTTATCAAAACAGTGAAGTGTGGTTCATCCCACTGCTGTGGTGTGAGAAGGGAGATAAGGGAAATCTTAATACTGCAAAAGGAGTGTACAGTGCCACTGGCTACTTGCTTATGGTCTTTTATCAGTAATGCAAGTGGTAGAATGATACTGATTTCACTTTAACCCCACTGTAAGTGCAGGATTTATAGAGGTTCCTTTATCTACTTTGATTTCGTAGAGACTAAGGTCCAGCCCTTGCAGCCAGAAAGACATTTGAGTCCCGACCATACAACTATCGAATTTGTTTTCCTTTGTTGCTTCACCATCCACACTGCAAACTCCTTCTGTCACTTGGCCAAAGGCCACAAAATCACCTTCCTGCCAGTAACACCCTCAGAGGCCTGTACTTTTAACATCCTGTATCTAGAAACAAGCCATATGAACTGGTTTTAACTGGTGCAGTAAGCTGGCACACAGCACAAGCCTCCAGTCACTCACTACACAGAGGAACTTGTGCAAACAGCCCATCCTCTTCTAGCATCCTGTATAGTCTCATGAATCCCATTAGATGTCCATCTGTGCCACATTGCCACGGTACATTTCAGATAAAAGCTGCGTCATTGGTCAGCTGTCCCATTGTCAGAATATAGCCCTACCTGAGCTCAACTCTCCATCACAGCAGAAAGAAAATCCCATCTTTTGTCAGTGGAAAAGACAGACAGTCGAGACGTTCACTGCTATACAGAAGTTCTGAAAAGCGGAGTTGTCTTATTTCAACACGATAATTAAGGATGCTTGCTGTGGCATCATCTCAACTCAGGAAGGGCTGCTACAGTTCAAGTACCACCTTGTTTTGTCCGGGAAACGTCTAAAGCCAAAAGCACAACTCAGCGTTTGCCTAAAGCTGTCACAGACCAGTTATCTCAATGCTTGCCTCCCACCTAGCCTTGTTCCAGGAACCAGGCACTACAGGGCTTTAGTTCAGCAAATACTCTCAGAATACACTGGCCACATGCAAACAAAAGCGAGTTCCTTACACAATGCAACTGTGCCAACTCACTACTTCTTTTAAAAGAAGTTTGCTGTAGCAGACGGGGCCCAGTTTAAATAAACAGAGTTTACCATTCAGTTCTGTGCTATACCTGCCTGAGTCTGAAGGGATCCAAGCCTTTACCTCCCACCTTGAAAGAGCATCAGTGCCAAGAAGAGCAGGAAACAGATCAACTCTCTTTAGCCCAGTAACCAAAGTCACTACCTGGGAAAAACAAAGTCTGAGCTCTAGCATCCACTTAATCATATTTGTACACTTTACACAAGGTAATTAAGTTTTAAAACAGATGGCACGTGAACTTCCTCCTCAGAGGTGGAACATGCAAGACTGCCTATTCTCAGATAAGAAACAGAATCCAGGTGTCCCGTTTCTGGGTGAGGCCTCTCCAAATAAAATGAAAGCTATTATGTAAAAATAAAGAAAAGCAGTGAGAGAGGCAAGGGACAAGTACTTTGGTGACTTCCTTTAAAATTCACATAAGAGAGGGACAAGGATTGCCAGCAGCAGATCTCAAAATGGAGGTCTACAGGACTCCAAAAGAGGCCACCGTCAACATAAAACTTCTACCCTAAGTCAAGAGTTGGTACAATCTTGTCACTACGGCACTCAGCTTCACTAGCTAACCTTCAGGTATCCCTAGCCTTTACTAGCTCTGGTTCTCCACATATTCCAGTGCTAAGTAATGTGCCTGACAAAGGTTAAATTAAGATGGAAGAACTGCTTTGAAAATAGAGAAAAATAATAGAGAACACAGTACTGAAAGAATCAGGGGGTCATATCTACAGGCCTCTAACTTACTACCTTTGATGAAGAGAAACGTACTTCCATCAACAAACTGGAAGACTGTTCACACAGCACAAGTAGTCCTTGGGAAAGCTCTGACTGTGCCCTTGCTAAAAATAAACATCAAGGAAAAATGTTAGTATACACAGCGTATTAGTTTTTCTTCTCAGACATATGCTGTATCTCCTTGACAGACAGGCACTTGGAGGGGCTTCCTCAGCCCACTATGGGCAGACAGCTGCTGACCCAGGGGAAGAGTGCACACTAAAGAGTGCTGTAAGAACACATCGAATCACTAAGGTTGGAAAGGACCTCCGAGATCATCAAGTCCAACCATCAACCTAACACCAACATGAGAAGAGACATAATGAGGTAAAACACGAACAGTAGGTGAATGTTCAGAGCACAGTGCAGGTTCTCCAGGATAACAGAGGAAAGTTGCTATGGCACTATACTGTCTCTGTCTCTTACGTCCTTCACAAAAGGCCAAGGGCTATAACAAAAGCATTGACTAACATTCTCAGAGTGAAGGAGCGACATGTTTGTTTTGACATGTCCTTTTCCACAATGCTCATGACCTTCTAAACAACCCACACCAGCAGCTCACAAGCTGATCTGCAAGCATACCAGGACAAGTTACAGTTGAAGGGGAGGAAGTTCTTCCATACATGATGCTGTCACTGATTAAATGCAAGTCATAATGGAAAAAAGCGGTTCCACTGGGATTTTAAGATGAACATTAATGCTTACTGACCTACTTAGCAGGTTATATCAATTACAGAAGACACACCCTCCAAGTAGATGTTATTCAGTACGTTTCAAGAGATAAGCAATGTGCAAGCAGAGCACTTTTTTTCAGGCAGTGGGCAACATCTACATTGCATATAAGGTGTTCCTCAAACCATGTCCAGGACAGCTTTCATTTAGCACCTGCTCATCAGCAAAGACACAACAATGCAGACCTCTGTGTGGGCAAGCAATCCAAGCAAATATCCAAGCCGCCTGTTGGAAACGTGGCGGCAAAAGCTGCAGACTGCATACATCAACACTTCTGCAGGTCTCACCAGGTTAACACTTACCACCAGCACACCTTTTTTCACAGTGCAGAAGTTGCTCCAATGGAAACTACGACTTTTCTTTCCATGCCACCTTTCTCCTGCACCTTCTGCTCAAAGCACCAGGACTCTGAGAGCATCATTATCCCTATGAGTAATACAGTCAAAGAAATTGGAGACTGCAATGAACACACACGAACACAAAACAAGTGGCCTGGGGAAATGCTTCTGACATCCACTCAGAGTATAAAGCAGGTACTGATGGCAAATGCACGGCTGCCCAGTATGTCAGAGAGCCCCTCGGAACAACCAGGCTGCTCACACCAAGCCCGGCTGCAGGCTGCCTCACGCCTGCACCGGTACCGCTACCTTCACAGCTCAGACCCATCGGGATGGGGAGTCCCCACAGCGGCTCCTCGCACTGCCTTTCCGAGGGGTGGCTCCTCGCCCGCGGATGCTCACTTCACACCTCACCTCAGCACAGGTCTAGCTGATTTCTCGGGAACTCCTGGTAATGGTTGTTATAAGACGGTCCAGAGCCCAGAGATGAAAGGGCCGTGGCCCCCTCGCACCCACCCAGAGGAACACACTCCCGAGGCCGAGGCCCGCAAGCCCGGGCACACGTGGGTGAGCCCAGAGAAGCCGCTAACCTCGGGGCGGTCTGGCCGCCTCTGAGCCAGCCGGGGGCTGTCAGCGGGAGCCGCTGCACGCCGCGGGGACGGCCGCACGCACCGGCACCGGGACAGCCGCCCCGCTACAAGGTGCTTCAGGTGCCAGGCGCTCACCCGTGGGGATGCGCTCCCCGGGCCGGAGGGAGGGCGGCCGCTGCCTGCAGAGGCGCCCGGCAGCCCCGCGCCAAGCCCGCCACCGGGCACGGCCTCAGTTACGGCTGCTGCCGGCGCCTCAC
>VWZZ01003903.1:15562-219325 GCA_013399095.1 Psophia crepitans
CCTTTAACTTGTTTAAATTTCTGTTCCATTTATTAGTCTGGCAGTGGTAGTTGCAGACACCGTTAGCCAGCTGCCATAATCCTGCTAGGTCTGCCCCTGGCATGCACTGGGGCACATTCCAGGCTTAATGCACAAAGGCTGTTCTGTCACCAAAGTCTTTCAAGGTACATTTACAGAAGAGACTGAAAGCTCAATTGTGGCACAGGTACTAGATTTTACCTAAGTTGCTTTGGTGTCGACAGCAATTTATGACAGACTTGCAGCTGAAAACTGGACCAGCAGCCCCCAGGGACCCCAGGATTAATATTCACTCTGAGCTCTAGCCTGCACTGATGTCTTCTTGCTGCCTCCAGCACCTGTACCGTTCCATGTGCCACCTAACTTAAAGCTGTGTCCACCCACACCGTAATGACTTTTTCAGGCATCTATGTGGACCTGGCTCTGGCCTCTAAACCTGGCAAGGCCCTCATGTGAAGAGAAGACTGACACACATCTGCACCTCCAGCCCCCTTGAATCCCTTTAGGAGGAGACGCTTGTGTGAGCGTGGGTGTCCAGTAAAAGTTTTGTGCCCAGTGAGTAAGCAGACTGACAAGCTCTGAGGAGACAAAAAGAATAGCATGTGTGGAGTGAATTTTAAAGCTGCCACCCCAAGAAGGGGAAAGAGATAGGACAGATGTGAAGAAGTTTCCTTGGTGGTGGTGGTGGATAAAAACAAGTATCGCAGGGAAAGAAGGATGGAGGCCACAGCTGACTGAAGTCCAATTGGTTAAATGAGGAAATACTGAAAAATGAACAAGGAGGAAGCACAGAGGGAAAATTAAAGAGAAAATAAATGTTGCTGAGAGTAAGGAAGAAAGGAATAATAGGAGGAAAAGACTGAAGTGTGTTAGATTACAAAAAATACTATATAAAATGTTAAGGGAAAAGGAAAAGGAGGGAGAACGTCCACATGCTGAAATTTTGTTACACTTGAATACCACATACATTGCAATCCTGATGATCTCAGTGTTTGAATGGGGATGTGGCCGCATTGCTGACTGAGATTTGGAGGTAGCTATGTAAGGCTTAAGAATCCCATGTGAATCCATTATTCGTCCTTGCAGGAAAGAAGTGACCTCACATTAACTTCAGAAGAAGAAATTGCTGATTTAAAACACTGATTCAGTGGGGGACAAAGGTATCCCTAGTATTATTTCCTTAATGGTGTCACCTATACTAGCAGTTCTTTTCCCACATTACTTTGATGTATTTTGCTGCAGTAAAAGCTGACATGATACCAGTATATCCTGTTCTGTACAGGAGTTAGAAGTGGTCACTGGACCAAGCTGAACCCTCTCACTGCATCACTCAGTGCAACAAAGGGGAAAAAAAAAAGTTTATTTGTCTCTTTCTGAGGCTCTTCCGAATGATCCACATCCAATAGTTTGAGCAACTTCTGCGTCGTGCTGCTGTGAACTCCATCGAAGCAAGCCCAGTGATCAAAGAAGAACTCTGGCTGGAGTATGTTGCACTTCGCTTACCTTCAGCTACCAAATACTTTTGATCCTGTCCCTGGCTGTGAAGAGGGCAGATAGTGCATCTGAGCACAATTTCATTCCTGAAGAGGCTTTAGTTTATACAGGCAGGCAAGTAAAAGGACTATGGTAGGCCCAGAAGATGATATAGGAAGAGTTCCAGTCTCTCTTTCTACTTCGCTGTTTTAAAGTAATGGTAGAAAATTATGGTATTCATTGACTTCACAGAAGTGGGGAGCTGTGGAAAGGGATGTGGAAGAGGAAGGAATGGGGAATCCAGGGGAGATCTGTCACAATTTGAAAGAAGGTGCAGGTGCTGGAGTGAGAGTAAGCAGTCACATGGGGAAAAGTGGCAGATCTCATGGGGAAATAAAGAGAAGTGAAGCGTGGGCAGAGATAGGATAATAATTGGTTTTGTGTCAGTTGGTTTTCTAACTGTTTGAGGGCGTATGGAGTGACCCACAGCCTCAGTACCCTGACATGGTGATGGGCAAGTGGAGCAGAAACAGGACGATTCAGAGGATGGATGGTTCTGGACAGTGAGCCTCAAGGCCAATGCTTGGAGATAAGCAGTGCGTTGGCATCCCTTCCCTCTCAGGTAGTTCTTGTGCATCTAATAAATCTTGCATTCCAGACTCTTCCCCACAGGCTGTCATGTTTCTTCCCAATAGGACCTTCTCAGTGGCAAAGGCAGAGTCATGAGAAGTTGAGACATCAGTGCTGCGACTCAGCATTACAAACGGGGTGTGGGGTGAAATTCCTGGCAGTATTGGCTCCTGGCTGGAGCTCTTTGTGTTCAGCATTTGTGGCCTGTGCCCAGCCTACAAAGTACTTGCAGCCTCCTTTTTCCTCTTCGCAAACGCTTGCCTGCTTACATTTGAAGGGGTGGACAAGTTTGGCCAGATTTGCTAACTTCTTGGCACAGGTGCATCCTTTGAAAGGCAGAGCCCCAGTTCCTGTTGGTGCTGTCACGATGTGATTTCTACAGCACTCTGTGTGGCAAGGTGTTTTAAAGGCGAAGGCATGTGCCCATGCCACATTCCTCTCTCACATATATCTCCAGCACTACGGTGAAATAATGCTACTCTGCAGGAAAACTGACGGAAGAGATCAGCATCCAGGCTAGCTTTCTGCCACCATTTGTTTCCATCCTAAAGGTTTGCGCTGGGAAGTTTTACTCAGGACTGGACCAAGACCATAACCACAAATCTGCATTCCTCCTGTGCGTGGTGCAGGAACAGCACTGACACGAAGGTGCAGGGATGTTGGCAGAGGTTTGTGCAGGACTTCTGGACCGCTGAAAAGGCTGCTCTCCAGCCCGGCAGAAGGGAAGGAACCTGCCCGTGTTCGCCGTTAGGCAAGGTGGGGCAGGCATCCTCCTCTCAGCCTGGATGACATTTTCTGTGTGGCCAAGAGGAGCCTTGCAGCAGCAGCGAGCTGTGGTCAATAGCCTCAGGCACACGGGCAAGGCTGTGGGGAGCTGGAGACCAGCCCTTCTGCGGTGTCGCTGGGGCAGGGGCTGATGGCCCCAGGCGTGCTGACATGGGGTCCTGGGCTGTGGGCAGTGTGGGGGAGCCCAGGGGTGGGCAGGGACAGCCAGACCTGTGGATGCCCTCAGGGCGTGGGCAGAGCAGCCAGGGATCCAAGCCAAACCTGAGTGTAGAAGAAATACTGTTTTGTTAAAAAAGAGCACGGCAGTAACAGTCTACTAGTACCTCGCTGCTTGCGGTCTGCAAGTAAGCCAGCCCTCGGTGCAATGTGTTCCTCAAACGCACGGAAATAATTAACAATTGTTCCTTTGTATCTCAGCCAGAGCTGAAGGTACCTAATTATGGGCATTGTTTCTGTAAGAAACACCAAATAAATGTCCTTTTTAATTCCCAGAAGGGGGTAAAGAGCCATGAGTACAAAAAGCGTCAGGCCCAGCGATGTGTTAGCGTGTGCAATTGTCCCTTACAGCTTTGTACGCCAGTGTTAACTGGGCTGGAGCCAATGGAGTTAAAACACCTGAGAGAAGAAACAGGTTCCTAACTGGAAGGAGAATTCTCTGTGCATGACTGATGAGAAACATTTTTACTCAATGTGGTTATTTCAGTATGTACAAGGAGTCATGAGACATTTAAGGGAGATATTGGCAGCTCTTTGAGAAAATCTAGCGGTCGAAGTTTAGAAAACTATAAAGCATAATTTTGCTAGAGCTGACAAGCATCTTTGTGTGTTTTAGAGAAGGTCCCAAAGAGTGAAGTCCCAAACATCCCACTTCCCATGAGGGTCTTCACATCCAGTGCTTCCAGTAGGATAGCAGAGATACTAAAACATACCTTATGGAACGAATGCTGTCAAAATTTAATCAATAGGTTGGTAAAACAACAATGAGAAATCACTGGGCCTGACTGGAATGAGAAAACCCAATATAAAAATGTGGCTGGTTAAAATTTTATTTGCTGGACTTGGTTTCTTTTTCCCTGAAGAGGGTATCAGAGAATGAACTAAATGTTATGTGATAAGCCTTGAAAGTCTACCTAAAAAAAAGAGAAAAGAGTAACTACTGGAAGGCCAGGTTTTTCAGAAATGCCTCTACTCACGTTACACGTACACAGTTACACTTCTCTGTCTCCCCCTGTGGCCCTGACACGTGTGCCGCGACTCATCTTTTTATTACTGACATTTTCTTTATAGGGAGTAAATTTGACCAAAGTAGAGTTTGTACCCCTGTAGAAGCTATTTAGACCACTCACTAATGTGAATAAGCACATCAAAGACTGCTTCTCTGGAAAACCATCAGAATATAGTTCAGAGGATCTCTTCTTTCTTCTGGCCTTACACAGATATAGTCTAATATACACCCAAATCCTTGCATAAATCTTGTCCAAAAGACTTCTAATCAGAAAAGAAAACAACCACCCTGTATTTCTCACACTATAAAAAAGATCACCTTGGGAAAAGAGCAATGCAGTGACAGAGTGGTATGGTGTCTGTTAAGAGAGTTCACATGAAGCAGGCGTTAGCTATTCAAAGAATTAACTGCAAAGGGGTGGTAAGTGAAGGTCTGTTCCTTGTCACTGAACTCAGGGCTATAGCAGAGGGCAGAGAAAGAATTAAGTTATAAAAATTTTGAGCAGAGAAATAAAAAAAATAATAACAACTTCATTGTCCCCTAGCTTGGATTATTCTCTTAGAAGATGGGTCAAAATATCAGTGGTTGCTTTTCCAAGTTGTCTCTCCAGTCATAGAACAAATCAGTAGCAGAATATGAGACCCAAGATATGGACCAGAGGGGACTCTTAACATTGCTGGGGCTATGTTTTTTGTTACAACACGTGTATTTGGCTAGATATATGCTATTCGCACTCTTTATATATTGCTTGGCATTTTATTTGTGGGTAAGTGGTAAGGTAAGAATTAATGCTGTTATTTTTAACATGCATATTTCAAGTGGGTAAAAGCTGTCTTACAGTCTCGTGTGCCTGGGATAAATTGTTCTGTGATTAGTTGTGACCAAACCCAGAAGAACAATACATAAAATTACTTCTTTATTACCCCTATTACAATGCATTAACCATTTGCTGGGTGCTGAAAAGTCAGACTGCCGCGGCCCTTTTGGTTTGTCGCAAAGGAGCGCTGACTTCAAACCAACAAACAGAGGGACATAGGGGAGCTGGTCAAACGGGAACTTGGGTGCCAGTGATGGGGAAATGACAGAATTCACATTTCCCTGTGACTGGAAAGAAGCAACATTGCAGTAAAAGCAACGGGATTTCAGGAGAAAAGATTTCAGTTATCTGGAGTATCATTTGATAAGATTTTCATGGAAGGCTGATCCAAGGAAAAGAGGGAATTTAAAAAGAAATTGCGAAACATGAAATAAATGGTATTAAAGGTGCAACTGCAAACTTTCCAGGTGCAGGAGATGGTCAGGAAGTAGAGTGAGCGATCAGCTTGGTTAGGTCCCTTGATCCCAGACATAGGAGGAAATTATTCAGGAAGCAGAAACTGTATCAGTGTACTAAAGAAAGATTTCCAATAGCACACAGGGGCAGCATCGGAAAGGGCAAGGCAGAAAATGAGACGTTATTCCTAGCGACCCTTGCTAGTGAAATCATTCCAATGATTGCACAATCTACTGCATTAATAACAGGAAAAAACACTGATTAGTGAACTAGTCCATGGCAGGTTAAGTCTATTAACAGATGACATTGAAAGACGACATAGCAGTGTTCGCTAGAAAGTGGCTGACACAGTGAAGATCAATAGCAAAGGAAAAAGCCTGACCCTTAGACAGAGAAAGAATGAGGCAGGTAGTACTTTGGTTTGCTTTGTGCTTTCAAATTGGTTGAATCTGAGCACTTTTTGATTTACTGATTTGCTCTCACAGCTGTTAGTGGTGGTCTAAGGGTACACATGGCTTATGGGTGTGGCACTCAAAAGCAGATAAAAGCAAACATGACATACCCAGAAAAGGAGGAAGAAAAAAACCCCAAAGAGTTATTGACTAGCCAGGTTACCTCAGTTACATGGAGTTTAGGACCACATAGTCAGAAATGACCATCTGCGACAAGCATAGCAAGGGGAGACAAAGAGCACACGTGGATTTTTTGACTAAACTTATGGTTTCATCAAGATCTGGTTTAATTTCTTTATTTGGCTACCGAATGGACCTGTGGATTGAAGGAAAACCAATACCTCTTATATGTTACATTCTTACAGTATGTATAAGCCCTTTTCTGCTGTTGAGTACTGCATCTATAAGCCCCATGTTCTCGAGGCTGTTGACAGTGACTCTTTGAAATGAGCAAATCAAAGAAAACAGGTCTGAATTAGTCTAATATCAAATGGTTGTGAAATCAAATGAAAAATCATACTGCTACAGACAGCAGTAATTTGCTAACAAAATGAAAGGACAAATATTGTCACATGCCCTGGATCCACGGTATGGTCCGTACGAGGTGATGGTATCTTTAACAGTCTAGAAGGTGGAATTGAGAGATCTCTGTGAAGCTGAAGAGGAATGCAAATAAGTTAGAAATCAAAATTATATGAAAAGATGGTCTTGATGAAATAAATGATCTGCAGGAAAAATCATATGAATTCATCGATTTAAAAAATACAGGATAGGGAATGCTGATGTAGAAAGCAGTGTAAAGCCTATAACATAATCAACAACATGTTTTTGTTCATTGAGCATATTGTTGCTGAAAGGGGCAAACACAGTATAGATAGAGGTGTATAACCTGCAAATTCATGACGTGTTCCTGATATGTTATTTAGTGTTAGAATCTCAACTGGGGCACTGTGTTTGGTGCTGGATGTTGAGAGGCTGAAGGAGATCCATGGAAAATATCAGAATTCTAGAAAATATGACATGGAAGGAAAGGTAGGAAAAAAGTGGGGTCTGTTAGCATAAAAGAGAATGATATTGTCCTGAAAGGAAGGACCAGTGCAATCTTGAAATACATAAAAGGCTGCTACAAAGAGTTAGGGAGCAATCTATTCTCTGCTCCTTATGAATAGGGCAAGATATAGTACATTTAAAAATAATTTTACTGTTAAGGATCTACAGCACTGGAACAGGTTTGCATAGGCAGGTTGTGGCAGCTGCACAGTTGTTATCGGTTCTTTGATAGCAGACTAGATGAATATTAATCCTGAATGACCTGCTACAGTTGAGCCTTCCCTGGACGAGTGACATTCTACCTGAAGCTTCAAGGTTGCCTCTGGCCCTACAGTAAGAGTGGAACTTGTCCTCCTCAGAGTCAATACTAGAGAGTCCCACTGACTTCCTACAGCTCTTAAGGTACCAGACAAACTCTCATAAATGGCATGAGCAGCCAAAGGTTTATTCTGCTCTTAGAGGACTCTTTATTTTGGGAAGATGGGGTTACATATAGGTGGCAGAACTGCAATAAGAGAATAGAATCATAGAATGATTTGGGTTGGAAGTGACCTCAGAGATCATCTAGTGCCAACCCACTTGCCGTGGGCAGGGACACCCTCCACTAGACCAGGTTGCCCAACCTGGCCTCGGACACTTCCAGGGATGGGGCATCCACAACCTCTCTGGGCGACCAGTTCAATGCCTCACCACCCTCACAGTAAAGAATTTCTTCCTAATATCTAATCTAAATCTACCCTTTTTTAGTTTAAACCCATTACCCCTTGTCCTGTCACTGCACTTCCTGGTAAACAGTCCCTCTCAGTCTTTCCTGTTGGCCCCTTTAGGTACTGGAAGGCCGCAGTTAGGAGACTTAGTCCCGTAGATTACTCTTGCCTCTCCCATTTTCCCACTTCCTTATTACTTGACCCTACACTGTTTTTTCAGTAATAAAGTTGATGGTTGAACAAACACTTGTGACAACCCCAGTTTCAGGGAACAGCAGGGGTAAGGCTGGGAGCTGAAGGTGACAGCCAGGCTGGCCGTGCAGCAGCCTCACTGACAAGGGGTGCAGTACTACAGCATCCAAAAGCGATGAGCAGAGCAGGTCCTGTGACAGTAACCAGGGTTAGCCAAGTCTAGGTCACCAGGCAGGTCTGTAGGGGTGAGGCAGAGCTCAGGTCGAGCCAGGAAGTCAAGTCTGCAAGTCAGAGCCAGTATCCAGATCACCAAGGCACGTGGCCAGGCGCAGGGACCACAGGTGAGTGCCTTAGCTTGAACAGAGCTCCTAAGCACAGGGGCAGGACTCCACTTCCCACAGCTTTTTCTCACCTATCTCTTTCCCCAGGAGTGATCCAAGGTCCTGCAATGGCACCAGGTCCGTGCTGGCCTCAAGCGTCAGCTGCCCTGGGGAGGGCAGTGCCTTTACAATCCGGATAGAGGTATCTGTTGCTCATTTGCCACAGCGCAAAAAAAAGCAAATTCCCCAGCGCTCTCCCAAAATGATAGACCCATCGTACTCAAAATGACAGACAGTATTTTAAAGGCCAGCCATGCACTGAGGTAAGAAAGGCTGCTGATAAGCCACAGCCACAGGGAAAAGAATCCTCAATACATATTTTCAACCTCATGGACTGGTTTTAACCAGCTCACACTCTCAAGGCTATTGTCTTAAGAAATGAGGATGTGTTGGGTTGTTGGTTTTTTTGTTTGTTTGTTTTAAAGTGCAGATTAACAGTGACATTTTTGCTACCCATATTTCTGGCTTCTGTAGGCTCCAGAGACAGGATTTGCTAACCACAACTCTCTTGCCGACACATTTTCTGCATTGTAGGCTCCAGTGCTACACCCATAACCTCCCAGAGTGCAACTGAGGTTGTTGCCACTTTTCATTGCTGCAGCCCCTTGCCCACGTGAGGCTCTCCAAAAGCAAAGGGCTACCAGAGAATCTGGCCTAAAACATTTAGGATTTTTATTTGTGTTTTACAGTCTCTACATGACTATTCAAACCAACATTTTTTTCTTGGTTAACTGTGACGAAAGATTTATTTGGCAGCATTTGAGCCGTCATGCTGAAGTGTTTGACTATAGCCTTTGTGACACATTTGGCCCATGTGTGCCAAAGGAAGTGACAGCAGCAGCTAAGCCTGTCCCACCACTGACCCTACCAACAAGTCAAGTCCAACAATTTTAGAGACTATAATTACTTGATCATCTTTGTCAGATGCTTTCACTGACTCATGGGTTATAGACTATGAGGTAGTGTCTCTGCTTTTTGGATCAAATTAGCCATTGAGGTGGCTGAGCCAGATGGTTAGCAGAAGCATCTGCTTAATTCTGGTGGTTACTCCTTTGAATCCCACCCCACTCACCGTCCAGCCTGCTTTCCTGTCCTTCAAGGATGTTTCTGAAGAGCTGTCTCTCTAGCCAGGCGAACAACAGTTGTGCGGAAATCCCTACGGCTTGGGCAGAAGGGCATGCTTTTGTAACCATGCACTGCCTTTCACACCAGGATATTAAATTCACTGAGTCAAACAGGGGAAGATATTTCATCAGACTCACAGAAAGTTCATGTCATCACTTGGGGAGGAACACTCTTTTGGCCACTGGGAGAATAAGAACTGAGGGACAGAAAGAAGGAAAAGGAAGCAAATATACAGGAGAAAACTGATTAACCAAGGTGAGTTTTCTGTGTCACACATGCAGGGACCTCACCCAAAATGGTACGTATGCTTTATTCTCCCTGATGGCAACTGAACCGACATTCATTTAAATGCAAACTTGTATCACGGGACAGAGTCTCTGGAGTGGCCTCAAGCTACTTGGGGTAAAGTTTGCTTTTTTCCATTCCCAACATCACCTCTGCTTTGAATACCTGGGGATGTTTCTGGTTGCCTGCTGGCAAAACGGCACTGGAAAGAAATTTGTTAAATTAGCACTTCTTGCCGCCAGAAAACTTTTTGACTGCAAGGTGGAAATGTGAGAAACCTCCCACCCTGCACGCAAGGCTAGCACATTCGGCTGCTACGCTCCATTGGAAAAAATCTGCTGTAATTTTAAACAGAAACCACAGAGGTCTGACAAAGCCCGTAGGATACTCCTGGAACTTTTAGCCAAATGGTTATTATGTTTCTGTGCTGTTGGACTTGTACCATCAGCCTGAATTATTTTTCTAGTAAAGGCCTTATCTTGATATCCAACCCAACTTCTCATTGACTAGGATAGGATGGCCAGCAATGCACAGTGTAAAGAACAGGATCTCAACAGAAAAGGATATTTAGATTTTTAGGGTGTCTCCATTTTTCCAAAGAAGGTTTTACACCCACATTTTTACCATGTTTTTCTTTTGGCAAATTTCTGGCAGGTGCAAACTCCACCTAGGGAAACATTGATTGCATTTTAAAATTAGGAATTAGATTATTGGCTATAAATAATGAGGTTATGTGTATCATCTTCTTCATTATATAAGAGCAAGGTACCGTTCTCCAAGTGTCTCAATCCTTAACGCAGCAGCTCCTTGGGCTGCGGTGGCTGTACGTGCTTAGGGAAGAACTGCATGCCTGGACTCCATATCACACCCGGTGTAGCAAACACAGCCGTCCAGATTTATCACTTCCTGAACTCCATGGGCTTTGAATCAGATTCCCTCTCAAGTTCATCAGAGAAACGATCAACAAAAACTACAGTAACTGAAACACTGGTTGGCAGGCTGAATGAAAAGGAATAAATAACATAGTCACCTCATTTCATCAACCCAAAATTCAGTGTAGTCATTTAAACAGCAAGCCTGTGAACCATAAGGTTGGAAGCAAACTACTCCAGTCAATGGAAAGACATTCATTAAGCTAAATGGCTTCGTATCAAGCTTTTACTGGATAGAACTCTAAAATATTTCCTCCAGAAGTCCTGGAGACTATTTTAGTCTGTCCAAGCTGTAGGGAAGGAAACTAGAAAACAATAGGTGGCCAGTCTAGCAGAAGATGCATAAATACGGGCAACTGAAACACAGCGCGAGTTAAAATCTCGTTGGTGTAGGGCTGAAGTATGACCGGCATGCTTAACTGTAGCTTGAAGGCTGCTCTCCAGTGGCTGTTCAGCTGTACTGATTCATAACTCTGTGCATGGAAGTTCTGCATGGTTCATAGTGTTTTCTGAAAATAGCATGAAGTGAATCCTAGGTGCGGTATCGGTAAGACAGCTAATTGTAGTTGGAGTTCTAAAAAGATTTAAAGCATAAGGTATGAGGCGTAAGGCTTCCCATTTCTGTTAAAAAGAGAGTCTTCATTTTTTTCTTTTTTAAGAGCAGTCAGTTGGCCTGCCTAAAAGATGTTTATACTTTTAAATCTGGATATCAGCACATATAATTTATTTTTATTTAATTTAATAAAATAACATAATTTGTTGTGTTAATAAAACACAAAGCATTGTAATCACGTAACACAATGAGTGTGAGTGATTCACTGTTTCAGTCTGTTGGTTTTGAATCTCATTTTAACACCAGCCACATCTTATTTTTTTTTCAGTTAGAATAGCAGTGTTTTATATTGCTGTGTTAATTATGTGAGCCTTTAAATTGTGGGTTGGAAAACATTACACATCTGAGGTATTTGCGCAAATTAGGGATTAATAACAAGGCCTGTTTTCTTTTCCTTTTTATTTTATTTAATGGAAACCTTGAAAAGAGAGTACATGCGTGAGACAGAGCTGAACCAGGACCGGTGTGTGTTTGTGTGCATTCCTTTCCCTCCTCTTTCTCCTACTCATCTCTGCAGCAAGATACAGGCCATGTTGTGTGTCTTGTCAGCTGGGTGACAGGTTACATTCTTGCTCATTTGGGGGGTTATATCCTCCACACTAAAACCTAATTCTCAGACCCTTAAAAAAAAGAACGTACATGTACCAACATATGCATTCAATCACATAAACAAAAATAATAGTGTTCTGCCTCTTTATCATTCAAATAAAGATTGCTTCCTTTACTGGAAGCCAAAACACAAACTCTGCTTCAGTCAAATAAAAGTTATTGAGCTCAACAGGGCAACTGAGTAAAATTTAATGGCCTGTGACTTACAGGTTGCACCATATGATCTAGTCCCTTTTGGCCTTGAGTTCTACAAACCTAAATGGAATTTAAGCCCTGTGTATTTTTTTTTTTTAATTAGAACATTGGTGAGGCTGGAGAGGCCTATCTAGCTTCAGCCGCGTGTAGGTGTGGATGGATGGATGGCTATATTTTCATTGGGTAAAACACTGCCCTTCTGCATTGTATTTGGCTTCATTTTTGAGGTGACTGGGTATCCAGTCCAAATACAAATTCACCCAGAATTAGTTTCCATGTCCTGTCCTTCTTTCTGCTGAAACAAATAAATACTGGAAGAATTTGCAGAAATCCTGGCTTTGTGGGCAGGATCTGCAAGGCCATTTACTAACCATAGAGCACAAAATGTAAGGAGCATGCAAGATGCATCCAAAAATTCTTCAGGGTATTAGTCTGACTAAATACCTCCAGTCAGGAAAGTTAATAATGGTTTCCAAGTAACATTTGCCAGACAGCTCTGCAATTGCTTAATTGCTTATGTGCTGACTCAGGAGTGAGACCTGAGAGGCATTTCAGAGAAGATCCCCACCAAGAAGAACTTGAAAATAGATCAAAGCAGATACTGAAACACACACTGTATTAGTTCCAAGTGTAGCTTCCAGGTCAAACTGACATAGCAGAAACACTGGCAATAATGAACTTGGCTTTTTAAGCAGTCATCAAGATTCAGCCTCTTACCTGGGTCCAGTCAGGTCTTGAAACCGTATTTCCAATTACGTTACTCAAAGACTGAGAAGGACTTACTATGTGACAATCATTAAGCATCTGACCTGGCTGTCAGGCAGAATTTGCCCAATGCAAAGCCTGCTCAGAAGTTAACGGGATACTTCATTCATGGAGCAGTTCATTCACGACAGTTCCACCTACTTAGCAATAAGCAAGTGAAGAAAATGTTTGAAGACTTGTTTTCCGCTGCTCATGCTAATACCTATCCACCACTGAATACACTTCTCCGAAAAATTCTGTGCTAAAACTACTAACACAGCATATTGAGGATGCCCTAAGCAACACCTAAGACTTCTTTAAGTGTGGACTTCATTCTAAAATCGATGTCTGGTCATATTTCACATAAACCCCCTGGAATTATCAGGACTGCCTTCAGGACTGAGCCCTGTGATTCAAACAGAATATCTTACATTTACTTTTTGCTTTTTTCCAGGTGGAAACAAAGAGCAGTTGGAAAACGTACAAGATGTGCCAGAGAGGTAAGTCAGCTGCAATTTTGAGCATTGAGAGAATGCTAAAACTTTCAGTGTCCTGAGTAATATTATAAAATCATAGAGGAAAAGAGAGGGAAGCCATGGCATAGCAAAGCTAAGGTTTTGGAAGCTTAGAAATTTCTATCACTTGTGAAAATTAGACTGGATACATGTTTGCATCCTGACTGCAACACACCAGTTGGTGAATTAGCTGTGTTGTAAGGCTGTGTGCAAGCCAGTTTGTTATCTCCTTCACTACTAGCATTGAATAGCAGCAGTAATATTCTTCCATTCCCTGATTTCCATCTCCAGAGTGTCTTCCCTTTCTTCTTGCACTGATAACTCCTTCTGTGCAAGTAACTGGCATGTCCCCATGCCTGCGCTCTTCCTCCCATGTCATGAATGAGGCACCTACCTTGTTCTGCAGCCTGCCCACTACTGAGTTGGGATACCCATATTTGCAGTTCCCCTTTCAAGTGACTACAAATCCCTGTTCTTTGTGAGAAAATCCATCTGATGATATTTCTCTTATTGTTCATTAAGTCGATCTTCCTCACCCAGAGCAGATAAATCATTCCTGCCATCACTGCCTTGCCTGTAGATAGAGGGCCTGCATCCTGTTCCATGCTGCGCACTCCAGTGCTACTCTAGCGCTGTCAGAAAGGAAGCTTTTTCCTAATGCCCAACCGGAATGCTCCTTGGTACTGTTTGAGCTTGGTGTTTCCCATTCTAATTGCCATGGATGAAGGGAACAGATTGTTTCTTTCCTCACTGCAGCAACCTGTTACGTCCTCAGACCCTTAATCGTGTTCTCTCCCAGTCTTCCTTCTTTTAGGCTGAACAGCCGCAGTTCTTTCAAGCTTGGCTTACAGGCCGTGTTTTCTAGAGTCTTGAAAATTTTCACTGGGGAGAGTTCAGGAAAGAACAATTAGTGCACACCACATTGTAGTAACACACCCAAACCTCAACTCACACCAGACTTTCTTAATGCTGAGCAGAGCAAAAAATAACTCAGTGTATATTACAAATTGTTCCTGTATTTTTGCAACCCTGTACCATGTTTTGCTGCTTGGCAGCATCATGAAGTCCTGATTCTTATTTGGTTTATCATCGGCAGGTTCTCTCCATCCCTTTTCTAGAGAAGTGGTACTTGTCATTTCCTGTTTATCCTGCATTTATATGGATCTGATGAAGTCTGATGAATCCTGCATAAACATCCCATATTGCACTTGCTGAATAGCATCCCATTTTTTCCGGACAATTTCTACAATTTGTTGGGACTGGTCTAATGTATTACCCTCCCCAGCAGTATGCATCCCCTGTACCCGCTCCCTGTCCTGCTTTCACTCAAACACATCCTTTTTAGTCTTGCAGACTGCTTAGGTCTATCTATCAGGCCTGATCCCTGTCAAAACTCCCTCAGTTCATCTTTCTAGTTTCGGCAGTCAGCTACTGAAAACTACTGTCCAAGTGTAGTTTTCTATTAGTGAGTTTTCTGTGCTAAGCTACTGATCTTTACAAGTAATTTTTACAGATATTTGAGACAGCTATAATGGCACTTTTTCTCCAAAAGCAAGACTTGTCTTTAATTTCAAGAAACTGCCAAGAATGCTCGGTCTTCGAAGCTAACTGATAATACATTAAATATTTAAATGAATATCAGTTTAACTTCAGTAGGTATTTGATCAAGCTGTTGTGGGGCCTCAGAGGATCACTGAGGTCTGTGGGACGTTACTGATCTACAAGTTATTTATCTGTAATTTGAAGTGTGGGTAAATAATGTGTGACTAATGATTTCACTTTCAAGAGTGCTGAGAGGATAAGATGGGATACCTGATTTTCAATATCACAAGTAACTGAGGCTGAAAAAAAAGAAAAAATACAAGACTTGTATTCTGTTAAAAATCAAACTCACAGTGTAGTTAGCCATTAATAGACTAGTACCCACAACATTTGGAAGAATTATGTAGCAGCTTGTATGTACATTACAAAATAACTCTTGATATATGTGCAGAAAGAAATTTTATCCTTAATTTAAAAACCACACATTGTTGCGCATATCCCTTTCTATTCACGCTTGTGAATATTACTGAGACAATACATTCTGTTTGAATCAGAATTTCATTACAAAACAATTTGTCAAACTTAAAACTTTCATAAATAGGTTCTTCCTCCCTCACAATATGCACTGCCTTTTAAGGAACATTTTCCAGCAATATCAGCCCTTACGATTTTCCAATTTTTCATCTACGGACAGTCTGAAAAACGTTAAAGTGAATGGGCTAGCAAGGTGAAATAATAATATTGTGGATGTGGGCATTAAATTTTGGATTAATAGTTTTTTAGGAGTAAAAGTAAACTGCACTGGAAAGAAGAGTTGGAAAAAAACCCCAGATGATCCAACTGGACTGAACAGGTGAGTTTCACCTGAAGAGTCCAGCAGTCCTTATTTTGTGAAGCAGCTTAGCTGGGAAGTACTGAGATGCTCTGGTGACCAACGTAGCATAAATCCTACCCTAAACAGACAGATTTTGTATAAGCATCTTCTGGATGGTGTAAATGAATTAGGACCATATGTTCAATGCTATCTGCTTATGAGGCCAGCAGCTCTAAGGTCAGTGATCTTCAAGTCCTGTATGGCTTTTGAACAAGGAAATCACTTGGATATTTTTTAAAAGTACCACACGCATTTAAAACATAAATAGACTTGGGCCTAAACAAATGCTGAAGGAAAGACAGGCAGGAAGTACCGGCTCCGTTTCAAAAGAGCAACAGTCTTTCCTACATACTGAAATGTTGTTACTTAATGTTTTATCTGAAGGGCTGACTGTGGAATGTGCAATATTTTCTCTCAAGGGATTTGGAGCAAGCAGGTCTGAACGGTTTTATGCAGAGGACACGGGTTGATTTCTGCTCCTGTAACTCCCTTCCCAAGGCTTTAAGGAATAAAGCTTAGCTCTTCAGTGGTGTGCAGAGGTGTTACCAGCCCCCAGCTTCCTTGGAATTGCAGTAGGGATGGGCATGGAATGCACAGGCTCCTCAGGAATCCTGGCACCAGTGAATGTGACTGGAAATGCTGAAGTCTGCTTCTTTGAAGGGGTAGAGGGGTTAGATTTCAAAAAGAAGCTGGGTTGTCCTTACTAGTGGGAGGCTTCCAGAGGAAAAAGGTAATCCTTTGAAGACTGCTGTTGTTTATTGTACAAAACTGCCACCACGGTTCATTGCTCACAGAAGTTCTCACTTCAGCTCTCTGCTCTCCTCTTCTTCCTGCCCTGCAAATCTTGGTATTTATTTCTTTTTATACCCTTAGTGCAAATGGAAATGTTAAGCTCTAAATCTTGTTATTTCACGTTTTCTGGTAGAGCAACATTAAAGATGAGACTGAAATCACAAAGTAGCCAGGATATGCCTCTTTCTGCTCTTCAGGAGTTCTGATCTCCCTCTGGTCCCTTCGGGTACTGCAACCATCGGCCACCCCAGAGAAAGACAAGACTTCAAAGCACAGTTACCAAGGAAGAACCTGTCCCACTCAGCAAACAGGAGACAGAGGTTTACCTGTTCATTACTGACATCATGCCAAACTGTAGATTTTTTGGTCGCAGAAGTAGACCTGTCACAGAGGTAATATCTGAACTGCATTTGTGGCAGGAAAAAAGGTTCTCTCTTCTCATACTTTGGTGTAACCTGTATCACTCTTGGCCCAGAGATGCTGGGTTGGAGGGAGATATTGTTTGCAGATATTCAAAGAAGTTCTTCCCATCTTCCTTTTGTTGTTCATCTTCAAGGGATGCTACAACATGTGATAGGTTTGTGCAGACCTCTCTTTGTAAAGCTGGATATAATGGGAATTTAGCTAGTGCAGGAGAGAGGACCTGTATTGACAGAACTGTGTTAGAGCTCTGTTCTCTCTCAGCAGTATAAATTAACATCTTATATTTTCAGTTCTTGTTGTTTGTGGCACTAGTACCATGAATAGGTCTTCTCTGTACTGTGGAGTAACCTCAAAATGTATATATATATATATTTAAGCTAAAGCCAGAGCCATTTAGACCTCTACTAGAGTGACATTATTTGAGGTGGTGTTTCCAGTTTTAGTTTGTATTTGCTTTCAATGTTTTGTATACTGCTGTAATGATTTGGTCTCATTGCCTATATCCTTTCACCTTGTGCCATGTGAATGCAAGTTTGATCCTGCATACTTTCCCACGTACCTTCCTTGCAGTCCTTCATGGAGAGCTAGATATATTTCTGCTCCTTGCCTTCGCAGCAAACAGTTTAGTCTTGCAACACACTTTAATTTTGGGTGGACAAGGGCTTGGCCAATGCTAAAATTTGTGGACAAGCAGGAATTCAGTGGTTAACGGAGGGACTGTACCCTCAGTTTGTCACCAGCCAGCCATGTGGGACTCACCCCTGGGGCAGAGTATACTGCACCCAAAGATGTAACAGCAGCTGCAGATGTGCACGCCACATCGGTGGGCTTTGGCCAGCTTCATGCCTCACCTGGGCACAGAACTCCTGGGATCTTTGTCTCTGTTACTGCTCCAGCCCCTCATTGCTGATGGAGACCCCAGCAATATGGAGGGCCCTTTTCATTAGCCACAGCACCTGAGCTCAGTCAGCAGAGGTGGCTGCTGAATCCAGGGTCCATCAACAGTCCCAGACAAAGCAAGGTGGTGGATCAGATCCTGAGTCCATCCAGGGGGTCCAGCCAGAAGCAGTAGGAGTCAGAGCCGGACACGAGAGCAGGGACAATGTACGACATGAGTCTGAGACATCCATCCAGAAGACAGGTTCCCACAGCAAAAGTCTGAAGTCCAGCCAGGGCACATCCAGAGGCAGGACTGGAGCTGGACATGCCCATGATGCTGCTCAGGCAGCGTCTGGGTGCTCAGGCCTAAGCGGAAATAGGGCTCCTGTGCCATGGGCAGAGGTGTGGGTGGAGGTCCCAGGAGAGGCCGTTAAGGCTTGTTGGTGCCCTGACAGTGGTACAGAGCTAGGATACGCTCAGTGATGCCATGCTTTGCAGCAGTGGGGTAATGGCTACATTCCAGCTTGTAGAGTCACGGTGACTGGGATTCAGCTTCCACATAATCCCACCGCAGCTCACAGCTACCTAAAGATGGGCACCCCATCATGTATACAGAGGTATACAACACTAGTAACCATGGTGGCAAGCCTTGCTGCTAGATGTCTTCTTGACCAAAGGAAGGGTAAGCTAGAGGCACTGACATTATAGATTGCTTAGCCCCACTTTCCCATTCTGGCATAGAAATAGGTCTCCTTCCCATGTTTCTTCCCCACATTCATTCTATTACCCCACTGGAAATGGACCCAAGCTTCCAAAAATATACCGAAGTCTCAAAACCAGTATGAACATATTTACTTCTAAAGCTCCCATTTCTCCTCCCCAGCTTCCTCTGTGTAAATACAGATATTTTCATGTTTTTCCCCTTTCTGCCACCATTCTGATTTCTTGTAAAGAAAGGGCATTGCCAGGGTGAACAGTAGTTTCCTCCTCACCTGTGGGAATGACGAGTGTCTAAGTTGGCTTAACAAAACCCTGACAAATCAGAGTATTTCTTTTTATCTCTCAAACAAGACATGGTGCCAAAAGCAATATATGGACAATGCAGTACTTCTGAAAGAGAGCTCACTTTGGTATGTAACATGACGAACAATATCTTTAAAAGTAGCAAAACACAGATAAGATTAATTTGCTCATTTCTTGGGAATTACACTTTCACAGAAAAGAAAAGTTCATGTTAAGGTTTGTGAGTGCTCTGGGATAAAGTCAACACTCCCACCTACTGGTCTCATCTAAGAAAGTTTTATCTTTTTTTCCTCTTTTTCTCTTTTTTTTTTTAACCTTTCTTCCCTCTTTTAAAATTTTCTTTTTCTTTTCTTTGTTCCTCTTTTTCTTTTCATGTTTCTTTTCCTGTTTCTTTCTCTGTTTCTGTTTTTTCTCTTTTCCTCGATGTTTTGCTTTTCTTTTTTTTTCTTTTCCTTTTCAGGTTGAAATTCCTATTTTCCGTCAGAAGTTCTACAGATTCACACAGGCTGCAGTAACTGCCCCAGCAAAGGCATAGTATTGGAAAATGCACATCCTCAGAATGACATATTTGTTCTTTTCTGACATCCTCAGGATGATGTATTTATTCTTTTCTGACATCTGTGAAATAACTTACGAGTGCCTTGCTGTTGTGAGTGGAGAAACTTTCATCTAATCGTTGCATTCTGACAGAACAAGTAATAACGCAAAACTGACAACTTCTTCAAAATACAACAAATCACCCTTTGGCTCATTTTTTCAAAATCACTCAATTGTACTGAAAATCCTGCTTGCCACTTGCTGTAAATAAGGTAAACTTACATAATTGGGGGAACTTATTTATTACAATTCAATGAAAATCAGAATCCCCCATGTTTCCTAGTTCATGATTCCACAGTGGCTCTTGTTTGTCCCTAGGGAGCACCCTGCCTGAGGAAGGGTGGCAGAATGCTGACTCCAAGCAGTTTTAGCCACAGTACAAGAAAGACATAAAGCTATTGGAGAGTGTTCGAAGGAGGGCAACTAAGATGGTGAAGGGTCTAGAGGGGGAGACGGATGAAGAGAGACTGAAGTCCCTTGGTTTGTTCAGTCTAGAGAAGAGAAGAGAAGGCTGAGGGGAGACCTCATCGCGGCCTACGGTGTCTTCATGAGGGGAAGTGAAGGGGCAGGTGCTGATCTCCTCCCTCTGGTGACCAGCAACAGAACCTGTGGGAATGGCATGAAGTTGTGTCAGGGAAGGTTTAGGTTAGATATCAGGAAAAGGTTCTTCACTGAGAGGGTGGTGGGGCACTGGGACAGGCTCCCCAGGGATGTGGTCACCGCACCGAGCTTGTCAGAGTTCAGGAAGCGTCTGGATGATGCTCTCAGTCATCTGCTCTGATTGGGCTGGTCCTGTGTGGAGCCAGGAGTTGGACTTGATGATCCTTATGGGTCCCTTCCAACTCGGGATATTCTGTGATTCTATGATTGACTTAATTGACCTCAGTGACTTTGTTTTCCCTTGCAGGTAGACACATCTCATGTAAATATGGGCTACAGAGACTGTAAGGCCCCACAGAACTTATTTGCTCCAGTTGCCTAAGAATCATCTGTTATGCATACTTGCATAACTGTTCATAACGGTGCTAGTTGTCCTAGCTGCAAGACAATGAGTAATTCTTCCTAAGAAGTTCAGCTCAGCAGAAATCCATTTTGCCAAGTAATCCTTACATATGCAGGATATCTCCCACACGCCTTCCGATGTACTGTTCTTATTTTTTTGCATACAGTAATTCTTCTGTGTTTTGATTTTCTTCACTTCTGGTTTGAAAGCCAGTAAAAATACTGAGGTACTCTTTACACGAGGGAAAACACAATATTTTACCTCAGAGCACTTCAACTGTTTTCATGCTTTTATTTCTGCGTTTTTGTAACCCTTACACGAATACAAATTATTTTTAGAAATGTGAGCAGAGAAATAGAAACACGGTTTAAAAACCTCCTCCTAATTACTTGTTTATAATTTAATAGTAACTACTATAAATGGCTCTCTATTATTATTTGAGTTACATTAGGGCCTATGGGTTCCAACAAGGAAGCACATGAGGATGAAATGACTTGCCCAGATTTGCACTGCAGCCGGAGCCAAACCAGAGACCGAACCCACAGCGCAGTCCCAGACTTACGGTCGAACCTTTGGACTGTGCTGCTCCCCTCCCAGCCAAGAAGCACATTTCCATAGGCCTTAATAGCCGTTTGTGTGAAACCAGCCACGCTTTGGTTAATGAACACGTTCAGAGCAGAGTGCTGATGCCTAATAAACTGTTTCATTTTGAATACTTAACTGCCTGTAGAAAGTGGCTTAATCACCTAAGAGCCAGATTTCCAAAGTCATTTAAGCATCTAAATGCACAAAAGGCCATTGAACGGGATTTTCAGAAGTACCTCCCTGTTTCATTCCTCTGGGATATTCATTCAGCAGGTTTGGGCAGCTCAGTGCTTTTCATAGCCTGTCCCTAAACAGCGAGTGGAGTTTTTACAGGGAAGAAAATGAAAAGGAGGCCTCCGTATCACAAGTATGGTTCATGCCCAGGGGATGGTGGGGTTCCTGCACACCTCCCCGTCTCCTGTACCTTGTGGCTGCCCTAAATGCTAGGTTCAACTCTGTTAGAATTGTGAAGATCTGTATTTTAACCAGGTAATGCCGTTTGCAATTCACTATGTGTGGTCTTTTCTGATGTGCTTTCAAATTCGTGATGCCCGTTTTCTAACCATGCTGTTTCCCATCGAACAGCACTGACTCGCTGGATGGAACAGGCGGGCTGCTCCGCTCCCATCTCCTTCAACGTCCTCATTTGATTTTTACTGGCCTGAATAAATACTATAAGCAGGATGTGCTGTCCACCCATCCTTGCTTCCCACCACCAACTTCAGGAACTGAAGACACGCACACCCTGCAGGGAGTGCTCAGGGGTGCACAGGCTCCAGTGCTCCTTGTCTAAATGCAGGTCGCTTTGGTGACAATGCGCGTGCAGGTACAATGTAAGAGTCACATGGACTTACCCCCTTGTTCCCACTTTTACAAGAAAAGAGATACCGGCCCACCACTGTCTATCCTGCGACAGTATGGCTTCTTTTTGCTGAAGTATTAGTTTTGTTCTGATGCAACAGTGATGTGAACTGTCCTTTCATATCCGTGCTGCCTTTAGTAACTGTTGGGCGCCAGTCTTTTAGCTGGCCCAATACACGTGGTCCGATGGTCCCACCTCAAAATCTCTAACCTGGATGAACGTTAAAAATATCAGTAAAATAAGAGTATTTGAACTTCTCAACAGACAGAACTTTTCTTACCTCTATTGATGCCAGCAATTCTGCCGGTGCGTATGAAGCATGTGTAACTCTGCATCCCTACTGGGTGCTGTGGGTTCAGTCTGCTGAGCACGCCCAAGGGCAGGGAGGATGTAGAAATAGCATATGGGTTGTAAAGTGCTCCAGGATGAAAGGTATCTTAAAGGCAAAATATTTTCTTTTATTGGATAGTCCTCCAGCTGTATTAATAAAATATTGGTTAGCAATGTTTATACATATAAGATTTATCATGGTAAGTTTGATTCCAAACTTAGATTTATTGTGCAAGAAAATGAAAAGAAATCAGTCACGCTGTCAATCCAAATTAATTTCCTAGCACTTTTTCTTCTGAACCAGACAGCCCTCTGGAAATGCACAGGTCTTAACCAGAAATGTCCTTCAAACTTAGCCCTGATGCCAATTTGAGGCTCAGCTTCATCACCTAGTTTTTTTGATGCTGTGCAAAGCGCCAGTATTTCTGTCCTGCTACCACATTCGTGGTAGTTCAATTGAAAGGCAATCTCTGGCCCTTTTCAAAAGAAAGCAGCTTGCTGGGCTGTTTTCTTTCATTCAAAGAAACACATTAAAAGCATGGACTATTGCTGTACAGTGGCCTCCCTACTTTTCTGCTGTACAACAAGCTTTTAGTTCAGTACTTTGAAAGAGAAATATATATTGAGATGTGCACATTCCACCGCAGACCTTTCTTTGTGAAACCACAAGGTTTTTTGTATTTAACTGCCAAAACCCAGGAAAAAGTTTCCTGGTTCAAGGAAATCCAGACTTTACAGTACAAGCATGCACAGATATGGGTCACAAACAACTTTGACTTAGTCTTTCATTGACTTTTTGAAATAATTGATGCACTACCATACTTGCGGTTCTAGATGAAATACAGCGATTTTTAAAGACATGCAATATTTTTCATATCCCTCTTGGTTCCAGTGAATCTAAATCACTACATTTTTACTTACAGATTTTAGGCATAACTACTGGGGCTATCTTGAGATAGGAAGTCAGTTGCCATTGAAATGCTGAAGCATCCTAGAGGGAAAACTCCCCACATTTGAAAATACTGTTTTTATTTCAAATTTGCCCAGTTCTAAAGCTAACAACTTTACCTATATTCTTTTAGAAATGTTAGATTAAATAAAAAAGACTAGAGACAGTGAAGTTATTTGCTGGAATTGACACATATGAAATTGTTTAGTCTTGAATGTGACAAGGGTGTCCATCAGTTTTCGGCAAACAAACACGGTGGTTATTATTTCTAGACAGGATATGTCAAGTTTTATGCGTGCAGGCGTCTGCGAGGGCTCATTCGTCAAACTAGCGAAGGTGTAAAAGGTTTTAATGACCTCCTAAATCTCCTCCTCTGGCTGTCGTGGTGGGATGCCTTCCAAGGTCAGTCACCCAAATAAGCAGGTTCACTTGTATTGTAAACAATCATAGATCAGACTGAATGATAATTGCTGGTGGACCCTGGAGCAGAGTGAGCTATATATATCACAACAATTTCTTGTCAGGGCAGTACAGGTCAGCTGTGTTTGTTCATGGACCTATTAGACTTTGGTTTTCCTGAACCTCTGCATCTTTTACAGTGGTCTTGTTTTCCCATTGTACTTGCTGTCTGGACAGGATGTTCTACCAGAGGAAGTGCTCCTTGTGGAAAAGGCGTCAATTAGTTGTCCAACTGACCCTCATTGCTACTAACTACCTGGCAGACAAAAGGTTGATTTATTTATTTAGATATCAGCTTACATTTTGCTTGCCATACAAGCAAAGCAGTAAGGCTTAAAAGTTGCTGACTAAACCAGGCAATAATGCAAATTTCCATTTCCACAATATATCGTCAGCTATTTATTTTATGTATAAGACAGTTTTTGAATGGAAGAACCATTTAAAAGGGCATGGCTGGTCAACAGGGTTAATTAATTGCTGTGTTGGCAGGCAGCTCTGTTTGAGAAGGCCTGGATGCTGTAATCATCTGAGACTTTCAAGGTTTTGTTGAGGAAACAGGTCATTGAAAAAATACAGAATTTTAAATAAAGCGTCTGATAAATAAAAGGGGGCAGGGAGAATCTTCTTAGAAATCTAGTGTAAATGCCAATAATCAGGAATATGATCTATTAAAACACATACATGTTTTAGGGTTCATTTCCTCAGAATAATCTATTCCAATGCATAGGAAAGCAAACATTAGAATACCACAGGCAGTTTTTAAAAGACCTCTTGGTCCCCGGGCAGAGTTCTGACAGGGGAGGGGAAGCTCTGCTTGATCACACAGCATGTGTTATGAACTGCATTTGATTTTATGGCTTTCCAAAGAGCTGTCCAAAAAGGAGGTTGGTTGTTTTTTTGGGTTTTCTTCCCCCTCCTTTTTTCTTCTTTTTTTTTTTTTTTCGCAAGGGGTCTCAACCATCTTAGTGTGTGTTTTTCCTCACCTGGTTGACCAGGCCAGAGAGGTATTTGCCAAGAGGGTAAGCAGCTCCCAAAGACAGTGACTAGAGCACAGAGCTCACTGATCCAGTTAGGAATAGTTGGGCTTTTGATCACTGCTTTCTTCTGGGCTCCTCCTTGTTGCATCCCCCCAGCCCTACCATTTAAAATTCTCTTCCACCTTCCTTTGTTTCCGTATTACTGCAGCAGCTCAATTTGCCACTTTACTGTGGTAAATCACAAGGCAAAATAGCTTCCTCTAAGATGGTGGCTTTACAGACATTTCTCAAATGCTTGAGGAAATAAGCAAGTGAAAACCTAATATGCAGGCAATGTTATTTGAAACCCCACACCTACTGCAGCCGCTCGCTTGGAGAAGAAAGATCCTTTGTGATCTCACAAACCAAGATCCATAAAACCAAAGCAGGATCTTCCACCTGAGGGAGTCTCTGTGGAGAGGAGTCATTAACTTGTCCCTACAAAATTCACCCGTGCCTTTGACAGTGTAGAAAGAGAGATTTCACCTGCTAAAGAAAATGCAGTCGCAGCACCAGCTTAAATGGAAACTGCTGAGATGCTCAGTGACTTTAATGGCAGTGTTCATCCATAGTTGCCTAAATTT
Source organism: Psophia crepitans (assembly GCA_013399095.1). Taxonomy (NCBI): domain Eukaryota; kingdom Metazoa; phylum Chordata; class Aves; order Gruiformes; family Psophiidae; genus Psophia; species Psophia crepitans. The sequence continues at coordinate 40,685 of VWZZ01003903.1, forward strand.
CATCTGTGGTTACCACATCTGAGAAACACCAGTGGATCCTTGTCCTCACAACACCTTCCTCACATTGGGAGGTTCCCATTTTACAGGCGGGACACGGATGTGCTGGGTAAAGCCACGTGCATATGTGTCCCATCACTGCCATGCCTGTGGTCACACAGAGGCGAACACAGATCCCTTAGTCCTAGTGAAGCTGCACATGGATCAGACCTTCCCCTTTGGTCGTAAGGCAACCTCAAGCACCGTTTACGGTATGTATGGAAAAACCAGGCCCAAACTACCACAAATAAGAATTATTTTGCTTTCGGAGGAACGGCCAAAGGGAAATCTTTCAGAGGACAACTCTTTGATACGGCTTCCGTTACTCAGGTTTTGTTTGTTTTAAGCAGAGTGTATTTAAGAGCTTATGAAAATAAAAACATGGATGAAATTTGGAAAAGAAAATGCAATTATTTGTTGTTTGGTTTTACATTTCACACTTCAGTTGAAATGTTATCAAGGCTTCGACTCATTAGAGAACCCCAAATGGAACAAAACTGCTGAAAGTTTTATGTTAGGCTGCAAGGCTACCCTTACCATAGGCAGTGAACTGTATGTGTAATTTTGTAAATACTTGGAAGACATGGCAATTCCTGCAACATGGTGCGTCTACTACGTATGTGTAACACCTCAATGCTGGTCTCCTGAGGCAATTTTTGAAAAGCTCTGGTGTTTACTTGGTTCTGCTGTGTTTATGAAAGTTACATGGTTTTAAAAATTGGAACCAAAGGGACCTTCTTCCCACACAGCTACACTAGCAAAAAAACAACAGAAAAAAGAGTGCCAGAAATGGTGGAACGAAGCTGTACTTTGCCACAAAATGTCAGCTTCATCAGCACACACTGTCAAATCACTTTATTATAGTTCTACGGCGTGGGTGTGTTGTTTGCTATTTTGTCATTGTTTCATTGGAAAGCCTTTTCCCTCAAGTCCTGTTTGCACCATCTGTGGTTTCTGCACATTCTGGACTATCCAACAAAAGAGTTTGTATTTTTACCAAGATTTAAACAAGAATAAGTAATTCTATTTGGTTTGCATTGTTATAACTCAAACACTTTCAGATGTCTCATGTAATTGGATGAATTGCTTAAAGGCAATACAGGTTTCTTCCCAAAGATTTATAGTGCCTTCAGAAATGATGTCATTGAGAAGGTTGGGGTTTTTTTGTTTTGTTTTTAGTTCAAGTATGTTTGGCTCAGCTTTTAAAAAGTAGTGACTTTCAGGTAACTGGCCAGACAATGTAGCAAAGCTCAATTTTAAGAGAGTATTCTGTCTCCATACTCTGAAGGTTGAATTGTTTGGAGGACACACAAATTCACTAGTCATTTCCCTTCATGGCTCATTTATAGTGCAGAATTTAAATAAGAAAGATCTGTAAATCTGGATTACTTCTTTAGGCTTGTACCAGATTTAAATATGAACATCACTGGCCTCTCTAATTACAAAGCCCTATACCTCATAATAAAATGAAATCCCATTGCCAGAATGGGATGAATCCCCCTGATGTTAAAGTCACTTATAAAAATTCCTACTACGGATTGTGGTGTGCATCTAGATCTCCAAACCCTCTTCAGAGCCACCTGAAAGCTCACTTGTGCTATTGAGAATGACACCATTTATAGAAATAGTCCAAATCCTCCTACACAACATGTCATGGCTTAGGAATGGAAGCTGAATAAATGGAGCTCAGCTAGGGAGGTTTCTCTTGGTACTGGGAACTTGGACATCCAATAAAGACAGTCATGGAAAAAATTTAAAAATAAGAAAAAAGTAAAAATCAATGGATCTTTTTCAGCTAGGTGTACAGACTGTACAAATCTGTAGGCTGTGTATTCTGGATACCTATGGTTTTGGCTTCTAAGTGTACAGGCACAAGGAGCCAAATACAGAGTGCTAGTCTTTCTCAACCGGATCTATCAGTGTTGTGCACTACTATTTTCTCAGTTGTCTTCTCTTGATGTTAAATTCTTTGCATTACTTAAAAAGTACAGGAATAAGACAGTTTCCTAACAGCTTTCTCTGCACTTATTTTGAAAAGTAGTAAAACAGATCTGCCACCCAGCGCCTGCCAAGCTGAAGTTTGGTTCTGGAACTATTTATTGAGTAGACAATGCTCTAAAAATACAGTTTTTCATAGTAAGAAATATAACACATACACGCTCTACTCTGCACTTCTTCTCAAACACAGCCACAAATGCATACATACTGCTCTCTGGAGGCTCGATAACAACTACTGGACCCTGGACTCTTTCGAAAGCCTGGCATAACACAAGCAGCTTGTGTGTGCTCATATATGCATGCACACATGTAAGACATGAAAGCATCTCAACTTCTATTAATTGATTGCACTTGCTTCATTATATACCTTTGCATTTCTGTCTAGTTGCATTTTCTATGCTTGCTTTGTACCTGCTCTATGCTCAAATAAATGGGGTAGACAAAGTGCACAGTGCAGTGGCAAAGGACGCCTAGAGTAGTGAAAAATGGCACAGTTAGATTTCAGCATTTGGGACTTACGTCCCATGTCTTCTTAGGTAGTTTCCCAAAAATAGCTCAGGGAATTATGAACCATTACAAGACACTGGAAAAAAATTGCGTAGCTGGTTGTGATGCCAGCAAAACTGAAAGCATGTCATCAGTGTAGACTTAGTAGATATTTATAAAATCTGGGAATTTCCACTTTCCTTATTTCATAACCTATTTGTCTTTCTGAGCATCTCTTAAACACTGCAACTTGCCAAAGTGTATTTAGTGAAAGAAGGTTTGATCCCAGCCTACTGCTGCTCAAAGGTGATTGCAAACTTGGTGCGTGACGTGGCAACGTGTAGAGTGTACCTAAGAAGGTTCTTCTCTGAAAGGGTGGTCGGGCATTGGAACGGGTTGCCCAGGGAGGTGGTGGAGTCACCATCCCTGAGGGTGTTTAAGGAAAGGTTAGATGTGGTACTTAGGGACGTGGTTTAGTAATAGGTGGTGGGGGGATGGTTGGACTAGATGATCCTTGAGGTCACTTCCAACCTTAATGATTCTATTCTATTCTATTCTATTCTAAGAGCTCTGCTACAGGCTGTACTCCTCTCATTCCTGGATGTATAGGTCCTCTTCATCTTTCTTTCTAGTCGCAGCCTGCTGGTAGGCTGAAGCAATTACCGATGTAGAAATTTGCAGGGAGGGGGGGAAAATTACTCTAATGAACGGTCAATTGAAATTTCCCCCAATCATTGGTCAGTATATTTAAAGAATTACTACAGTAATTATGTTTTATGAGCATGAGTCACTTTTCTGTTTTTAAAAAAGTACTTCACTTTACCCATCTCTTTTAGTACATTTCCATTTGGTGTGGTTTGGCTGCATGGAGAAATGCGGCAGCTGGTTACTTGAAAATATTTAACAAAGCGCCAGATTCCTCAGCTCTGGCATACCTGTGGACCACATATATGGACATAATTGCAAACATCTGTCCACCCACCCATGTAACAGCTAAGAGGAGTAATTTCAGAAAAAGAAGGCTAAAATAGTCAACTTTGAGAGTGAGGAACTGCAGAACTACCTATTTGTCTGTTTATTTATTCAGAATATATTACCAACTAATGGTCGTCATTAGTGCCTCTGCCATTTTCACAGGCCATGACAATGCAATATATTGCAGTACCACAATACATACTCACTAAACCAGGCAATGGCAGGTTACAACAAAAGCATGAAAATTTTAAGAGCCTTTTTATCAGTTAAAGAAGGACTTTCTATGGTGTGTGTGAAACAATGAAGAGTTACGGAAAAAACCTTGGGGATTCATTGGGAAGTGTACCTTGGAGCTCATTGTGTGAAGGATAATTCAACTTAGATTTTGTCAACCAATTAAATTACTTTAGCAGTCAAAACTCAGACTCCACATCCAAACAGGCCTTCTCACCTGCAATGAGCTGTGTACCAAGGAGCACTGAGGAGTTCTTGCTAGTCCTGGCTTGATCTAAACCCTATCCAGTCTCACCCTGACCCAGGCATCCTGAATTCAGTGATTGCCATCAAATTCAATAATGACTAGAGTCACCTCAGTGTATTTTCTACCCTTCAAAACCAGTTATATTTATGATCTGTATTCAGATCTCCTTCTGGAAATGAGTCACGGTAGCTTGAATGGAGAGAACTAAAGTCCTTGGCTAAAATTCTTCAGGCTTTGGGATGCTCAGAATCTAGACCCACAGTAAAATTTGCTAGTTTATATTATACTCACATCAGTTATACTCGCTGGCTGTCACACCAACCTGGTCCCTTTCCTCTAACCCACCTTCTCCCCTCCACTAGCTATTCAAACAGCAGAATGGGGTATTGTTGAGGTCTAGGAACTCCTCAGAGCTGGTAGAGGTGAGAGAGCCAGCACCATGATTCCTTGAACCGTATGAACGGGGTATTTGCAAGGGAGACAGTTCTGGGGAGCTGGTATGCTTATGCAGGATCATGGAGGAAGATGTTGCTTCTTGTAGACTTTCAGCTCCTGGGTCTGTGAAAAGGGTGCAGATGGATATCTTAGAACAGCCCCAGGCTGCTCTAAATCTCCTCTAAATTATATTAGGATACACAGGGAGGCTAGGGTATATTCTATCATTGGAGCAAAACTGATTTGCAACTATCTTCCTCCTTGCCCAGTTAATTTTTTATATGCTACATATAGACTTTGTACAAGTCATGAAGATATAGCTCACATTTATTTCTTTCAATGGAAGACTCTTCCTTGTACAGCAGTGCTGCTCTCTGGATCAGACAGGAGCTCTCGTTAATGCACCTAAGGCAATTTAAGACCCTGCAGTGTCCAGCTGTCCACCCTGCCCTGCTGCCAGGGACATCTGCCCCTCCCAAGGAGGCAAAGGAGTGGAACACACCAGCAAGGATAGTCAAGCCCTTCATACTGAGACCTCATGCATATGCAAATATTCTAAAGCTAAAGCCGAGTGCTCAGTTTACTACATATGCAACCAATCCATAATGAATCACTAAACTAAATACTGAGTTTTTCCTGCCCATTCATTTTCTCTTTCTCCTGTTGTTAGACTCCAGGTTCTCCTGAAAGGAAAGGGACATCTGTCTGAAGAAATTTACCCTGGGCAGAAAAGAGGTTGAGCACATGGCTTTCCCTGCTATGTCTCAAGGCTCTGTGAAAAACCATACAGGTGAAAAAAGATCTGTCAGTGCAGTGTTACAAGAAGCAGAACATGCATTCACAGCCTGAACAAAAGTAAAACTGAGGATGTGGTGTGGTATGGTATTTGCTTCGACTGATAATTTCTGGCTGGTCAAGGTCTGAATGCTTTGAGTGGACTTCATTTGCCATTTGGATGTACCTCATGGTGATTTACAATTGATATAATGCTGTGATACCATTACTCACTGTACAACTCCTCAGGCACATAATATATAAAATCTGCACCATGTTAAAAGGCAAGCTGAAAATCAGCTCCAAGCATTTATTTTGTGGCAGAAATTCTAACTTTTTCCCAAAGCCAAAATGCTGTCTCCCATCATAAATGCTACACGTAAATACTGTATAATGAGAACAAGGTGTCAGCTAGAGGCTTGCAGGCTCTGATTAGTTCTTAATCTTTTTTTCCCATTTCTTGACATATGGCACCACAGTTGTGCTACTATTAGGCTGACTGAAATGTTATTTTCCAAACAAACGCAGTGAGTCCTAGATCTGTATCGGACAGAGGCAGAAGATGTGAGGGAGGGCATGAAAGCCAGCCACAGATTGTTATTTGTCTGGTGATTGCCAGTTTCTTTGTAGAATTGAACTTCCACGATTGTAATTTCTGTTTATACAGAAGAGCAGGACAATCTTCACCATCTCGCTCATGGGTAAGTATTGCTAGAACAACTCCTGGACAACAGTATTTGCGCCTCCAGATAGATACTGAAGCGTCTAGCAAGGATTGTGTCCTAACTATAGACTGGAGCTGGGTTTTTTTTCCCCCTTTCCATTGGTTTAGTTATCTCAGATGCTCACAATTAAAGATGGAATGAAATCACTGATCAGTAATATGATGTCAACTATGATTTAATTGTTAGTAACCATTTCATTAATAGATAGATAGGGAACAGAGACTGTGTAATTAACTGTAAACTCTGACATCCAGCTATTGTCTGAAGTCTGGGGGTTTGTGCCAATTCTCCTAGCATGTATTGCCCTTTGGAAACTAAACTATGAAGTCGCAGCATGAGAAAATAACTGGGCATGAAAAGGCCTGTATTCAGTTAGTACCTGTTGTGTTTTTATCCCAGCCAGCAGCTGAGCACCACCCAGCCGTGCACTCAGTCCCTCTCATCGGGATGGGGGGACAGAATCAGAAGAGTGAAAGTGAGAAAACTCGTGGGTTCAGGTACAAGAGTTTAATCAGTGAAGCAAAAGCCGCGTGCACAAGCAAAGCAAACCCAGGAATTCATTCCCCACTGCCCACGGCAGGCAGGGGTTCAGCCATCCCCAGGGCAGCAGGGCTCCGTCACACGTAATGGTGACTTGGGAAGACAAACGCCATCACTCCGAACGCCACTGCCCCCCCCTTCTACTTCCCCCCAGCCCCTTATAAACCGAGCATGATGCCATATGGTATGGAATGTCCCTTTGGTCAGTTGGGGTCAGCTGTCCTGTCTGTCCCCTCCCAACTCCCCGCACACCCCCAGCCATCCCGCCGGCGGGGCGGTGCGAGAAGCAGCAAAGTCCTTGGCTCTGTGTGAGCATCGCTCAGCAACAGCAAAACCATCTCTGCACTATCAGCGCTGCTGCCAGCACAAACCCAAACACAGCCCCATGCTGGCTGCTGGGAAGAAAATTAACTCTCTCTCGGCTGAAACCAGGACAGTAGCTCCTAGCGGTTTCACTGCAGATGTGGTGTGAAGAAAGCATCTTGCCACACAGAACAATGAAATCCATAAACACAATCTATTGAAAAACCTTTCCTCAGTGGGTGAAGGACAGTCCTGCGGGAACTGTCAGCACAGGACAGGGGTTCAACTACCTGCTCTTCAAGGACTCTGTGTAAATGGGCTGCACCCAGAGTTTTAATTATTCTTGACATTTATCAGTAAAATACCTGCTTTTTCTTTGTCAAAGTGTATTTTCCACCTCTTACTGGCATGTGGGTAAGAACCTTGAAGACTTTGAGGTCCTGTGATGCCATTTCCAGAATGCCACGTGAGCCGTTATACTTCAGGGCTATCCTACCTTTCTGTCCAGCAGGGTTACTAGATAGCGCTCCTATAAAACTGTTAGGTACACAAGGTCACATGAAAATGGCACTATCAGCTCCTTCCTTCTGCCTCCAGAAGCGTAGGTCATGAATGAAAAAAGATCAGGAGGAGATGACTCATGTTTAACCTATTTATTGAGTGTGATTCTGACTTTATAATAATTCTTGGGTAAAGGATGGCTCTATTGAGGAGGGACCAGTGTCTCTGCCAAGCAGATTACACAAAAGTCAACAGTGAGTGCAACAACATGAACCCAGCGCTGTCATGGGTGTTGCTGGCTGTCCTCCTCTTCACCAGCTTCCCTGATGATGGGAGCTGAACTGGAATCCAAGAGGAGCAGTGGCAGAAGTTATTGTCTTTTCACCATGCTCCATTCCCTCAGTGCTCACGGGTTGGGAGGATGAAGCCAACCAGTTAGGAATTCCCTCAGGAGGTGGGTGGCCAAAAGGAATGATGCCAGCACCATCACCTGGCAGTTGCAGCACCCAGGGGAGGGACATCTGCAGCAGGAGGGTGTGGACATTTCTCCTGAAGTCCCATCTCTTCGCATTATGGGGCTTTGGGACACATTTTGGTTTTGTGGTGAGTGAGGGTCCCTTGGGAAAGAGTGTGGTCCTGAGGGCAGACAAACCAGTTCCTCTGCAATGTGACCCATTCCTTGGCTGTCTTTGAGGAGCCTGCCAGGAGAGTTTCTGATGTATTATGCTATGTCAGCTGAGTTTATCATTTGTTGTTTGGACTAGTATACTTGTCTGAGTAAGGGCTGAATGCCTCTCCCCATAATTTTTGCCCTTTTCTGTTTGGGAGGCTTTATTCCACACTTCAGTTTGTTCAGCTGCTAGTACCACTATTTATCCACTTGTTGGGATATTTAGTCACTTTGGAAATAATGTGTGTAAAGGACCAGGTTACAAATCCTAATAAATCATGAAAATAAAGAAGTAAATTCTCAGCTGCTCTAGAGAAGAGTGGATCTACTGGTTTCAAAAGAGTTGTGCTGAATGCTATTCTGGCCTGAACTATTTTGGGTAGGGGTCAGGACTGCAAAAAACCTCACAGGTAACTGAGGCCAGTCCCCCCGCCACCATATCACACATTCTCTTTTTCAGTCTCACCAATTTACCAAGCAGCCAAATGTCTAGGTGGTTTTTTTTTTTTTCCTTTGTTATTCCAGTGTCCGACTGTCCTGATTATTAGAAATCTTATTTCCAGCCTAAATTGATGGATATCAATTAGGGCCACAAAGCTGATCAGGGGGATTGAGCACCTCTCCTACGAGGACAGATTGAGGGAATTGGGCTTGTTCAGCTTAGAGGAGAGAAGGCTCTGGGGAGACTTAATCGCAGCCTTCCAATACCTAAAGAGGACCTACAGGAAAGCTGGCGAGGGGCTGTTTCTTAGGGAGTGCTGTGACAGGACAAGGGGTAACGGGTTTAAACTAAAAGAGGGGGGATTTAGATTGGACATTAGGAAGAAATTCTTTCCTGTGAGAGTGGTGAGGCACTAGAACAGGCTGCCCAGAGAAGCTGTGGATGCCCCCTTCCTGGAAGAGTTCAAGGCCAGGTTGGATGGGGATTTGGGCAACCTGTCTAGTGTAGGGTATCCCTGCCCATGGCAGGGGGGTTGGAACTAGATGATCCTTGTGGTCCCTTCTGACCCAAACCGTTCTATGATTCTATGATTCTATGATATTATACCTATGTTATCTCCACAGTCTCTTCTGCCAAGTCTCTTTACCCTAATTAGTTTTTTACTAACTGGTGCACACAACTGCTTTTAGTACTTGAGTTGCTGGATTGAGTAAGTCAACTTCATTTGGATTGTGTGGCCTCTAGGCAGCAGAGCCACACCGTGCCACCACTAGGTGAAGCCCTGGAAGAAATAAAGCTGCATTTGGCACTGTCAATTCAGTCTAGCAACCCAAGCATGCTGTTGACGTGCCTGCACAGCTTTCACTTCTCAAAGTCACTGTGAGTATTCATGTCACTTTTTTTTTTGTGTCCACAATCCTCCTTTTGATATAGATTCTCTACCTCCTTGTCCACTTTGCAACCCTGTTCCAGCTTAAATACCTTTTTCTTGAACACAGGTAATCAGAATTATATACTGCATTTCAGATGAAGTCTCAAAATTGTCTTATATCTGCCATAGAAATATTCCACCTGCTGCATCCTAACATCATTATCACATCCAACTTGGGGATCATAGTAATTCCACATTTAACTGGTGTATCCAGCTATGCCTCCCTCTCCTCCGTTGTTTCCAGCTGTGTTTCTCAAACAGAAATTATCATTTTTCATCCTGAAGGGCTGGATTTTGCACTTTGTGCTATTCACTTTCATTCCATTTCCATTACTTCTGTCTTCAAGGTCCTCCAGTTCTCTCTGGATGGTATTCTAGTCCTCCTCTGAATCGACAGTGCCTTCCAACTTTGTGTCATCAACACATTTCATAAGCCCACTCCTACTTTTTGAGCCAAAACCAGTTCTTGAAGAACTCCATTAATAGTCTATCTCCAGCCCAATACTTCCTCTCTTGACACAGTGTGCTGTCATCTCTGCTTTAAGCAGTTTTCTCTCCATCTTGCAGTTTCTCTACTAATCCCTCTTTTCCTTACCTAAGCAGACACTTTCTCACATGGCACCAGAACAACTGTTTTACTGAAATCCAGAACACTGTATTTCCTTTGTCTAGAGAAAACAGCCCTCTTAGGAAAGCTATTATGTTAGTCTGGCATGACCAGACTATGACCAAACCAGGCTAAAAATGGCATTTTCCATTTTCCTGCTTATCTTTATTATTTCCTGCAAAATCTGTTCTAAAGACTAGCATGTTCTTGCAGACTAAATGACCCCATGATAATTAGACCACCTTCTCGTTTTCTTATCCCTTTTTAAAAGATGGGTAAGGTGGTTTTGGTTCTTTAGTTAACTCCTCAGTCTCAAGTGTCCAGGATGGGGAATTTCTAATGAGTTGGTGATTTCATGTGCTTCTCCAAAATTTCTGGAGTGGAGCTTAGCCTGTCCCCTACAAAACAAGTTTGATATAGCACTTTGAGTTCTGTTTCTGTCACCATAAGACGAATTCCCTCTGGCCATACACTGTGTTGTCAGTGTCATTGTGTATAAAGGGAAACAAAAGTCATGGTGTGTCAGTTTTAGGAAAAATAATTATTAATCTCCACCCTGGCCTAGTGCATGTCTGTTCCCTTGCTTCTTTTGTGTCCAATTCCTAGTTACATGGCTGAAAATTTTTTTGGTATTTGTTTTATTTCCTCTGTAAGGTTTAACACAGCTTGACTTTTGGCAATTCATACTTTATTTTTGCACTTTGACCTCTTAAGATGCTGCATTCTCAGCTGATTAGTCTTTCTTCTCATTCTTTTTAGTCCTTCTATTATTATTCATGTGATTTTGAAGGCGAATTTTTATTCAGTTCTTTTATACAGCGTCCCCTCCTACTTTTACTCTTATTTAGGAAAAAGGTTCCAGATATTTTTTGGGCCTTTGAACTCTAAGCAATCTTGATTTTAAGTAGCTGTTGCTTTTCAGCCTGTATCAAGAAGTGAGCAACTCCTTCCTGAGGTAATTAATCTTTGTATCTTTCATGAATCTGTCATTATCACTCCCAGTCTTATTTTAGTCCTGACTTTTCCTGATCAGTGCAGAGCTTAAAATACCCTTGATTCAGTCAAGACTGTTCCATACCTGTATAGAGTGAGGGATTCCAGAGACATGGAACATTACCACAACTAGCAAAAAAATCATAATAATAATCTTAGAAAAACATATTATATTTTTTGTCAAGATATACATATTCACACACACACATATATATATAGAGAGAGTGCATACTAATGCAAGTCTAAAAGTGATCTATCAAACCTGATTATTTAAATGGCATTAACAGTATCGAAGTATGGTAATGGATCTTAGCAAGCTGTTGTACCAATGAAAACTTGAAAGGAATTGAATGCATCTTTCTCACAGGTCACAGAAAAAAAAGCATTTTTTTCTTAGCTTTACGAAGTTTGCCAGGTGGGACTGAAAACGTGCCTTGGGCTGACCACTGGGTAGCAGAGTACCATTTTTGCATAGCTACATTTGAGAAAAAGACGGTGTTTAAAGACTACTTAATACTTATACATACTTAAACCTCCGATAGTTACCCAAAACGCATTCTCAATGTTTAGCTTCTACTTTGCCAAAAAGCAAAAAAAGTAAGATTTTTCTTCTGCTTGCTGCTCGTCAGAAGTTGGAACAAAGTTATTGGACAGCACCAAGCATGAAAGTGCCTGGGTACTTAACAAAGGCCCTTATTATGAGAGATAATTAGTGACACTAATAAGAACAGTTAAATTTAATCTTGCTCTTTACATCTAGACCTAATCCAAATTAAAGCAATGCAGAAGGTCGGAACTGTTCTCCATCTGAAGAGAATTAGCACAGGCTAGCACGCAGAATGCCAAAGCCCTAACAAATGTGTGCTGTTTGAAGTAGAAATTTTTAAATAGAAATGTCTGAGGCGAAACACTGAGCTTTGTCATGCGGGACTGCAATCTGCCTGGCACTGGGCCGGTAGGAGTGAGGTACAGGGAGACAAACTTTAGCACAGCTGATGTCAGGATGGGACAGATCTGCATTCTGATGTTCATAAGAATGCATGGGCTACACCCCTAGAGCTGTACATCAGAGGAAGGAGGAATATCATGTTGCTTCCTTCCAGGCACACTGTCCAGCTGAGCTGCTTGAGTCTTTTCCAAGGAGTATACTCAAGGGAACACTAAGAGACATCCTGCCTCCCTGAGGCATCACAATTGAAGCATTTCACATGCACAGCATGAAACATGAGGTTCGGGGCAAAGCTGCTCATAAAATGAGATGTCTAGCTCCAGAAGAATACCCCCAACTAACCTGTGCATTTGCCCAAATCATTGCTCCTTATTATATATCGTGTCTTTGGGAAGATTGTTATGAGTCATCAGATTATGAGTTCCAGACTCCAACAATAACTGCATTATAGCACCCCATGTCATCATGGCCATGTTATTTCACACAATTCCCCCTTAGTTAGGCAAAGCACTATCTTACCTAAGAGGATGCAAAACAGTCTCTACTAAAAATGGATACTTTCTACAGGGCAGTATTTTCCAGACAAGTTTTAAAAGCTCAAATAGAGGTTCAACTCTTAAATCTCCAGCAAACTGATGCTTCCCTACCCCTAGGGCTTTTTTGTGTCCTGGATGTGTGGGGTTTTTTCTTCTCTGAATGAGGAGGGAGAGCAGCACAGACAGTACCGTAGATTTTGCCCTATTATGTAGACACCCATATTTTATTTGCACTCACAATACGTGAAAAAAATATCTTGCAGCTCTGACACTGGGAGCCACTTCAGAGAGGCTGGTGCTCTGGATCACTCTGTGGAGAAGTGTGCTTGAGTGTGTGCAGTGAGTTTTCTCTCCTTTTTTCTCCTCTCTGCCAGAGGAGACAGATACCAAAATCAGGAGACTAAAACTCCTTGTGCATGTGCCCACTGAAATTAATGGGAGAGGTTTGTGTGCCTCCCTGGTTAGGGAGAAAGGAGCTGTGCTTTTAAGCGTGTTAGTTCAGACCTATGTCAAGAAAAGGTTGTGTTGATTCTGCTCCCAGGCAACCTTCTAGAAAAATGCAAACCAGCTACTTTGCCTGGATCCTGGGATAATGGTTTGGACTCAGGAAGTAAGTTTTATGGTAAAGGAGAACATCAGGTTCTGCAGTTTGAAGCTATCTGCATGTATCTAGCAAACCTGAATGTCACACAGGTTTTCTGGCCGTGGAAAGCCAGCGCTGAGCTGCCACGCAGTACCGATGGCAGAGAGCACTTCAGTGACAGGTGCCTCCTGTGTCTGATGAGACTGGAGCAGACGTGCTGCACTGGTGTATTCTCACTCAAATGATGACTGAAAGCAGGGCAAAGAAGCCTCATCATTATTCCTCTATCTGTATTCCTGATTTTATTCCTCTAAGCTTTTGATCACTTCGAAGGCTGCTGGCTTCAAAACGATGCCAAGCATAATTCCTCTAAATTTTAGGAAACATGCTGGAAGAAAGCAATGACTGCCAAATATTTTGAATTTGTCAGGGTTCATCCTAAACCCATGCTGTGAACTGGTGTGCAGTTGTTTTCATTCAGAACTTGACACTGGCTGAACAGAGATATGTGCGGGTACATCGTACACACTAAACCTTCAGCCTTCTCCCAAGTGCCTCTGGAGCTTGAAAGGTTTCAGCGCCTATTTTTTCCTCACCTAAAGGGCAGAATAAATTTTGCATCTCATCTGGCTTTAATCTCAGGCGGTGTTAATAGAATCTCCAGCATTGTAGCGGGGAATTGGCTGGAAACATCCCTGTCGCGGCCAGGGACACTACCCTCCCGGAGATCGGTTTGCCACAGCACAGGCGTAGTGTGCAGCAGATGCAAACCACTGTTTGAAATATGGAAACATCCAGCATTTTTGCACTGTGGCCAAGATCAGCCTTCGTTTCTGCCACTTCGCTGGGACCCACCCTATGGAACTGATGTGGGAGGTTAGCTCAAGTTGTGGGGTGAGTTGGCTGAGGCCAAATTCTGGCCTGGGATGTACCCACGTAACTCTCCCGAGGCAATGCGGCTGAACAGGTGTAAGTCAGAGAAGAATCAAAAACCAGCCTTATGCCAGCGTTTCAAATCCAAGGCTTTATTTTATGCTGTGTTTTGCTTTGGTGGCCCCATTTTGCAAGACACCGAGGGTTCTGCTCAGGTTCAGCCACCACGTATGGAGCTCTGTGTGGCACGGGAACTGCAGTTAGGACCTCGTGTACCCCTAGGCCCTAAGGCTGACCGAAAAAATCTTCAGGGGCAACTTTGTAAACGCTTAGTATTCAGCTCAGGTGCCAGAGTGGTCATTATAAATCTTGTGGAAAATCAGACAGTGAAGAGAGTTTCTGAAATGGACCAGATCTCTTCTAGAAGTCAGATTTTCAGTGTGCCATGAACTGCTCTATTTTCAAATCCTCATTTTAGGATGCTGGATTTTTATAAGTTAGTAGCTAATTAACGGGGTATTTAAAAAAAAAAAGAGCAAACCAGCAACGAACCATAACCCCCACCCCATCTAACTGATCATCTGAGAGAGGAACAGCATCAAGTTATTTTCCTTCATCTGACATGTCAAGTGGACGGTATCTTGCAAGCCAAAGACATAAACACTAACTCACCCACATAATTTTATTACTGACTAAAATAAAACCATACGATGTTTCTGTATCAGTGCCTGAAAATTTAGTTCACTAGATTCTGGAAATATAAAGTGTCCCTAACACATATAAAGTCCAATGAAAAATGGTGATAGTTATTTTCAAGGAATAGCTGGAAAGCACTTCCCCCAGAACAGAAGTTAACTCAGCTGTTTGCTATTACTGCCATCGATGATAACTCAGAAAATGTTCAAATCGTAATGTATACAATAAACTAAATTTTATAGGTCTTATTCAATAGACAGTGAAGTAAATGAAAGGGCTCAGATTAAGTTCAGTGGATTTTGGAGCTGTCTCTGTGCTTCACACCTAACATTACACTACACATTCAAACACTACCGACACTGCGTATTACTCACAAAACTTAGAAATGGTGCTACCGAGTTTTAGGAATAACTGTACAGTCAAGGTAACATCTATCCAGAAGACAATTGCTTCCATCTGTTTAAAAGAATGACATTGTTTAGTTGTAGTTACATACTTTTATAAGAAGAATGGCAGCAGAAATATATGAATTCTGGCTACAGCGCTGTTTTACAAAACTACGGTTATTTAGCACAGTTTGATTTTTCCAGGCAATGGAGCAAAATATAAATTACCTACAAAACCTGCTATCCCAACTAGCACATTTGAAAATAAAGTATCATGATTTATGTAATATCTTGTCATCCAGGGATCTTGAAATGTTTTACAAACAAGAATGACCTTGAAGTATCCTCCCTTACTACCTCCACTCCACAGAGTGAAAGCGTGGCGTTTACTCTGTTGAGCGACTTGCCACGTTTGACGAGAAGAGCCAGCAATGGGGTCTGTAATGGTATTGTCTTACTGCCTTTTTCTTCCATGGTATTGCCTATTGCTTTCAGCCGGATCTCTTAATGCTCGGAGCCTTGTGAAGCGAGGCCAGCAGGCAACGTTTCTTACTACACATCATATCCACTGTAGTTAGAAACAGCTGTTTGTGCACAACACCTTAAAATTAAAATGATCAGAAAAAGTTAGTGGGACTGACAGGTCTGAAACGAAAGCCTTCAGTGCCCAAGCTTAGGAAATGCCTTGTAACTCTCAGGTCCTATACCCTGTAGGTGAGACGCTGGAGAGCAGTATCACAAAAAACTGCAGGGTGAAACGATGAAGCCAGGGTTAGATTTCAAGCGGCAAGACTTGGCACCTGAGGAAGAGGGTGGGCTAAGTCACGTCTGTAACACACGTGCCCGTAGGTGTGAAAGTTGAGCACCCCTGCTCTGACGCTCAGGTGGTTGCGGGGTCTGTTGTACGTCCCCACAGCAACTGCCGAGTCTCCCCAGCTCTGCTTTGGCAAACCATTTGCTCCTCATTCCTCACCTGCCTGGTGCCCCTCAAACCAACACGTACATGCGCACACTCACGCATGCACACACAGACATCTTGCTATTTGCCTGTCTTGTTTGCTTATGCTCCCACGAGTGCAAATCCAGCATCAAGAAGGCAATCCATACTGAGCCCGCGGACTACACCAAATTGTTTCTTTTCATGGCTTCTCTGGGACTTTTAGTCCACTGAACCTAGGACCTACCGGGTGAACTGTTTCTTAACCATGACAAGATGCTGCTCACCAGCTCCTGTGATTAACAGTGTTGTCCCTTGATGGCTGGGTATGTAGTGAAGAGGATGAGAGATGTCCTGTTGCCTTCTCCCCAGGCACACTTGCCCATGCCATCAAGTGGCAAATCCATATGTTTTTTAAAGATAAGTTCTATTCACAACTCTCTGTATATTTAGGTCACTGAATGCCTGTGGAGTTTTTTGGAGAACAGTTTTGATGGCAGCATGTTGATTTGCCTGCCATTTGCGATTAGGGAAATGCTGGTGTTATCTGTGCTCACTGCTTCACACTGGCTCTAGGGACATCTCTGTGCATTTGTTTTGCCCACTCATTCTCAGATGTCGCTGGCCTCCACATGAGATGAGAGATGTGATGTTTAAGTATGTATGAGAAAACCATCAGACTTAAGTGTTTCAAAATGCAGATAAGATGTCCAAGATTTCAGGCAAATTTACAGGCTACAAAATCAAACAAATCTGGGTGTTTTCTGAGCCAAGGAGATACAAGACAGATGCTATTGACAAGATACAACTATTTAGGATTTTCATTCATAATAAAATATTCAGTAATATAACCACAGCCAAAAGAAATCTACATGTTTTTTTCATTGTAGTTATTTTAAATAAAGTACGTCATTTTTTCTCAGCCTGATCTTTGGCACCAAGATAGACTTGTACTTGAAATGAAGCAGTAAAACACAATTAGCCGTTTTATGTAGCAATGGTAGTTTCAAATCCATTCAGTTCTAATAAAAAAATTGTGGAGTTCTTGAATCACCAGTAAATCACAGATTAAGATGCCTACCAGAAACAAATACCAGTTCTATATTTTTACAACTAACATTTAACATTGTAGCCTCTCTGCCTGTACTTTGTTCTCCTCCTTACCCCTTCACTTCATTCCATCAAAAGAGTTGATTTATGCCACCATGGTCAAAAATTCATTACCTGCTATTTAACCCTGTGGAAATAAACCCTGCCTTGAGCAATCTGGAATATGTGAAAAATCAGTTTGCTTTTTGATCCTTTTTGATTTTTGAGTTTAGGATAGTGTTTCCCCTTTCTTTTTCTGTTTTCTCAGAAGCAACTACCTTGATTTTTATTTTTTTTTTCAGCAACAAGGAATGGAAGATTAAAGAAACGGGATATGGTTTATAAAACTTTTTTCCACAGGCGTGCCCTATATGACAGACTGTGTCCCTGGAACACCTTGGCTCAAATGTAGTAGCTGTGGGTGTGGTGATTATTTCCTGGCACAAGGAGGGTTTTCAGGAAAGCACTGACTCTGCCTTCTCCACCCAGGCAGGTTCCTGACCTCTACTTACAAGTGACAAGAGCCCTCGTGTGCGTAAAACCTACAGGATTCTTCAGGCAAAACCACTCACAGTGTTTGCATTGTGGGACTGTTCTCTTGAAAATATAAATGTATGTGTAGCGTGCCTGAGGGTACCCAGTTTTGAATTATAGAGTGCCTTGTGAGCAGTTGTGACATTTGGTTTGAAGACACTCCCCCTGCCTCCCTCCCCACTTCCCACTTATTTTAAATTCAGCTTTTCAAAAGCTTGTTACCAAAAATATTCTGATAGATCTGTGGTGGTGCTGACTAGCAATAGCTTTGCAAAAGAGAGTGAAAGATCACTTCATAGACTTCAGCTTCTTCCTGGAATTGCTGCTTTTTTCCTTTACTTTTTTTTTTTTTCCCCTTTCTTGGCAGATATATTTTAAAAAGAAAAAAAAAGGATGTATGAATTTATTGCTGTATGGGGCTGTTAGATGGGTAGCCACAGAGATCAAAACGCTCTCTCTGCTGAACAGGTGTGGCGTGGAAAGTGCCAATTCTCTCCTTTCTGTGTCTAAGCCCTGTGGTGAGGGAATATATTTGTTGGGCAAGACCTTACACAGCCAAGCCTGGAGAGAGCCTGAACTAGAAAAAGTCACAGGAGAATGGACACGTGAGCTGTGTATCCAGATCAGGCTTCGATAAGTGGTCTGCTAGGGTTTATAAGTGATAATAAGCTCATTCTAACCCCATTCCTTTCCACGTATCTGACTTCTTCTGCGAGCTTTTCAAGGCACCCATGATGGTAGTAAGATCATCATTGGGCTAGTGAGCTGACCTTTGTGGTATGTCAGCAGTTGGCTGGACCAGGAAGTCTTTTTGCCTCATACACGGACTTTTTGTTTTCTGTTTCTAGAAAAAAACAACAGAATACCAACTGTGGTCGATGCCAAATAGAAAAACGTACTGTTCAAGAAATGACCCTTCCCTCATCTTTGTAGAGCAAGTATTCTGACTAATCTTGGCAAGGAGAGTGTGGTGGAGAAGAGGAGCCAGGGAGCAAGAGGACCATGAGCTGGAGAAAAACAGACCATGTTTTAGGCACGTACCAGAGCAAACCTGTCTAGGGACTGCAGCTTCTGCTGTCTACCAGTACCAAGTGAGTCATGGTTTGACCCATGACGGTAGAGCTGTTGCTGAGAGCTTTGCAGTCTTAGCAGGAGCCTGTGAGCATCTTCACCAAGCAGAGCGTGACTTGGGTCAGTGCAGGGGTTTCATCAAGGGACAAAGCAGTCAGACAGCAAGCCCAGCCTTTGGAAGCCTCAAATTCCTCACTCTACCAAGAAGAGTCCTGCCTTTGTTTAACTGAGTCCTGGAAAAGGAAAAGCCTGGAAAGATCAGGGCAGAAGCAGCTGGATCTGAGAAAGGGAGGTTAGGGGAAACAAAGAGGAGAATGTGGTGCAGAAATGCTCTAAAGCATCCTTTTCTCCAAAGTCTGGGCCAGAACCCAAGATTCCTGGTCATTCCTCTGCTTATTAGCAAATATCCATGAAAATCACAAGAAAAATCTGTGTTTGAATCTCCTTGGGTGCAGATCTGCAGGTCCCTGCCATACATCACACTAGCTCACACCGCCGTTGTAGTGTTGCTATTCACCACTATCACAGCTTACCATTATGCATAAGGAAACCGTACACAAAACCCACCCCGTGGACTAAAAAAATGTTATTGAGTTTTGAAGTCAAATGCTCAAAAGCAAGGAAATTGCTGTGCAAACTACACTCACACCCTTCCTCACATGGATGGATTATGACAGAGCTTTTAATTGCATCTTTGCAAGCTATCTTTTCCTTCTTGAGGCAGAAGTCATTCAGGCACAGGGCTACTCGGTAGCAATAGTAAGGATCAATACGCTTACTTGGCAAGCAGCTATTTGATTTTTTTTTCCTCACTCTACAATGAGTATCCTTAGGACTTGCTTATTTGTAAGTGATTCAGACTCAAAATGATAACTATTTCTGTGGCAGCCTTACCTACTGGCAGCCTGTGGTTTGATGGCAACGGGGTTCTGGAGACAAATCCCTCATGTTGGTTTCTGGGTCTGAACTTTTGGAAGGTGAGATGGCTCTGGCATCTGCTGTTGCACTTAATCCAGTCCTGCAGGTAAATGCAGTCATCCCCAATTTACAGAGGGGAACAGAAACACAGAACACGGTTCAACATTAGGTAATGTAGCACTGTGTGGGAATATCCACAACTGGAACTGATATAGTTGCATTGGAAAATCACTGCACAAGGGCTACCTAGTTCTAGCAAGGCAATCCTCCTGCTTTCCCCCCTTTCTTCTGATGGCATAAGCCCTCTATCTTCTTTATAAAACAAAGTTGTCATTCTAGAGTCTCATTTGCTGCACATTTAGTATTTATTTGTGGGTAGGTGTTACCTTGTGCAATGAAGTAGGGCAGAACCCAGTGAGGAAAAAAAAACTACATGGAAATGCCTCCTTAAAGACAACCTCTTAGTTGACATACAGATGCGGTGTTTGGCAAAGACTGCTAAGAAGGAATTTAATGATTTGTACCTTGAAGTCTATTCAGAACAAAGAACACAGACCAGGAAGGCATGTTGTCTGAAACGGTGCATCAGAGACAGCTGATTGCACAAAAATACTGTCTTCTCCAGTTGCAAGAGCACCTGAGCTGTGAACTCATTAACTTATTAAAAAGGATTGGGAATACATGTCAAGCATTCTTACTTCCCATCTTTGTCTTGGTCTACCAAAAATTTTAGAAAATCTTTGTATTTTCCTCAGGCATTTTAGATTAGCCAAAAAGTTCTGGTTTTTTTTCTACCACTTGTGGACTTGGGTTTTTTGTGTTTTTTTTTTTTTTTATTTTTATTTTTTTTAATTTATTATAGAGCCTGAACAGAATGCACCCAACACATCACCTAAGCACATATGTAACTTCAGGCTTCAGTGAAACTACTCATGGGTTTATAATTAATGGTACATTACGTGGGTTGAATTGTCAAAGGAGGCAATGGAGAAGGGCTGAAAACTCTACTGAGTAAAGCCAGTGGGAGTGGGGCATCTGACTCCCAAAACTCTCTTCTAAACTCTTTTAAAAATCCCCACAATTCTGGCTTGAGGCCCAAGAGAGAATTTTCAATTCTGTGCCAGTACACTATCATTTAGTGGTCAAATCTGCTATTAAGTGAATGAGGCAACCGTGACATATTTATTTGCCGTGACTTACAAGAAGAGAAGAAAAAAACCTGCATGTAAGTGCTTTCAGCATCTGCTTGGTTATAAATTGGCTGTTCATTAAGTGTGTATCTGTGTTTGCTGCACAGTTTCTCCATTTACAGCTGGACTGCAAATGCAAGTTTTACCACCGCCTCGTCTCTCTTCTCTGCACAACATTAGCTGCACAAGGAATGCATGCCACTGTCATTTGGAACATGGGAGATTATTACTAATTAAAGTAGAAATGAATGGAAAGAAGACCAAGTAAAGACATAGGAAACTAGGTCCAGTCACCGGTCCCATGTTCCAGTTTCTTCATTTGAAAAAACAGGAGTGATGATTCCAATTACCTTTGAGTACTTGTGGGAAAAAAACAACAAACAACACTATAGCTAAGTACATGCGATTTGATAAATCTGAATCTCTTTTCAGAAGCACATTGGAAGGTACCTTTCTCTTTTACAGACTGTCTTCTGCCAAATACCAGATTTTTGTCTGAAAAGATTTGGCCATTATACCCATTCCAAAGAAAGCTGCAAGATTTGGGGGAAATGGTGGGAAAAGCGTATTTTTTGTTAAGTTTTGGTTTTACTTGTTTCATGCTCAAAGTTTCCCAAAATAGTCACCCTTGGAAAGAGAACAACCCTGGACAAAGTTCAGCCAAAAAGGCTAAAGTTTATGAAAATAATAAATAACTGAAACTGGGCCTTTAGAATGGAAATGTTTAGATGAATTTAATATTAGTGCTTCAACACATAGATGCTTCACCGGATTTTTGAGTCAGAAATATAGAAGGCAGGAAATGAGTGGGAGAAAATCACTGGGGTTTTTTTGCGTTTCTTTTTTTTTTTTTTTTTCCCCCCCCCATCCTGGTATATTTTTAATGAAAACAGGAATAGAAAATGTCACATACAGTACGTGATACTGATAGAGTTGGCCTAGACCAATGACACATCCAGTGCTTCCAGTGACTCATCTTTGGTGGATATAGTGAATTACAAATTAAAGTGGAAAAGTTTTGTACGAATCATACCAAATGTTGCAAAAATCTAAAGCTCCAAAGTCAACAGAACAATTAGGCTCAAATAAGATTAGGTCCCATTGAAGGCAATGGCATTTAACATCATGCTGTAGTTCATCAGTACACAGTAAGCCCATAATCCAGTACATTCTGCAGCTGTGCAAGGGAGGAGATTAAAAGAAAGAATGAAATAAAGTATTTTAATTTGCTGAGGGTCGTAGACTGATGATATTGACAATGCAGGCATCAGTAAAATTTGGAGACAAGTGGGGCATAACAGATAAAATTAGAGCTCATAAATTTTTGAGACATTTGATGTGTTACTACTGTATTTTAAAGCACATTTATGCTTACTTGTGATGAATGCTTCTTGGAAATACCTGTTTGTATGGCTCTATGGGTTACTTCATTTTCACAGAAATGCTCAGGCCCTCAGTTAAGCAACTCTTAAAACTATACAAACCCAGAGTTTTCAAAGTGGCCATCCAAATGTATCTGATATATATAAATGTATGTTTTCTATGGCTCAGAAAACTGATGTTAGCTTGCTCCTCCTATCAATTAGAAAACTGACAAATATGTTCACAAACATTTATTGGAAAGCAAATAGAAAAGAAGTTCTATTTAGCCTACTTTCCTGAGTTTTATTGATATGAATACCTATGCATATTATTTGCAGTATTTGCCTTGACTCTGGCAATGGTGTTTGATGTTCCACGGTTAAGCATGAATAATCCTTCCAAAAGGAAAGACTTTGGGGTTAATAATGGATAAAAATGGCTGGGCTCTGGGTTCTTCTGTATCTATATTAGAGTCTTGAATGGAATAACGCATGGCCAAATCCTGAAGGATTACATATGGTTTTTGTGGAGGAGAGGAGAAGTCTGCCCGGCACTCCACAAAAGCTCAGGAGCTGCCTGGGCAGAGCAGATTATAATATGAAATTGTGGTCGCTGATAAACACTGCCTGGCCTCCAGTGACACAACAGATGTATGCAATAAGGTTATGGCAGTTACCTTTCAGTCCAGGGCATACAGCTAGGACGTGAGGTATTATTATTAGGTCAGCTTGCTCTTTCATGGGATTTGGAAACAGTTATCACCTGTCTGTACAGAAACCATGTATTTCTCATGAATCACCTCTTTGGTTTCCACAGTGGTAATCTCCACAGAAATTAACACTTTCTGTGACTCATTCTTGTCACCTTTGGCAACGAGTGGAACTCTGGGCTTCCCATGGTGGCCATCAACCTGGACCCTGATCTTTCTTCTGCTCCTTTTGCCCGGACTTCAGCAAAAACCAATCATCTGACTCGCAAAACGTGAGATCAAAATCTGCTCTTACCATTAGGACTGTCAATAGTCTAAAACAATAATAACTTGCCAAAAACATCTGAAGGCCTTTGAACCTGGGGCCAAAATGGCAGAGTTGGAGGTCTGGCGGGATGTATGCACCCATGCATAACCAGGGAATGGACTGAAAGCTCTGGCAGCCATCAGGAGTGCTCCCAGGCTCCAAGAGCTGTGAGTGATTGATGAGTTAACAACTGGCACGGGGGTCCGACTAATATACTCCGTCATTGGATGGATTTTTCTAGCTCCACTCTGAGGGCTCTGGGTTTTCTTAACTGATTACTGGCAACATTTTTCAACACTTAAGATACATTTCCTCTGAAGCAGAGATAACTGTTTCTGTTAGTTACTAAATTGTTGGCAACTTAAACTGAGAGTGCAGTTCATAACTTGAGAAATGCAAGCATGAAGCATTCGGGTCACCCGTCCTTCCTCAACAAGAAGGAGATAAATCAAAACAACAGAAGGGAAATGTTACAGCAGGGAAATGAGCATGGTATTGGGAAGAGAATAAACTCTCAAGAGAGTCAAAGAGAAAAGAAAGAGAATAAAGAGAAATAAGAGAGTGAAATTAGGAAACTTGTAGTAAACTAAGCTAGTGAGGCCAGGAGAGGGGAAAATTTGAATCCAAGTCCAGTACTGGCATACATTCATCTAATACTTAGGCAGCAGAACATCGCACATGAAAACCGTGATTTTTTTCTGAAGATTCTTAAGTGATGTGCGTGCACATTCCTGTGACTTTTATTTGGAGTTGAATGTTTGAATTTCCCCCGATGGAAATCCTGCTTGAAGTGTTCTGCTACCCGGACAGGCGAAGCGGCTCGTGCGGCAGTGTAATGCTACATGGATACGGTCAGCAACAAAGAGGAGTAGCAGGATCCGGGTTGGTCGGTTGGTCTGTTTGTTGGCAGGGGTGTTCTTATGAACTTCATAGAAACACAAATTCTTCTTTCACCTCAAATACTATACTGGCCAGTCCAGCCTTAGTATAGATTCAAGCAATCCGAAGTTAAATTATAAGATATATGTAGATATATATATACACACGCACACAGAATTAACATATATTTTCTTCCTATTTACCATTTCTTTCCTACTGGGTAGACCAAGATGTCAATGAAGTCATCACTTCTGATCTAATTTGACAGTACAGCAAGCTACTGGGCAGAGTCAAAAGGCAAGATATTTCTGTGTCAGAAGTTTTGAAAAGTCATGTTGCAAGCTTTCTCCATGTGACTGCACACACTGAAGGGCACAGAAGCTCCTGTCACAAAGCTTCACCCCTGCTGTACTAGCAAGACTGCCCACACAGACGTCTGACCTAGTGATTCCAATTTTGTTCAGATTAATGGCCATTTCTACATTTCTCTGTGAAAGTGCTTTGCCTGTGCACTACGCGTGTAGTACGTAGGTTGCCAATCACTGCATTTACATGTATGTATGAGCCTGAATTGACTGTTTGTGGTTGTGCATCCTCTGGCCAGGAGAAGGAAGAAGCTACCAAATCTTGCAGATGAATAACAACACACTCTTTCCCTACTGCCTTTGAGATTTTACAAGGTCCAATCCCATCCCATGCAATTTTCCTTCCAAGAGATATAGCTCAGCAGGGGCCAATTGCTTTCCCATTAGCTTTTTTACATTTACAAAACATAAATTAATACAGACCACACTAACACACAGTTCTGCTAGATCCATTACAAAACCTGGAATTCCTTCCAAGTCAAGCACTAGTGCTTTATTTCAGATTACTGTAAGTCATGACTGGCTCATTTTGTCTTTTGACTAATAGGATTTGATACAGGAGATGACCTTTGATTGGACACGATCAGATCTTTATTTTGACTGTTGCTGTTGTTGATTCTCTTTGCAGCAAGAACCAACATTGCTGCTAGCTTCTGCAGGAAACACTCTCCTTTCTGATGCTTCCAGGGTGCTCAAAAGCTGCTTTTCCTGCTGCAGAGAGGTGAGACCATGCAAAAGGGCATGATCTCAAATGGTGAAAGTGCAAGAAGTAGCTCTCAGAAAAGAGGAAATAAAGCTGATGCACAAGACTCAAACACAACAATGGAAACGCTTGATTTTCAACTAATTTCCAGCTTCCAGAAGTTCCTCACATTCTACTTGCATCCCTTAATGCTCAGGATCTCTGGAAATAATCACAGCATTTCAGTTTTCTTCTGTAGGGTCATATTTTAATTGCTTTAGCATGGGACAAGTCCAAAATAACTCCTTAAAATCACAGAATCTGTAGTCAGAGTCAGAGGTTTTAGCTAATCCTTAGAGTCCAAGAAGTACCATAAGACTGAGTAGACAAGTCTTCACATTCACTATGTGTTAAAGCCTCGAAGGATTGTTTTGTATTCGTGAGTGTCGCTAGTAACAGAATGGAAAAGAGGTTGAGCGTGTATGAGCTCTGAATTCTAATATGGGTTGTGATAATGATAAGAACACAGGAAGCATTTTTATTAATGCATGGGTTAAACAGAAGGATAGCATGTGAATGTAAGGTCCGTGTTTACCCCTTAGGTGTGACTCATGCACAGCTACACTGAGTCCAACACTGACCTTGTTCTGGTTTTGTGGGTTTGTTGGGTTTTTTTAATTGTATTAAGTTTATATCTTATCGTAACCTAATGGAATCAATTTCAGAACGTTACTTCCAGTTTTTCTGACAAGCTCACAGGCTGTGGAGGCTGTGTTTAGTAATAAGTGAATTCCAGGTTATTTCATGTAGTATGTCAAATAACCGAGGGCTTTCCGAATCAAACAACAAAACTGTGTATTTTGAGCCATCTCTGACTTTACGTCCTGGTATTGCACAGACCTGGCTCGAGACTTCTCTGAACTAAGCAAAATTCAGCTGTCCAAGGGCAAGCCCTCAGGATTCACCTGGGACCAGGCTGCTCCTTCCACGGGAAAAGGAGAAAAGCGGGGCTGGGAAGGGGAGTCCTGGGAGACAGTTGTGGAGAACTGGGCTTGCCTCTCCCCCTGCCACCAAGGGAAGATTGGAGTAACTCAGCACCACCTGCCTCTCTCACTTCTGTAAGCCTCACTGTCCGAAGCTCTAGCATAAACTAGCCACTAGAAACTGCTAGTTTACTGCCCTGACAGGGCACTGTGCTAGACAGCTGCCAACTTTGCCGATTCCTGAAACTGATATTGGGAATGTTAGGTATTTTTAGTGACATTTACCTCCCGTGACTTTTTTTCCACATACAGGCACAAGATATCTGGTGTCCCAGGAGGTAAATCACCTTCTGTGTGCTTTCTCAGTGCCATTGCACAAACGAGTTACCCAGTTGCAGACCATCACGGAGCCAGGATCCAGTTCTGTGAAACCAAGTGGAAGAACTGGATGTAAAGTGAAAGTTCACACTGAAAAAAACCAAAAAGGGCTTCTGTGCAAAACCCTGTATATAATTTTCATCACAGAAAATAATTACCATTTGTTCAGTTTGTGCTCTACTTATGGCCATTAGGGACCAGGTATCATTTCTCAGATGTAGACGAATGGATAGACCCAGTGCCTTAAAGGAACCCCAGGACAGGTCATTACCTTGTGTTCTTCCTACATAAACTCGCAAGCCATTTTAGTTGGCTATATTACCCTTTGCTTCCCCTGCGAAAAACAATCTTGCTGGCAGTGCTACTTTTCCTCTGTAGAAGTAACTACATTTCAATGACGGGTGACGCGAGCTCTGCAAATACAGAGCCAAATTCCATGGTAACGCCAGGGCATGTATTTATGACAGCAGTGGATTTGTGCCTGGTCACACTATGGCTCTATGAGGTAGAGAGAGACGATAAAATCATCTGGGGAGAAAAGCGTTGTAAAGTATTGCTCATGTAGCTATGGTAGGTAAGCTCTATCAGAAATCTGTTTGAGTCTCATGCTAAGCCTTGTAAAATACCGGGTATTTACACAAATGTAGTTCAGAGTTCATCAATAAGTTATTTGCTTTTCATCTTTTGTTCATCCTGTCCTTCCTTCCATAAAACTGTTAGTCCGTTGTTTTTAAAGCACCGCTTCAATGGAATGGTTTGGAGATGAAAGGGCCATACCTGCAGCATCAGGAGCCCTGGCTTGGAGCTGCACAGCCATAAAGTGTGGCCTCAAAAGTGTGTGTGTGTGTGTCTCTGTGTGTCTGTGTGCAATGACCCAAGCGGAAAAGGAATTTTTGACATGTAAACAACTATTTGTCTCCTGCACTCTTGAACATAGACCCATTATCTTATCGTTCATTAGCAGACTATTGAATTCACATAATTTGTAATAGTTTCTGGAAGCTGTTTGGCAAGCAGATATGGAAATTATTAACTCACAGCTGGGTAAGAAAAAATGGCAAATACACACGTTGTGCTTGCTCTCTTCCCCCTGCCCCCCCTCTTCCCCCCCTTCCCTCCCCCACTCTCTTCCTTGGACACTGTAGATTTATTGCCTCACAGTATTCACAGATGATGTTTTCATAGCCACTAATGAGGTCCCAGCAGTTTTTTAACAATAACAGGACATTACTACTCCTAAGATATATTATGTGTTTTCCCCATTTTTCTCCATTTCAGTTGAATACTCAGAAGTGTGCTAGCTTAAAAATCTCCTGGTTTATTATTATTATGATTGATAGTCCAGTCATATGATATAAACAGCTGCTGAGGTGCAACGTTTAAATTGTTAATTTGTATAAAACATTAAAATATAATCTTTTAACATGCTTTTCATTGCTTTGTACATAAAAATGCCAAAATACTTGTTTGGTTGTTTTTGTTTCTGGAGGCAAAAAGGCAACACAGCAGAGATCACTTTTCAATACTGTTGTGCATTCATTTCTCCTCCCTGCAAGAATCTGGCTTCAACCCATCACGGCTGGCAGTGACACACAAGGTAAGCTGAAGATATTTACTGATAATGGTTAAAAAAATTTGTTTGGACACCCATGGTACTTCTCTGCTTATTCAGCAAAACCAACGTATTCAGACCCTGATTCAGGAAAGCATTGAAACATTTGCTTTATTTTACACATGTGTTTTAGATACCCTAACTTTGAGATAAGTCTGAGTATGAGTGCTTACTTTTTCTTGAATTTGAGTTTTCATACGTGACTCTCATACAGTAAAAAAGTAAGTTTAATTTAGTTGGTAGCATGCTGCTTTCTGAAGTCAGATCTAGAAGTTGCTGTCATTTAAGATCATAATGTTTAGAAGCTGTTAAAGATGAAGTCATGTTTAATATGGGAGTATTTAATGTCATAGTATATAAACCTAAGCAAAGTAGAGTTTAGCAGATCATCTTCTTCACATAGTTCTCTGAAGTATGAATTTGCTATCTTCTTTGCCTATAATTTAAAATCTTTGCTCTAATATGTGAACCTAAGGAGTCTTCTGCTAGACAGATAGTTGCAACAAGCACCGTTAATAACACTGAAACTGCCCAAGGTCCCAACCATTCTCATACCTTTGCTTCTTTAGCCTCAAACAAATAAATATTCACAGCAACTTCATGGATATGGGGCTATACGTGCACCTAAAGTTAACTTTGTGTGTAGTCTCTCACAGGTTTGAGACCAAAGACGCTATTTGGTGGGAATGAGTAAAGCTCTGGTCAGGAAAAGTCCCAGAGCTGCTATTTTTGCAATTAGCTCACACACCTTCCTTAACACCTTCCAAGCCCCTTAGGTCTGCGTGCAGACTTGCTCCGCTCTTCAGAGAGTTTCTAAAGCAAAGGACAAAGTCCCCACCCACTGAAATCAACAAGAGATTTGCCAACAGGGTTCATGTGACCAGAATTCCTCCCCGAGGAATATGCATCACTTTTTTTTTGATTTACACTGTTTATGAATGCAATCTGGGCATTCACCTTTGTGGGTTTTTTAATCATCTAATCATTTTCCTGAGGCTACAGGAAAGGTGAGAGGCTACAGAGAGAAGGTGAATCTTCTCTCTTCCCTGTGTAGAAAATTTGTCAGGGAAGGCAGTTGGCACAATACATGATAGAGGAGAAATTCCTGTAACATGGGAAGGAAAGCAAAGATTTCACTTGGTCAAATTTCTATTCCTTTTGGTGTCAACTGGATTTTGCCAGGAATTTTAGTTAATTCAAAATACTCTGTGATACTTCTTTTTTTTTTGCTGCCCACCACAGTAGATACAGGGATGAGAGGCTTTTGTTTAGCAATCCTTGATCCTCAGTCTGTGAGGAGAACCCCATGGCCAGGCATTTTCTTCTGTTGAAGCTGGATTAGATGACAGTTACATTTTAATGCTATAATTTGTAAGCATGGACTCTTCAGTCCTGCACTCTTTTTTAACGGTTTGCCAGATTCAGTCAACACACAGTTCCAATTTTGCTCCACCTCAAATTCTTATGATGTAAATTTTAATGGAAAAGTGTCACTTTGAAAACCAAAAAGCTCTGTCAAGGAACTTAACATTTCATCAACAGATATATTTGCAGTCATTATCAGCAACTTGCTCCTGGCAACACCCCAGGGCACTCTCCTAGATACAGTGGATGTGTGCCCCTTGTTAGCTGTTAAAGCTGTAATATTTTCCTTGAATGTTACTTGCAAGAGTTTTATCCCCAAGTCCCTAGTATCTCCTCTCTTTGAACTGCTTAGGCCATTTGCAACCACTGAAAAAGAGCCAGTCCTTCAGAGCAGATGACTGCAAAGAGTGGGAAAGAAGGAAGAAAATCACAGAACCATAAGGGATTTTTTTCTTTATTTTTTATTTTCTTGGAATGATAATGTCTCCGTCTAAGTTCTTCTGTTTTCCCTGGACATTACATTCTCACAGCTCTTGATTATCTCACCTGCCTGACTGCTCAAACACATACCAGATGGACCAAGGTTTCCATTCCCATTTTGGAATCACTTTTCCATGAGACTCAGCTACAAAGGAGAAGAGAAAAACAGAACATTGGTGATGCTCAAAATTAAGAAAATACTAAGTTGTCCTATGAATTAATGAAGCCTTGTCTCCTACAGGACTGTTCTTGTTCTTCTGCCTATCACCCCCAAAACTTGCTCACATTCCCTATGACAGCCATATCAGAAATAAACAGCATTTACTGTGGCTAGTTCACATTAACACATGGGCTGCCCGACCAGCAGTCTGCAAACAAGGAAAATGTCTGATGGCTAAATAGCAAATGCTTTTCCCTTGTGGTGTCAGGGGTGGGAGCAGAGAGGGGAGTCTTCTCCATCTGGCTTCCACTTCTCTTGATGTATGTGAGATTCCTACCCTTCTGCACTGGCTAAGGAATTTACAATGAATTTGAAAACTGTTTATATTGGGAAAAAACTGGCAAATACTGCAATTACAAAATCCTCACAGACAGTCCCTCACAGACAGTCGGGGCTATTTTGTTCCCAGGAGAGACTTCTGGTTCCTGCTGATGTCTCAGCTCTGAGGTGGAGAGGAGATGCTGCTGCTGACTCCTTCCGAAACTGCTCACCCCACAGGGGCCAAGGCTTCCTCTGGTTATGAGTTTGTTTCAGAGAAGTGGCAGCATGCTGATGTTTCAAACACAAAGTGGCAGTGTGGCAGTCATCCCACATAGCGTCTGACTTGGAGCGCAGAACAAAGCATCAGGAAAAGCAAGGCAACACAGAAACATGGATCCATTTCCCTGTCCCTTATTCATATGTGCCATTAAAGAAAAATCCCTAGCTGCTTTTACTCATAAAGGAAGCTCCAAATGTCTTCTCTCAAAGTAGGGCTTTGAAGAGCTACTTTGGGAGGGAGCGTGAATTGTGGCAGGTTGGGCACTTGCAGAAATGCTTGTAAGGGAAGAACAAGGGCCTGAGGCAAATGTTTTGTTGGAAACAAGACCCTCCAGAGCCAGGTGGCTGGGAAGCCTTTGTCACAGAAGGATGTTCTGATGGATGGAACCTGCCCAGATCAGATCTGGAGGAAAGATGCTGTATCACTACTCCTCATTTTAAATATGAAGGGTGTTTGGAGGTGGATGTCTTCCTCTGGGTGCTGTGGGGGAGCTATCCAAGGGAGGAGCTCTTGTTGGTGGGGATATCTCTCTTTCTGGGTGGTATAGCACGTGCTGTGTCCCTTTTGCTAATTACATGAGCAGAGGTGCTATGTTGCATGAGGGCCAGGACTGGACACGGTTCTTCCTCAAAGATGCTGCTCCTGCACAGCCTGGCACACTGGCTGCCTCCTGCATCTTGCTTCTCTAATTCCCAGTGCGCAAGAGCAGAGGTTGCCATCCCATTTTTAAAGAACAGGCTTCATTTCCCTTTGCAGCTTATTAATGTACATCTGCCATGGCATGCTAGTGGGTAGGGTCTGTGGTGGGGCAGCCATGCATGTGGAGGTTCCTCCTGTCTCCATGTTCTCCTCCTTTCTGTCCTGCCCTCCAGTGCTTATCAGCCTTGGCCAGAGGCAGAGCAGTGATAACAGCCCCAGGGTTGCTGCTGTGTCTGCGTGCCTTTAGCTGCCCACCACAGTCAGCTGCTTTTGTTGATTTCTTAACACAGTCACAAGCACTGCCTGCTCCAAAATCCCACTGCAAAACCTGCTGCTGGCCTCTGAGCAAGTCCTTCGTGCCTGGAGATGTGTCAGCTGTGAAAGTAGTGTCTTGCTAGGCAGGGGTAATATTTCGACTGAAATCAAGCAGGCTTTTCCCTAAAAGCAAAGAAATGGTCATTTTTCATGTAAGTGCCTAAAAAGGTGTTGCCCTGCGCCTGGTACTCATGCCTGGTCCTGGCAGAGGGCTCAGTTAGTCTGCGTGGATCCCCGCCAGCAGAGGCATGGGGACCCTCACAAGCAGATCCCAGTGAAGGACTGGGACCCAGATTTGATAGACAGAGCTAAGCCCTTGCTGTACCATGTGCAAACAAGTGCCTCCCATGAACCCCATCTCTCCATTGGGAAACTGAAGCTAAGTAGTTCAGAGTGTACCTTAAACTTAAATGCCCTGGTGTGGAAAGGCACGGGGCATCACCCTTTCCCATTGACTGCGGATGGTGGTACAGGGCCCTTCACATGTCAGATCACTCATTTAGAGCCCTAAATTTAGAACCTGAACTCCCAGCAAGAAGGGAAATATTAGCCATGGGTTGTACTGCTATGCGCACAGCGAGTGTACAGGCTTGTCTTCGCTTGCCTTTCAGGTGGTTTGTCCTTTTTTGTGCTTTCAGGCAAATTTAATCTTTTCAGGATGTTTGTTGTCCTTGATTAGTAACATCAGATGCCTATAACACAATTTGTGCTGTTAACTGCCATTTCTGCTGTCAGACAACCTGGCGTTATAAAAAGCATCCTAAATGAAACTACATTTTTTTCATTTCAGGAGCAAGTTTTCATCTTCAGAGTGCAACCTCGTTCTGCTGAAAGCTAGAAAAAACATCTTAATTTCAGAGCTACAGGACAGGCAAAGCACAGTCTTAGACTCAAAGATTCTTCAAACTGTGCTTTTCCTATTACAGAGTCAAACTGTCTCCAAAGCTTTTGCTTTTGTTTTAACTGGAACAGAGGAGAAAAGATTAATAAGATTAAAATGGAATAATTTTCTCAGTTCATTTACATCCTCTCTTTAGTTTTCTGTAACGATGGAGAACAAGGCAGTTAACTTGTTCTTACCAACATAGGAGTACTCAGTAGAATAAAGTATTACCCAAGGTAAAATCTTTCATTTCAACCACTCAATTATTTTCTAGTTATGTCCAGTTTAAAAGAAAAGGTGAGAATGACTTGGCTCAGTTTGAAGTGCTGAACGTGAATGGACAATTTGCAGTTTGGAATACCTCCTCCCCTTCCACACACAAATTGATAAATATAGGGATAATATGATAAATATGTCCACCGATCATTTGAAATTCCAGATAATTTACTACTGGTAGACCTCTGGTTGGGGACTTTCTTTCCCCAGCCAATTCAATATGTGCTGTTAGCTAAAATCAAAATCAGCCTCGTACAAAGCTGCTGAAAGCTTTATGTGCTCTGAGAACACACCACACCTAAACGCAGTAGGACATTGTTTCCTCGCCATAAGAGAGATTGCAGAGAGTTACAAATAATAGTTCAGTTGCCCAATGTATTTTTAATGGATTAGCAAAGTTAACAAATGGTATCTTATTTCTGGCTCCTTCTGATGTAATGTAATTCTTTCAAAAGCATACTAGATGTTCCAGTTTAATGACCCTTCCTCTTTTCAGGGAACAAATATACACGTCTCTGTTGCTCGGTCCTTCACACCGACCTTCCAAAAAATAGCTGGAGACAGGACAGCTTTTGTTCTAACTGGATTAAAAAATACTCAGTTCTAGCTTTGCTTTCTGATGAGAGGAACTCTGACAACCGGGGGACAGCTTTAAGTAAACTGGATTAGGTGGGAAAGAAGTCAGGCCACCTTCTCAGAAGAAGCCACAAGCCTGTCAGGGACTACAGCTCCTCTTGTGCTGATACCACTTTATCATCACCATCGTACGTGTTTTTGGCAAGGGTCACTGGTGTCTGACTGTGGGCTACACCCAGCCACGATGTCCTAAAAGGGTGGGGGGAAGGAACCCCTTTTGTCTTCCTTTTTTTTTTTTTTAATTTTCCCCTGTTTCAAACATGACCTTCTTCCATCAGAGTGACTGCTTCAGGCTCCTGCTTCTGGTTGGAAGGGCGGGGTGAATGGTTTCCTCTTCCTCCTCCCTTCCCGTCCTGTCCCTTCCCTGCTCCCAGCTCTGCTGCGCAGATCACTTGGCTGGGAGAGGCAGAGGGGAAGGGTGTTTCTAATGCCAAGAGCTTGAAAAGGACTGTGAGGATTTTGCATGATTCCTATTTCAGCCAGAAATATATGCAGAAGCGAAGTGCGAGGCAGGGAAAAGCAAAATGAAAAATCCCCAAGCTCCGGTGAAATACCGAAGCCACAAACAAGTCCAGCGAATGGCAGAGACATTCAGGTACCCACAAAAAGCCAGGGCTCGTCCCTCCCATCAGCTGCCCTGAGACCGAAGTCTCCCAATTAGAGGGCTGCCAAATCCTTTCCAGCCTCACTGCCGGGCTGTCCTCACCACGTTTCAAACCAGTCAGAACTGTTTCCCTCATAACCCACAATCCAAAAGGAATCAGAGACGAGATGCAAGCTCTGTGGTCCACACTGAAGTATTTTAAGGGAAAAGGGTGGTAAGAGCACCCTCATTAGGAGAAGGCAGAAAAGCACTCTCATTTTTTCAGCAAACACAAATGAAGCTGAGGGGACCCAGCCAACTGCTTTCGCTGGTGGTTTGAATGCTGTACAGCAGTAGAGAAACCGGCTGGGTCTCACCTTCTCCATTGCTGGGTAGCTGAGCTGGTGACTTCACTACACCATCAAATAAAAACAGCTTCATGTTAGACCTAAATCACAGTTCTCCACTCATTTTCAGGTCAGCCTCTTGCAGTCTGATGCAATCGTGGCAAAACGTACCGGCTGCTTCCATGAAAAAAAAGGCAGTTTTGAACCTCCTGGATCAAAACCACCATGCTTTTGAATATGCACTACCTGCCCACTTCCAGGAACCCCACCAAGTCCTACACACCGTGGCAGATGATACGATTACGTCTGATATGAGAAACAAGGAGTTACTACCAGAGGCTATTCAGATAATGCTGCATTGCTCACAAGGCACCAGTGCCCCCTCGGAGGCCTTTTGGGAATGCTACCACACGTCAGAAACGTGGTCCCTGTCTCTGTCCCACTCCTGGAGGCTGGCGGCTGGTCATGCCAAGGGGAAATCTGCTCTCACGTCAAAGCCAGCACAGCCTGCTCTCTTTCAGGACATGATGGAAAATGCACTTCTTTGTTCAACGGTTTTACTAAGTGTAAAAGTGTAAAACCCTTGATGGTTTGCCATCTGGATGGAAACTGCTCCCCGTTCAGGGGAAGGCAGGTAAAACGCAGAGCTTGTGGGTGCAGGTTTTTTTTCTCTAGTTTTTGATGTGGAAAACATTCAGCCTCTCGGGTGATTACTGCCATATTTATGTGTAATAACAGTAAATAATATGAAAAGAGCAACAATAATCCTACGAACACCACCACTGAGCGGTGCTCTGAAAATCAAAGTAAGTTGACAGCTCTGTGAAAGAGAAGGCTGTAAAGACACTGCACATTAGGTGCAAAGTGACTTTGGAAATGCATGAAAAAAAGAAAAAAAAAAGAGTATGTGTTTGTTTGCAGAGACTGGGTGGGGGGCAGGACAGCGAGGTGGTGCAGGAGACCTCGTGGGGAGGAGGGCAAGCAAAACGGGAGGATGTAGAAAAGAGCAAAGGACTTTTGTGAGCTTTTTGGCAGATGCTGGAGCAGGTGGAATGCAGAGTGTTTACACAGTTCATATTTCAATATACTAAGAAAACACGGGGAGTCAGGCTCTAAGCTGTTATTAAGCTCCCCTCCCCTCCTGCCCCAACCACTTCTTTAAAATCTGCCTTCTGATCTCGAACGAAACTGCTCTCTGCTGGGCTGATGGCGCTGGGGCAGCGACTGTGCCACCAGCTGAGAAAACAAATTTGAGAAAGAGAGTGTGCGCTCAGGTTAACAAGCCTTGGGCAAGCGAGTCGTGTGTCCCCCCCCCTCCTTTCCCTGTTCTCACCTCCTATTCCCCAAAGCCCCTGGAAAGAGCGCGCTTTGGTAGGAGCAGCAGTTCGGCATCGAATGGCGGACGGCCTTCAGAGCAGCAAACGGGGAGGAGGGGGGAGATTTACAATGTTCCAGTTTTGACTTTTTGCATAATGAAAACCAGAGGTCTAATAAAATACAGCAGCAGTGACACTGCAATGGAGGGGGAAAAGGAAAACAAACTTTTAGGATAAAATAAACATTGTATACTCAAGTAAGGAGTCTATCTCTATTTCCATCTATGGATACAGACATAAACATACTGTCCTCTACTAATTCAAACTAAGAAGATTAAATCCAGGTAAACTGAACACAAGATGGAACATTCCCTGTAAGCAAATCAGTCCTCAGTGAACTAGACCAGAAAGTGACTTTGGCCACAAGACCGTTGTGAGTGGCCCAGAGGTGTTTTCATAACTTTTTGCTACTCATCCATGATCTGACCCTGGTTATTCAGGAAAGGGCCAAAAATACATTTTTGAAAAGTTCTCGGTTCATTCAATATGATATTGGCAGGGATGGGGGATGGGGGGTGGGGGGTATTGCATTTACACTTTTATCACTTTTTAGGGATTTTTTTTTTCAGGGCTGGAGCAGAGGAAATAACAGAGCACATCTAAATACCTCAGTGGGATGGTTTACGTCCTGTGGGATGAAAATTATATTGTACAATAATTTCTATCATTGATATGCACAGTGCTTCTCATCTTTAAAGCAGTGTGGAAACATTATTATCAGGATATATCAGCCAGTTAGAGGAGCTGGCAGACCTGTGCAGCACACAGAGCAGCTCGCATCCTTCAGACCTCCTGCGTGGTGCATTCACTCTGGGATGCAAAACCAAATTTTCTCCATGGTTATGAGCATGGGGCAAAACTGAGAGTGGAAAGAAAGGGGTCATGGGCTGCAGTTTCTGCCCCTTCCAGCTTATCTGGGAAGTTCAGGTTCTGAGTTTCATTTACAGGTTAGTTTCATTCTCAATCTGTAATCCTGGAAAAATCATTTAACTTCGTTGACTTCTCTAGTTACTCATCCATAAAACAGATAGTTTTATTTGAGCTGGGAAGCTCAAGCAGAATTTCTACTTGAAATTTTTACAGGAAAAGTACTATAAAAGGAAAACAATTGCTTGAACAGCAGTAGCAGCGAGTCATACTTGCAAATCAGAGAGGGCTTCTTTGGAATGCATTTGTTAATTCTGTGCTATTTACCTGGGGTTTAGAACAACACCTCCCTCGACCACGTGCCATATTATTGATGATATATCCACTAACACAGTCATGGTGTCCTGATGACAATGAAATACAGCATTTGAAACCAGTAACTGTATCCTGCATCCCGTTCAAGGACCGTGGGCAGAGACAGGCTGACTGGCTTGCTGAGCTCCTGCTCTTAGATCGCATTTGGCTAACGCGAGCTCAGCGGAAGACCGCTAGTGCTGACTTTGGGTGTCCCAAAGTCTCCCAAATTTGGGAGCAAGGCTTGCCATCTATGCGTTTATCGTGGCTTCGTGACTTCTGGCCAGCACGTTGAAGAAGATGTGCTGTGCTCTGCCTAATTCAGAACATACTTTGGAAAAGCAGCGAGAGCTTAATGGACAGATTCAGAACTCCTCTGGCTGAAAAACAGATTCCCCTGATTCCTCCTCTCCCTCCCCCCTCTTCTCTCCTCCAGGAATTTAATACAAAATATCATCTGTGGACAAGAGGCAGTAAAACTGTTAGGGAAACACAGAGCCATGGAGTGAAAATCCAAACCTGTGTGTTATTACATATCGTTCTTCATTCACCACCCAGACAACTAACTGGGCTGTCACCCTGCTGTGGGTCCCGGCGCCTCACTGGGACCCTCTGTCACCCCAGTGAAGCCCAAACTGGAAGTCTGTATCTGCAGGCTCTGAGGAGCTGATCCCGCTCCCTTTGTGTGACCACCTCAAATACAACAGCACCCTCCGCCGTCTGCTCGGTGTAGGGAGAGGTCTGCCCGGGTAATTCCCTCTGACAAGATGATAAAACCCAGCCAGCGGAGATCATTCTAATTACGACAGATTATCCAGCTGTTTGAAGAACACAAATTAATATAGATGATGGTAAGTAAGTGATTGGAATGCGGCCATTTGTTTGAAAAAAAAATATAAAAGGGAATGACACTTCAAAAATGCAGCCCACTTCGGAGTAAAATTAAAGATGAAATCGTAATTAGTCTACTGTGTATATTCTACTATGATATCATTCCAAGGAATGTAAAATTCTTTATGGTTAGTATTTTTCCCTTATGCTGTTATTTGAAGATAGTTTTTCAGTCTCAAGGAAATACAAGTCAGATGTGCTTTCTCACAGTAAACCTCAGCCATTTTAAGTTAGAGTGGCTTATAGCCAGTGAGCTATACACATTTATAAGTCACAGCTCCTTTCAGTCACAAATGCAGGACACTAAACATGACCACCAGCTACTATTTCTAGGTTAGGAGGCCTTAGTGGAACAAGAGGGGCAGGCTATTTGATGAAAAGAAACTGCAAAAATAGATATGCTTACTCCTTTTTTTTTCTTTCTTTCCCATACATTTTTTTTTTCTTACTTCTTTTTGGTTTATATAAGTTTCTTCTCCTTAAAGTACTCATAGCTGAGCTAAGTTTGCCATTAGCATTCGCTGGTGTAAATGAATGGAACAGAATTCCTACTGGGAGAGTCACCTGGTAAGCAGGGAATGAGGTGCATGCACGGAAAATGTTTGCAGAGGGGAGGAGAGGGCAGGAGAATGACAGGCAACTGACATAGCTGGAAGAAGAAGGAAATGATGGAGATGAAGGATACAGTAAGGAAAAAGCAGGTTCCTCCTCCAGCTCTGTGGACTGTCTCTGATCTCCTCCTGTCAGACCTGGAAGTTCTCCTTTTGGTTGTGATTTCTGCTGCACTGCAACCACACACCCCAATCCTTGCACCACGCATGCTGCAAGCAGCCAGTACCTCAGCAGCTTCTCAGTCTGCATAGCCCAGGAGTGGGAGCATAACACAAATATTACGGATCTGCCTGAATGCGCTCAGAAGTTTCCTAATTTCGAGCACAGAGCATCAGTTCCCAGCAAGGCAGACACATCTCACTGGGGAGGTTTCCCAGTACCAGCAGCAGGGAAATATGGGGAAAAGTTTCTGTACTGCCACATCTGGACAATTGGTGCAGAGCCCAAATTA
Source organism: Psophia crepitans (assembly GCA_013399095.1). Classification (NCBI taxonomy): domain Eukaryota; kingdom Metazoa; phylum Chordata; class Aves; order Gruiformes; family Psophiidae; genus Psophia; species Psophia crepitans. Next base: position 79,517 of record VWZZ01003903.1, read on the forward strand.
AAGATCTTCCTGACTTACTAGCTTTTTCCATACTAGTGCTGCTGGAGCTGGTGGCAGAACGATGAAGAAGTAAAAGCAGGGATTTAGGTGGTAAAAGCAGGGATTTAGGTGGAGGTGGCAGACGAGACAAAAGGAAGGGTCCAGTGGGTGAAAAGAAAAGCAGAAGGAAGATGAGGCAGCAGTAGTGAGGTTTACTCCAAGGTGTTTGGGGGACCTCAACTGATTCTTCCCAACAGCAGGCAACAGCAAGCCTCTTTGGGGAGTGGATGCTTTTCTTGGGGGCTCCTTGCTCCAGAAGGATTATGCCAGCAGCTCCTTACAGCTGAGCCATTGCTTTGCTTGCAGATGTTGGGAAGAACTCTGGGAACAGCTCCAATTTGCTCTTTGCAAAGCAAAAGGAGACAAGGTATGATTAGGATGTATGAGAGGGTAACAGCTCTTTGATAGTGTTCCAGGAAAAGACCTGCTGCAGATGCAGCACATGCATGAAGGAAAGTCTGCTGCCACAGCTCGACGGTCACTCATCTGAGTCTGCTTAGGGCGGGTGAATGAGGCCTGGGTCTGGGGCAGGAGCAGCATAGCTGTGACAGTCTCTAAGGATGCAGAGAAACACCTGGCAGCAGGGGTGTGTGGCTGCCGGGGAAGAGCCAAGGAACTAAAGGCACAGTGGTCCCCCCTCCTTGCCTTCATGAAGTCATGCCTGACCTGTGCTGCAGCCATCGGTGTACTGGAGCATGCTGCCCAGACCCTGGGGCTGATATCTCTTCAGCTCCAGCAACATACAGCTTGGCTGTTGCTTTGTATCAGTGTGGTTAGAAGAGAAAAGGGACTCTTAGTTTCATGCCTCTGTGTTGACAGAGCTACGATACTAGTGATACCAAATACTAGTGATACTAGTGATACCAAAGAGAAACAGCATCTCTGCATCAAACCACACTGTTTGCTCTTTTTTTAGATTTCAGGACTGCTGCTTAAATGTTTATCATAGACAAGTAGAATAGTAGTTAGAACTAACTGCTATTAGAATTCTAGTTCTAACTTGTAGTTAGAACTGGAATTATCAAGGGCTGTCCAACTCCCATGGAAAGCAGGAGCGAGCTGGGGATACAGCTCCCCTAAGCTCCTTTCAAAACTGTTTAAGTAAAAAGTAAAGCGTCCCATTTAATATTCCAGAAGCTTTTAACAGAAACATACATAGTGCATCCAAAACTTACTTCCTGGCACACCAAAAGCAAAATACAGAACCAAGAAAATCCCAGGCTCAGCCTGAATTTTCAAAATGCCATTGTGCAAGTCTTTGGCAAGACTTTATCCAGCTCAGGTCACCCGCACTCAAAAACTAGTTTATTCAGACTGGGACCGTTGTGGACTATTTGCGGCTCAGGGTAAGAAAAGCCTGTCTTTCTGGAGGAGACCAAAAAAGCCTTTCTTGTTTAGTCTAGCAAAAAGAAAGTTGAAATGTGTTAACTTTTTATAAATACATCAAGGCAGTAGACACCAGGAGGGCTGATGAGCTATTTAAGCTAAAGAATGATGTTGTCAGAAGAACAAACAGCAATAGACAGGCCCTAAATACATTCCCACTGGAAATTATGACAAGTTTTCTAGCAGAAAGTGAAGAAAAATTCTGGTAAAACATTCGTAATAGTTGAAATGTGAAACTCAATCAGTTTACGACAGGGATTATGTGACATAATTGCCTGTATTAACAGGGGACTGAGTCAAAGATGACTACTCAGGAGGTCCTTCCTGACCCAGGCTCCTCAGCTGGCTGGTGATTTGGACACCTTCCCTGTTGGGTTCCCATACTCAGATCTGCTGGAAGGACATAGTTTCCAGAAAGTGTGGAGCCTTTCTGAGTATTTTGCCTGGGTCAACCTTAAATACACACCAAAAAATGTCAACATCATGACTTTAAAATACCTCATTTTTTACACACATACACACTTTTTTTTTGAGAGAGAGAGAGCGCGCTATTCTTTGATCACAGGATCAACATTCTTAGATAGACATTGGCTTGAAAGGGGAGTACCTGATACACTATTAGGTAAATGTTAACTTGTTAACAGCAATGTGTTCTGGTACTCATGCCCTAGGGCTAATTTAATTGTTCATCACTGTTTATTAACACCTGCATCTACCAGATACTACCTGATGGAAAGGGTAGCAATGAAACTCTCCATTGCCCTGAGGAATCTGAGAGGAGTCATTCAAGTAGATGAAGCAAGGTCACAACAGTCTGTATCAGGTCCACATTTCCTCTGGTCTGCGGTGCCCAAAACCTAGGCAAGTTGCCTAAATATTTGCAGACACTTGAGTGCGTGCACACATCACACACCGTGATTACTACACAGATAATTACAAAAAGCAAGACAGGCAATCTTGGCAGCAGAAATTCAGTTAGCATTCCACTAGCATCTGCTGCCCTATAACGGTGTATTACTTCCCATTTTTGAAGCAGCCTTGAAACAGTTTCTTTACAAAACTGCATACCTCCATAACTGCCTCCAAGCCACCTCATTATTCTGGCTTTTCCAAGATTCATTACACAGCTTCCGTCAATAATTTGAGTTACTGAATGATGGGATCAGTATCTGGGCAAGGCTGAAGAAAGGTACAGCTGTGAGTCCCAGCTTGGAAAGTGCCGGTATATAGTGCCTGTATCATGAAACTACTATTCGTAGTAAGCAGTAATGCAAGTAAGCAGACAAAAGAATGTAATAACTGTTCCTGGCATTTAGATGTTATGGTGATGAAGACTGCATTTATGCAAACACACATATAGAGTATCTGAACAGATAGGTCAATATGAGAAAAAAATGACTGTCACTCATGTCCTTGATAATCTATGTAGTATCTGGTATGAAGGCCAGAGAAAAGCAACACTTTTCTAGAAGCTGAGACTGCCATTGCAGAAAGATCACTATTTATTGATTCAGTTATGCTGTAAAAACTGATACCATTCATAATTGCAGAAGAAATGTCAACAAAACCTCACCTGACTGTGGTTCTCAGGCTCCTATCAGCAAACGCGTGCTGCTGGACACGCTGCAATGTGACAGTTTTCCTATTTCGTGTGCAAGTCGGGTTCATTGAACAAAAGGGAAAAGTACACAAGCGAAGTTTATTTCTTTCAGACAGCTTTTCAGGCACTGCAGGTCCTGCTTGTTTTATGTCTACACTGAGGTCAAGCTAGCGTGGACTAATGTCAAGCACTGTTTGCCAGAATGCCTGAACTAGATGGAAAGCTCCAAACCTGGTATTTCTACGGACTGAATTAATGCAATCTGAAAGAGAAGGTGGCAACCAGAGTCATCCATTGATAGGAGATAATTTATTTTCTTGCTAAAGACAAGAGGTTTGAAATAGCTTTCTGAACACCACAAATATTGTTAGAATTTTTCTCTCCAAACCAGCTCATCTGGGCCACATGTCTGTTCAACAGAGTTTACAGTGTGAGGGGTCCATGGACGAATCAATTAATATTCCACCTGTTTGCAAGAATTCTATCAATCTGAACAGTATTAGTCACCTACCTATACTGGAGAGACATTTACATTCAAGAAAGAAGTTCCCCCTCCATGAACATTCATCTTTAAACTGGTTGCAGCATTAATTCAGACAGGAAAGCAATGTGGTGAAGGTTGCCTGTTAACTACAGGCAGTCAGGTAGTTACAAGGCACTGGAGACTTTTGGTAGGTTATAAGGCCCTGCAGTCAACTGTTGAACTATAGGCGTGTTTTTAACCAGTACTGTGCAGCTAATTTGCTCACTAAATAGCACATATGCAAAAATAGCACTGATTTTCAGTTATCAGTTAGCAGCTTTGTCTGGAACAAAGTCAAGTCAGTAAGTATTTCCCAGTGGAACATGTAAATATTTGGGAACTTTATTTTATTTTTATACTGTTGCTTTTGAAATTGAATTAGGATGCAACCTAAGATCAACAAGGATGGGATAGTTAAATAAAAATATTTGTGCCAGCCTGAAAACCCTTTAGAGAGGTGATATTCCTAAAGGACCTGTTTAGATGTTTTTTATAACTTTCAGAAAAGCAAACAGCTATTGCTCAAGTGATAGCTGCATTATTTCACAAAGCTTCTGCCCTCACGACTTAAGGCATGGTAACCTGGTGCTCACTGTGACTCCCTTGTGCAGACCCTTCGTATCATGGTGTCTCTCTAAAAACTAAAAGTGAATCCAAGTGGAAAGCTGGGGTTGTTTTTTTCCCATGTATGGGAAAGGCGATAGCAAAATAAATTACGTGCAGAATAATAAAAAAAATAAATCCCCTAAATGTACGCAACGTATCAGTGAGCCATAGCTCAAACTGGCCATTTTGAAGGTCTTTGTCCATGGTCTGTAATCATCAGTCCTACTCCGGTGAAGAATACTGAATCAGGTGAGGTGCTAAAATGCAGCTCATCTAGGTCATGTGGCATGTCTGTTCATTATATTTTGAAGGCAAGATAAAAAGTCCCATCTTTCTAAAGGATTTGACTTGCTGTCAAGTCATTATTTATGCCTGTGGGAGGACTGATGAAATGGCCTTAGTTGAGAAGCCCTATGCAGAGCCAATGGATCCAAAGAGTTCATGTTTGTACTAACGCTGTCCTTTCCAACCCCTCATTTACCAGGTACTTCCTCAACTGCCAAAATATGCAAGCATTCAGCAGCACAATAAATTCACACTTTTCAGTCTTGAGAAATATTCCGTAAGTCCAACACTGCATCATTCACCTGGAAAAACGTAACCAAAGAAAAGTTTGCATCCAGAAACAAAAATCAGATCACTGCAAAACCTAAACTACGTCTGAAGTTCTACCAACAGAGAGGCTGGATTGGCTCAGGCTCATGCCAGGCTTAAGACAGTGAAACTGCACTTCCTTGTAAAAAAAAACAATTTGGCAAGTCTCATCTAAAACCGACTTCTTTTTATGTATATTATGCTAGTTTCTTCAGAACGGTGGCTCAGACCAGACCAAAGCACAAAACAAGGTACTCACCAACCTAGGCTATGCTCCAGATGATACATTTTCTCTGTTTTTTTTCCTGAAGGTGGACTTGTCCCTTCTTTATGCTCTTAGCACATCTCAGAGTTAACATGAGCAAGCAGTGGGATCATGTTCCCTGCAGTCTGCAGACCTAACATCAGGCATCAGCTCCATTTCTTCACATTTCATTTTTTGCTTTCCTTGGTAATGGCTTCAATAAAAATTAGAAAGAAATGTTTATAAAGTATATAAAAAAGGGACATTTTGATTTCGGCTCTCCCCCATGTGTGGGTATGTGGAATCAAAGCACCCAGACCTTCCCAGAGCAAAAGATTCAACAAGGCCATCTTTCCTTTATGATGATGGCTTTCGTTCCTTCTCTTCAGTAAAAGATACTGACTAAAAACCAATCATAATCCTCAGCGCAATCTGAGTAAGCTTATGCTCTTTCCAATCTCTCTTGTGTAAAATGTGGGACTACACACTCAGTTTTACCTTTTTTGACTAGGTTATTTCTTTGACCCACAGTCTTTTACAACCATTTTAGCTGACCACATAAAGACAAGGCGATGTGGCAGCGTTCTCATTATTGAAAGTGCTGTGGAACAGATTTAAGGCTGCCTTGGTGATGGAGAGGAGCATGGCCTCGCAGCTGAAGGCCAAGTGGAGAGCCAGTATTGGCACAGGGGTTTGCACTGGCTGCTTTAGAGCCATGCTCGCTTTCTGAGTTTGGCCTAGAGTCTCTTTGGCTAAGGAGTCAAACAACGAGCAAAAAACCGGTGGTTATGAAACTGCACAGTTATTACAGTCTCTAAGAGCTCAGCTTGTAACATATTATAGCTGTAACAAAAAAACCCCAAAAAACTGCAATCTTTGCCTAAATTACTTCACTTGTTTGACAGCTGATTCCTATTAAGGGTTTGTATGGATCATACCAATAATCTTGATAAACCTCTGATAAGGTGTCCAGATGTCCTGGTTTTGCCAGTTTCTAATTAGCAGTCCTGGGGTCCTGTCAATTTAAGTTGGTGTTTGCTGCCCAGGGCCATAAAGTGAAAAGTTCTCTGCATCTGATGTCAATTCTTCAAAGAAGGACCCCCTCCTTACCATTGGATATTGAGTCCCAGTTGGAGAGACTGCAAATTTGATCAGCCTAAAAGAAGTTACAGGCAAGCCTGGAAACAATATTCTCATGTGTATGTCCTAAGAAAGTGCCATTCTTCCTCCATGCTTCACCGGTGCCTATGGACAGACATGCCCGAGTCTTCCTAGGGCGAGGCAGGGCTACCTCTTGTCCTCTGTCCTGCACAGACAAAATCCCATGCAGCTTCTCCCTATGCCCTGACAAGGTTTGTGTCTCAAATATGACCAAAGGAGAAAAAATTAAAAGTACTAAATCCTGGCTAGATAGGGCTCATTTCCTCACAGGAGTACAAGGGCAGCCAGAAACAAATGTGAATGGAGAGGTAAACATACATGTGAGGCACTTCTTAAAGCCTGCTGTCCAGAGACACTCCAAGTGACTCGGCGCTGAACTGCTGCTCCAAGGATGGTGTTCTCTAGTCTAGGACAGAATGCACAAGTCATCTCCAAGGACCTCATGCTTTAGGGAAGCTTGGGAGTCTATATCTAGGCATGCTGCCGCCTATTTTTGGCAATATAACAAATAAAGGAAACATGCAGCTAGAGAGGACTCCCACCAGAGGGGAAAAACCCCTATGGTGTCTCCAGTGAAAGAAGCTGGTAGCAGATTTGCTGTCCCTTCCCTAGTACCATTTCAGTAACGATGCACATTGCATGCAGCTAAGGACATACACCACAGGGACAAAACCTCTCCACTTTTGTCTTGCCGAAAGACAGCCACTGGGAGGAGGTAGAGGTCGAGGCGGGAGCCGAGCATTTGAAAAGTGAAAACCTGAAGGGCAGGAAGAGCAAGCAGTAGGTGTGCAGATAGAGTTATTCGTATTAGTCCCTCAGCAACGTGAGTTGCAGCATTTCACTCCCTGCCTGAAAATATCATTCATTTATATCAAAAGCAGGCTGAACCAACACCAGACACTTCCCTGCCTACAGGGATCTCGAGATGACACCCCCTAAAGAGTGGAAACATTTAAATTAAAAAGTCCCAGGCCAGATAGACCCAGTTTAAAGACTGAGATGAAAAGTGCAGGCCATCTACCACCTTTCAGAAAAGTGCTGGGAAAGGGAATTACGTGTGACTCTTCTGGCAGCAAATTCAGCCAGACCCTTCTTTGCTCTAAATGGCCTCAGATCCTGTAAAACCCATATCCTTTTCTTTCATAGCTCCAAAGGATAACTTTTCAAGAACAAGCAAGCTATGAGTTACTGAGGTGGGAGGCAATCTAAATGCTGCTGTAGTGGTTAAAGCTTTAAGTTTATCTTAAGACATTGAGATTTCTCGTAGCTTCTGTAATAAGACAGTTAGAAAGCAGTAGACAATCTTTCATGACGCACAACAGTGTGATTTAATGTCACCATTTGCTTATCCTCTAGTATCTTTATTTTTTATCTTTTTTTCTCCTGCCATTATGTACGCATTGACATTGGAGTTGCAAATTACAGGGCCGCTAGAGTCTTCAGAAAATAAAAAAGCAGCTACAAAATCCTAAAAATATCATCTCAGGCACTGCCTTTTCATCCGTATTGAGGAGGAGAGAGCTTCTACTGACAATCCCCCTGTGTTTTCCATGTTAGGGGAAGAGGCGTGACCCCAGGAATCTGCCAGAGCGGCTCCACTGCCATCTTCTCCACCCACGTTCCACTTTCCTCATGGCTGCAGAAGAAAAGCAGAGATGCTAGAGCGCACAGAGTCATCACTGAGATTAGCAGGGTCAGCCCACAAAAGATTTCTCAACCAAGGCCTTAACAAGGGTCTTGAATTGTCATGGTGAGAGGTGAATCCAGATGCCACGAAAGCCGTGCTGTGAGCCCGGACACCCTGCACAGAGGAAAGCCGCCCCGGTGGCATCGTGCAGGCATCAGCTGCTGCTGAAAGCACAGACACAGGGCTAGATACAGACATGCTCAGCTCAGGGGTTTGGTATGCTTCCCCAGCAGACCGGAGTTGTCCCTGTTTAGTTTCAGTGAAGACTCGTCCAGCCGACTCCGCAGCGGAGAGCCTTCAATACGAAATGCAGCTTGCCAGGAAAGTTAGCTGGTCATGTGAAATCTCAGAAGAAAAATGAGGAACCTCATTTGTCAGAATTATAAACTGATAAAATTGGAACCTTGCCTCTCAAATAATATTAATGGTAAATAAAATGCAGCTTTTCAACAGGCAGGCAAGCTAAGCAAAAAAAAAAAATCAAACAACTGAAAGTAAAACTTCTGGATGTCTGTCCCATCGCTCTCTGAAATGTGTTGGTGTGGGAAGCAGAAGCCCTGCTTTGCAGAGATGCAGTTTTACACTCAGTGCCCACTACACTGTGTTATGTCCTATACATACACTTTATGCAGTGCAAGGACCTCACTGAGCAGTTTCCACTCACGCTGCTTCTGCTCGGTATCAAGCTTGCCGCAAGCTTTGCATTCCTGTTTTCTTTATGTGCAGTGAACTGTGGTACTTCAGGCCACAAAAGGCTATTGTTGGATGTGTTAGGAAAAGCAGGATTTATAGGCTGTGCCTTTTTTTTTCCTTTCAACAGATAAACGCTAACACCAAAATTATAGCACAAGCTCTAAAAGTCCAATATTTGAAAGCAAAGGTTAGTCCCTATGGCAAGAGGTACTAAGGTCTGCAAGATGCCCTTCAAATTGAAACCGACTGTGTAACTCACAAATAATATGTATACAAATTAGCTGTATGTGATCATCCGCTTCTGTTTATCCAAAGCATACTCTTTTCTTGTGGTTTTTGCATACATTGCACTTACAGTGTGAATGAGTCACACACACCTAGTATTTACCATCCAGTATTTCCCATGGGGAAGACGGCAATTAACATTATGGTTTGGATTCAAGAAATTCTTCCCCCCTTTCCATGACCCAGTCACTCTTGTGACAACTACAACTGCTTACCTTAGGGCAATACAGCAAGAAGCATCTATAAAACACAGTATTTCTCTCCCAAAATACGATACCCACTGAAGAGGAGCTGCAAAATTTCATTAATGCAGTGCTGGAAAAAAATAAATCTTCGAAACACTAAAGCATGTATTTCAAAGTTTGTCCAGTGAACTAACTCCTTTTGATGTACAAATCAGACTACACATCAAACAAGCCCCTGAGAAAATTTCTTGTGCTTCCTGATTTCAATGACATGTGAAATAAATTTTTTCCGGCCATTTCCGAAGACATAATTTGTAATTTTAACAAAATGTTAAGTACCAGCCCAGGCCCTGGATACACTTACTTTTACTATCATTTTGACTTTCAATAACCAAAAGACAAGTTGCTTTCATGGTATGTTAGTATTTTTACATCAGACCCTTGATGAAGTCAGGGAGTAGTGAGTAACAGCAGTTACCTAGAAAAGCTAAACAAAACACCAGCAGGATCAACAAGCCTTTTCCAGAGCTCATGAGCGTCTGAGCTGGGACTGGGCTGCATTCATGAGGAAAGATTCTTGTGGATTTTTATCTTGGCTGAACCCCCTCCCTAGCGTCTCCAGTCTGCAGCATGACATGGCGCACATACCAGGACAGTCCAGCGCCTTGGCAGAGGTTTCCACCATTGGCAGCCAGAACTCAAACCCTGGCCAAGGTCAAAAGGAAGAGAGTAGTGGTCTAGAGCTATTCCCCAGAGGAACTTTGTCCACCTCATTCACACACATGCAAATACAGATCCCACCACACGTATTTGGAAGACAGGGCTTTGGAGGAGAGTCCCCGACCGCTCCCCACAGTACAGAAGCAGCAGGGCTGCTGCCAGTCAGGGCGGCATTGCGTTAGCAGAGCTGTGTGGGAGGCTGGCACAGACCCTGCTGACGCTCTCTGCGGTTTCAAGCGAGCCAGCGAGCCCCTCCTTTTCATTAGCACTACTCTGCCATGGAAGACTTCACCATAACGAAATATTTTGGCAAAGTCCTCCAGCAAGGTCCTCCCGTCCTTTAGCGATGACAGAGAAACTGTGCGGAGTAGGTTCCCACCCAAACACCGGGAGCTGACCTGCACAGTGCCGGGAGATGGCCGCTAACAGGGAGCACGGGGCAGTGAAAGCCCTCCCATCGATTAGCGCTTCTGACTCGTCCAGCTCATTCCCAAGGAGCCTATTCTGGAGAAACACACTTAACACGCTCGTACATACACACACTGGCGCTTCACGAATCCCTGTCTGCTAACAGGAAAATAAATGTAGCTGGTCTGCAAGGCCAACAGGGGTAGTAGACTGAGAGCTGTGGCCACATAGCTCCTGCAGAAGCACATGTCCCACGGCTGAGGAGATCAGACACGCCAGCTAATATCTTTAACTCCCCCTCTCCTCCTTCTTTAACTCCCCCCTTTCCTCCTCCTCCCCCTCCCTTACATTTTAGATTTTATTGACCCTTTTCCTTGCATATCTGGGTCTCCTTCTTTGGTCTGACCTCCCTCAGGAGCACTACCAGCCCCATCTCCTTTATGAACTACTGGACCTTGGCATCCCTCCAGCACTACGGAGTTAAGAAAGACATTTTCTATTCAGCAATTCTGACTCCATCGCATATATCTCTGTAGAGTAGGTCAGAAGGCAAAGCCTGCAGAGTGCAATAATATTTGTACTGCTGTCTAATCCTAGAGGGAAATTCGTAGGAGGAAAGAACCAGAGGGAAGTAGAACCAGTTAAGAGAATGCCAAGTACCTCCAAACCGCAGGGCTCTGCAATAAAAAGCGGAACAAAGAGAGATGGCTCTAACAATACCCACAGTGTTTCTTAATCTAATTATATTTTTACTCTTAAGTTTGTCATCATAAGAAATACCCCTCCTAGGCTCTTGTTATCTTTTCCTCTTTCATAGGTAAAGTTGCTCACCTGGTTAAATAGAAAGCTCCTAGTAAAACAGTCCAAATACATAGCAGATGCATAAGCATACCTTGAGAAATGATTGCTGGAGACATAAAATCTGATTTTTTCACCCCACAGTTCTTTTCTTTTCATCCTCCTGTGTTGAGAGTGCACCTCTTTCAGAAATGTCCCTGTTTTCTCTTGGACTGAGACACGGTGGTCCTGCTTCAGGCTTGAGTTATAGCATCACAGAAAGTATTTATACTTACATTTTTATGAGAGAAGTATACTGTAAAGGAGAGCTTTTCCTTGGTCCATGGAAGAAGCTTTACCCTTTCCAACACCCAGAGTGAGATTTAACAACACAGCTCACTTATCTATTAGAGATATCTCAGCTGACAAACTGTACTCTGTTAGAGGTTCAAAGAAGGCGAAGGAGCCCCAACCATCAACAAGACCTCTACTGCTACCTGTGGCTTTCTGTGCTTCCACATGAAACTTTAAAAAAAAATCCATCTTAATTTTTTCCAGGAGGACAAAAGTGTCACCTTTGAGTTACAGAAGTCCTGAATTAATGCTATGACTTTAATTATGTTGGTTTAAGAGAAGAGAATCCTGCAAGAAAGAAGTAATATAAAAAAATCTATCTTGTGAGAAATTTCTGTAATTACTGTGAAAATGCTTGCAACAAGGCATTAGGAGGTAGTATCACCTCAATTTAGAATCAGTAAGCATACATGATCTTGACTGTTGTCCTTCCATTACCCTTTCTTGGAAAAAGCAGTCAGAAATGCTGAAATGACACCTCCTGATTCTTCTCATTTTCTCTGTAGAATTATTCTTTCAGTTGATCTGAGTAAGTCTTTTCTGTCTAGAAAGATCAGAGAAAGGTGCAGTTACCTTTCTTCCCTCAAAACCAGCATGTAGTTTCCCATTTTCACTGTTTCTGATTCAGTGAAATACCCCAGGCTCAGGTCAGCTTCTCAAACGTCTGTAGTTTGAGATGTCATTGAGCATCCCGCTTGGCTTCCAGCTGCTGGAGGTCTCAGCCACACTTCGGAGCTGCGTAGCTACATATACTCTCTGATCCACTCAATGGGGTCAAAACCAGCTGGGTGAGATCGACAGTCCTGAACTACTGAAAACAGCTCTTGTCCCCTGGGCTACCAACACCTCCAGAATCACACAAGACTGTTGAAGAAAGGACAGCCTTGACATGGTTGCACATCTCTCAGGCTTTGCAGACAAAGTGGTCTATATACTTGTGTACTTCATCTCTGCCTTTAATAATGACAGGAAGGCTACAGCTGGGTTACCTTTCGGGTCTCTGTTCCATATACATGGCACTATGGAAGAAGACAAGAGGTCTTTTTTTCAAGGTGGATACTGCAAATTTTCTGCAGAAGTGGCAGGAATCATTAAAGTAATCATCTAGAGAAACAGCTCAACACTCTCCAAAGAAGAGAACTTGATTTCTGAAATATGAGCCCATCAAAACCAATATTTCCCTCATGTTTGGATCATTTTGAGTTGGTTTGAGACACTCAAAATAGGAGGAGGGGAAAGAATACTATATAAATGAAATCAAAACATCTTTTCCCCTTTTCTCCCCACTTTGTCTTTAACAAAATGTCTGACCTCAGAATTCCTCGGGAATATGCCACCATCCTCAGCCTGTAATTGCCAATGTTTGCTGTTCTGCAAAGAAAAAGTACCAAGACATGAACAGTATGAGGGGTAAGAATGTGCAAAAGAGAAGTGGGACACAGGATTGCCACAGTCTCTTAATTAAAGAAATGAGGGATGAAAGAACAGACTTATCATCTCCCTACTGAGGTTGAAAAGCTGGATAAGCTGATCTGAGACCCTGTTACACTAATGCCTGTGAGGAATGGGGAAGTCATGTCCTGAGCTAGATGCTCCATTAGTATGCAACATGGGAAGTGTCAGTTTCGTCTGAAGTCAACATGTGAAATAGAGCTGTGGTGAAACAGATTAAAGTTTTTTTGAAGATAGAGGTGAAAAATAATCACCATAAAATAAATAAATAAAACATTTGTAAGTAATTCATTTGCTTCCTCTTTCAAATGAAACTATGAAAACTAGATGTAAACTTTCCTCTCTGCCCAGTTCTGAGAAAGTTTGGTTTCCAAGAAAAAGAAAAAAAAAAAGGAAAATATCACAGTAGACATCATTCTTCACAAAAGATGGGGAGCAGGATGCCACATCTTAACACCCATTTGTAACATTATTTGCATTCAAATGTTGTTTCATTTTTTATAAAGCCCTGTTCTACTTTTATTGGTGCTGGCAGATTATGCGATATCGGATGTGCAGCCCCAACCTGACAGATGGAGCTGAAAAGCTTTCTATTGCTTGAAGATAAATCAAAGTAGCAAATGGTAGACAGAAGAAATAAAGATTTGCTTGTGGCTAGATAGAGACCCAAGGCAGGTACTTTACCTGTCCCGCTGCAACGTTTGTTCCCCAGCAGCGTTCACGCTCCCCAGGATTGCCCTTCCTTTTTGCTTGTTGACAATATGAGCAGAGATCTTTGACTACATGCCAGAGGAAAACTGACAGCTCAGAGCTGTCTTAGTCTTGGTCAGATCTCCCCCAATAAGAGGGAAAATCTGCTGTTCTTCTCGAGCCAGATGGAGAAGGTTGCTCCATGCTGCCTCCCTGACCTGGACCAGGAAAGCCCTGATGCAGGTGCCTTCTCTGACGCAGCACCACACAGCTCACAGGATGCCAGCACAGCCAAAATAGCAAGCACAATTGATCACAAAATATATGTGAGGGTGGAGGGAAGCTGTTGCAGTGCTGTAACCCAGGTAGAAGTCAGAGCACTGCACTTCTATTCTGCCTTGGGTCAAGCCAGACTTTGAAGGCTGCAGTCTGCTCCGTTATAGACTGCATAGAGAATTTCAGCTTGAGTTTTGGCCTTGTTCCAGGCAAGATGAATGAGACCGTAATTATTGGCAGATTTTTGCAATGCTTTTAGGATTCAAATATACATTTATGTCACAAGTCACCTAGGTCTTCTTAACTGATTTGATTTTCATGATGTTCTGATTAAATGTTAAGAAGGCCTAGTGGATGTATATGGTTTGAGTTTTCAAAGATGCTCTGTTTCTCACAAAGGAATTGCCTGTAAAGCTAGAATAAACACAGAAGGAATAGCAGGCAAGAGAAAAAGAGTTATCTTTGAGCTAGGAATTACTATACACAGCAATCAAGCACAGCATGAGATGATTTAACGAGGTTTTCAGATGTGCTGGAGTGGCCGCGCTTTGGAAAGTCCTCGCTATTTTTAGTGACCTGCTAGAACATTGGTATCGCCACATAGGCTATCAAACTTCTTTCTTCTAAGAATAAACTTGTTTCCTACAGGTCTCAGGAAGATCTTTTCCTCCCGAGTGCTGCATCACATGTGGGGTTGGGGTATTTGCCAGTTCTGCAACCGGATGTCAGGCAATAGTTCTTTGCTGAGTCACTGCAGAGGGGCACACAGGAGTGCTGTCCTCTGCTAATTTCTGTGATCTCGTTAGCTCTTCCCCTTTGCAAGCATCTTGTTCACCCACAAAAAATGTATATGCAGTCTAGTCATTACCCCATCCCAGTGGCCTGGATTTTAATCACCGCTCCGTTCCTAGTTGTTCTGTGATGGGATCAAGCGTAAAACAAATCTGCTCCTGATTCTTCCTGTCAACAAATGAACTAAAGGCCATAAACTATTCTCTTCCTAATCTACTATTTCAGCATATTAGCTAACATAAACCCGTTCCAGTGACCCGTGTAATAGCCACACTGACATTTTATGCTTGGTTTCTCAGTCCCATATGTAAATGATTAAAAACTACAAGGGATTTCTTTATACAAATCTATTAATAGCTTGGGGATTTTTTGTTCAGTTTTTAGGGTAACGTATTTTGAGTTTGAAGTGTGGCGCGCATAGCGGCGGCTGGCGTCAGAAGCCACTGCAATGTACATTTCAGTTTCCTTCAGCCAGCCACAGCAAGAAAATTGATGGCCTGTTCTCTGGGGCTCGTGTGTTCCTCCTTGGCTGCTGTCTCCCACGCTGCTGGTGTATTACTCTGTTTTAACTGGAAAAGAATGCAGGACATTCAAGCTATTCCAAGCAGCATCCTTGATGTCTGGATTTCATGGGAATGTTTCACACCGCAGTTATTGCTAACTGTTAACTTTCATACCTCGGACTGTTTTTTTTGGCAGCTCCCTCTGTTTTGCTAGCCGGACAGACGTAAGCTAAAGCAGCCTTCGCTGCAAACACAAGATGCGTCGCCATCTACCATATTGCTGCCAACAGGAAGACCCAGTTGATGGCACCCTGCTACGTGGAAAAAAGGAGGGAAAGAAAAAGAAATAGAAAATAATTTAAGAAAAAATAATAATAATAAAAAAAATCTTTGCTCTGATCTTCAGGAAAGGCTTTCAACTCGTTCCATGGAATAACTTTAAATTTCAGCATCTTAGTGCAGTTAACTGACATTTAGGCAACAGTGTGCACATATACAAGAGCAAGGAGGCAGCATCTGTGTCTCAGAAATTCTGTCCCTCTTCATGATCTTCTCCCTGCTATAGGAAAGCTTTTTTAAGCAGTTATTCTCTGAGAAGTGTCTGGAAAGGCTTGGAGGAGGTAGGGGGACCATAACACATACCCACCATTGGTATGACTTGCACATCTCTTCTGTCACTACTGCTTTCTGCTGTTAGGAGGTCACGAGCCAGGCTGGGTTAACCATTTTTTAATGGTCTTACAGCTGGCAGCATGTCAAAATACCCTCAACATTGGCTTGATATTGCAGGAATGAAGAAGGGGCATGGGAAGAGACGGATTATGTTTGAAGTTGCCCCCTGTAGTTGATTTGATTGATACCAGAGAGATAATACAAAGTTTGGACTCAGACCCAGAGTTTGTCAGAGTTGACGGGTCTTCAGATGAAGAGCTTGGTTCAACTCCTCAAATTAGGGGCTAAAAAAAGTTCAGATGCCGATCTCGTTTGCAATTTCTCCCAGAGTATGAAAAAATAAGGCTTTGGACTGAGTTCACATACTGCACAGAGAATAAACTATTGTTTATGTCACAATGAAAAAGCAGGATAATTATTATTAGGAAGCTGGGTCTACATTCTATTAGAAACCTCTGAAAATCTCATAGACTGTGGTGAGTAGAAAACCAGAGCAAGACAGGAGTCTTTCAGCAGATTATTTAACAGCCTTTTTATGCTGTTTTTCTTTTCACTTGGAGTGCTTCTATGTAGAAAGCTGGTTGCAAACTGTCATAGAAAAATATGCTGAGCACAAAGCATTTCCTCAAAGCATCTCGAACTTGACAGCAGCACTCGGAGAGGGGAGTCTGCCTCCAGCCCTGGCAGGTCCACTGCAACCACAAGCCAGTTGCCTGCCTTCCTCCCATCAAGATTTGGAGAGCTGTCATCTTGATCTCCTCCTGCAGTCACTGGAGGCAGAGGTGCATGCTTCCAGAAGGCAAGATGGTTTTGGGCTCATGGTACTAACCTTTGAATTCAGCGGGTGTTTGTGTTATCTGCATTCCTTAGGAATTCAATAAAGGCACCCCAAAAAACCCGCCATCATTCTTCTGTAAATACTGAATCAATTAGGCATCTTTGTCAGCCAGTAATTCGTGTAAAACTCAAAGAATATCAAGCTGTAAGGAAACTACAGATGTGAGAGGAGAGTGGAAACAAAAAAAAAAAAAAAAGGATTGGGTTCAGTCCAGTTCAGATCTTTCCTGCTAGTATAATCATCATCTTACTGACAGCGAAGAAAAACACAAAGGCATTAATGGTTTGTTTGAGGCCACACAGGAAGCCTGAGAGAGGGCTGGAAACTGAGACTGTATCTTCAGCATCCAAATCCTTAACCACAAGGCCATCCTCCTTTTCATAGCTGTCTGTCTTGGAGAAGAGAAATAGAGTAATTCTGAATCCCACGGGCCAATAAATTGTATTACCATGACATGCAGAATCAGTGCTTTGTGCTGGCGTATTCTTTGTTGCTTGCAATTACCTTACCAGGGATCACTTGGTTGCATTTATCGGAAGACCAGTACATAATTTGGTGGAGATAATATGTCTTACTGTTTTGTTAGACCTACAATGAGCTCGGTGGTCTCTAAATCTATTGTCCACTGACTAATGGCCCATATTGCAAAATCCCTTCACAATTTGTCATCATCTGCAATATATTTTGAATCAGCTTGTGACTAGAAAAGCAAAAGCTGCTGCAGATGAGGCTCAATGACATAGCTGGCTGGAGGAAGCTCAGACATACTGCCAGTAGGTCTATCTGGCAATACTTCCTCATGTTTCTTATCACCCTTTGTGGTTTTAAAGATTGTGAGGGGGGGGGAAGAAAGGAATGAGGTTTAGTAATTTATTTATTTTTTTAACATAGCAGTCTAAGGATCAAAGGTGAGGTGAGACAAGGCTGGTAAAAAGAGGTAATGCCTTATTTTAAGCACAAAAAATAAAAACATCTGGCCTAATAAAAGATACTATCTCTGCCCTGTAGTCTGGCTGGGGGTCAGTAACAGAGTGCTGCTCTGGTGTGATACATAGCCTTTGCTAGCTGGTGTTGCAGTCATGCACACACCGGTTCTGCACAACATTGGCCCTTGCAGAGCTTGGAGATGGAAATAAATAGCTTACTGTTTCCTTCAACTCTTAACAGAAAATATTAAGCCTTCCTGTGTAAGATGTCTGAAATATTAAAGTGAATCAATGCGCTGTGAATGGAGGGTACAGAACAAAGAACTCATGCATCTCACTCTGACCTTTTAAGTAGTGAAGATTTGAGAACTGCTCTTCATGGCAAAGAGCAGGAATGACCATTTAAAAATTGCTCCATGATTCAAAAGTAGTAGGTATAAGAACAGATGAGAAGGAAAGAACACAGTGATTCATTATTATGAGAGGGAGCTACAGTGGGTTTTAGTATGGGTGATCTTCCTTTCCAAGGACAAGTGACCAGGTTATCTGCACTCTTCTGAAGGTGTTGCATGGGAGAACAGTGATGTCCTCTCAACTCAAGGCATGCCCCTTGCAGTTTTTCCACAAGAGCCACTCACAAACCACAGGGAGCCCTAGCGCATTCCTTTCCATAGGTGCTAGTTCCATCAAGGCATTGTCAACTAAGCCTGGGTATAGTCATCCTGCCAAGCTGCTCCACACAACCCAACAGACCATAACACAACTAATAAAGGAATGAAGTCAACCTTGGGAGCAATTTAGTGTACCAGTAAAGGTTAATTACCTTGCTACCCTGAGTCAATTCTTCCTCTGGGGCTCCCATGGCGATCCTCCAGCATTTTGGAAGGCAGTGCTGTGGCTAAATGGACATTCTTAGAATAGGCAGGGTGAAACCCTCTGCACACATGTCAGCACACAGATCAAGAGGTGGAATTTCATCAGCCCACACTGAAAACTAAGTATGTCAGTATCGCTCATAAGAATGGGGTCTCTTTTTCAACACCCAACTGCAGATTTATTGATCTTATGAAGCATTGTCTTCCAATTCTAGACAGAAACATACTGATGAGGTGCTGTCCAGATACCTTTTCCTCTTATCCCATGTCCTTGTCCCACAATAATTCATAGGCATTTCAGGACCTTCTGAAAACTGTAGAGCTGCTGTGACTAGATTCCATGCAAATACATGTGACTTGGAGGTCACGTGTGATATTGGGATAGCTGATAGATTATGACTGTGCCCGCTTACCGGCGAGAGGGACTAAACAATTTAACTCTGTCATAAACCATTTCTGTATGTTTAAAGTACTCTGGGAAACCACGCAAAATGCAATGAGAGAGACGGTGTCAAACTTTACACACAGGAAGCACCTTATTCTCATTTTAGGGTGAAATAGCTGACCTTCACATCTTCTGAGGCATGCAGGGGTTGTACTCTACTTTTGTAGCCTTCAACTCTTCAGTCTTGCGCCTGTTTCAGGCTCAGGCTTCAAAGTTTCTCAAGAAGGACATGGCCAGATGCAGAGGGTATTTGCTAAACATCCTGAAAATATGCAGGTTTGTGAAAGTTGTGCCTGGCAGCTACTTCCACACTCCCTCAGCAATGGAAAACAAATCTAAGTGCCAGAGGCTGTACAGTAAAAGTTCACTAATAAACTTTGAACTGTGTGTTATAGGTATTCTTGTTAGCCAGTGTGTGTTATGCTTGGCTGTAGAAGTATCTCAGCTTTCATTTTATGCAAATGAACCAGTCAGAGACATCTGACAAAATCTTGGATGGCCTGCAGTATGGCTTTCTGGACTCTGTTGCACTTTGGAGAGAGGGATCGTGCATATATACCCAAATTAAACTCATCAGAGCTGGGTTTCTCTCATGGAAATGGAAGGCTCTTCCATGTAGGCTCATAGAAAGGAGACACACTGACACCTACTCTGGTTCCAAGTTAAGAACATTTCATTGAAGAGAAGCCACCTCATTGCAAGCTTACTGCAGGTTTAACATCCGTATTTCCCATTAACTGTGTGATATTGAGGAAAGCCTTACAAATCTGAAGCAATCTATAAAGGGACAGTGCCTTAAATAGTCGTAAAATTTACATCAATGTAAAAAAACTTAATCCAGATGTTTGTGACTGGATTAATTACTTGTAAGTGTTCAGGTAGTGTGAGTCAACAATTTCTTGCTTGTAAGTTGTTCACAAGGGAACTACTTTCTCCATGCACCATTTCTGCTGTGTAATTCATCACTTGGGCCCCATAATCATGTTTCTAATTCCTCGCTGAGTAACTAAACACTTTTAGTCCTGTGGACATATTTAAACAGGAGCATAAGAAAGAAACAAATGAAAAAAAATAGTAAACAGACAGAAAGCACTTTTGAAACACACTTACATCCTAAATTAAAACAGTCATGGCCCAAATATTTAATGCAAATAAAGTCTTTGTGCAATCATTGACATCTGTATCATCAGTTAATCACAAGTTTGGTGGAGCTAGGCAAGAACAAAAAGAATTTGGTTACAAATGTCACTCTTACTAAATTCAATGCGCCCTGGTGTCAAGTCCATTCTACTTCAGCACAGGATGGTCAGTATAATAATAATGTATCTTTAGGCAAAAGAGAGAAGAAAATCATTACCTTTCTCCTGTATAATTCTTTCTTGCATTAGACTGAGGCAGTTTTTGTTATGTTGATTGAAAGGTATACTTAAGAAAGGTACTGCTTAGGTCCTGTTTCACTATAAAAAGTCCCTGGCATAAGGCTAGCTATAACTCTTCTAAACTATCCATTTTGAATGACTGTCATTAGGAAAGAATTTAGTGGCTTTGCATTTCATATAAGGTAATAGTTTCTAGAGGATTTTAGGGCAGCAAATAATAATGTTAAACGGTCTCAGGAGAAGTCTGGATGACGTACAGCAATCAAAGCACCTGAGCCTGTCTTTTACCACCACATTTAAAGCATGTATTACTTACCTTCTTGTTCTTGTCTAAACCAGTTCCTCTGACATAGATAGGAACAAGTCACCCAGTACTGCCCTACCATTGCACTCTCAGCTGCAATTCGTAGTAATCCTACCTAAGTTACTACCTAAGAGATGTAGAAGCTGCAAATCAATATAGTGGACACTCATGTAGAAGTCCTGGGGGCATTTTGAAAGAAAACAAATTCTCTTCATAGTATTACACTTTCAGTGGACGCTTCACAAACCAATGGCTGGTGGGGGAAACAAAGGGAACATTGTCACAGGATTTGAACCCACCTTTTATGGTGACACAAATCAGGATAGAGCCATCCGCTTCCAGGTTACACAGCCCGCAAACTTGCCCCATAGTCTCCAGTTGAGGAGAAAAAGTACTTCATGCTGTATGCTGCTAATGGAAGCACTGTGTAGCTTTATTGCATGCTACTGTTGAGTATTCGTGGAGACATTACAGAAGCATCCAGTGCTCTGCGTGTGTGGGCACACACCACTTTCTTTGAATTGACAGAAACCATATATAGATGAAGGTTCCTGGGAACAAAACCCTTTCGACTCAAGAAGAGTCAAGTTTTCCAGCTGAGTTTAGCTCTTTCTTTCGAGACAGAAGGAAAGAAAGGCAAGGGGAAGCAGACAGGTTCAAGGGGCCAAGTACTGTAGCATTCAACTCCAGCAAGTTTGCATGGGTTGAAAGTGAGGGCAGAATTTGTCCTGTGGATGAAATCCTGGCACTGCTTCCACCATCTCACAGCTCTGGCCACAATGAAGCCGGTAGGAAGCACTGAGGAGCTTTCTTCACTTTGCATTGCTTAAATTGTTTTTAGTACTGTCTTTAGATAACACAGCAGATTTTTAGTGCTTCCAGGATGGCTAAGCAGCAGGTTTCTTCTTTTGGACAGAAGGAGGGATAAGGAGTAAAAAAAAAACAAAAAAACCAAACCAAAAAAACCCCCACAAACTTATGTTCAAAATCTCTCTACTCAAAACCACTTAATCTTAGTTGTACTTGGAAGATGGATAAAAATAAGGAAGAAAATAACTGGTTTTGGAAGTGCTAACATGTTATTTTACTAGTTTTCAAATATTTTAACTAACATAACTGGATTCCAAGAGCACTCCAGCACAGGCCACAAAACCAGAATAGGCTACACACAATTTCTAGGTAGAGACGGATAAATAGATCCTACTATAGTACACACTCGAGTTTGGATGAAAACAGTATCTCATCCTCACTCCATTGTGACAGCCATAGCCAGAATATATGTCTTTTCATTCCGTCATTTAAACCCTCATATAATGTGGAGTAGCTTCAAGAGGACAAGACAAGGAAAGGCAGTCTAGAATTCAACATAACATTTCTCAAGGAAGAATGTCTGCTCTGAATCAGGTAAAGATGTGATATGAACTTTATTCCTCATCAATTCCCTGATGAGTAACCACGGCCCACTTCTTAGGACATAGATTACAACTCAAGTTTCTACTTTCTGTTTTGCCAACAATTCCAAAAATGCACATTTGTTTTTAGGTCAACCCAAGATCATTTATTTGTTTTTCTGCAGTTGTCCAGCACACCAAAGCCTCCAAACCTCAAATTATTTATATTTTCCTTGTCTCCAACACGGTATCCCACCAGAGTGAGCAATACGTCTCTTGGGATTATACTGTTGCAGTGACCTGATCTTCATCCATGCTTTATCTAACAGAGTTCAGGAGAGCAACTTCTAGCAGAAATAAATGTAAGGTCCTACCAAGTTATTTTGAAAGAAGATTTGAATGCAAAATTAGAATATATATCATATCAAATAAACTCCAATATAGCCATATTTGAAGTGGTTCTGGTTATCTATTGTGTTTTTTATTAAGCTAGATCATCAAAAGAAAGAAAGGAATAAACAATGAAGTCAGCATTGGGGGTGGTAAGGAAGCTTTTCACTAATCATAATATCTGTGTTTGAACTGCCTACAAAGAAGGCTTTTAAGTAGAAGGAAGACACACAGAGGAAGAGGAACGCAGCAGATGACCAGAACAGGCAGCTGTGTATAGAAGGCAGCTTTTGCCATGTTTTTCTTTTCATTCTTGGCCACAGAATTCTCAGGTGACTTAAGATGGCTCTAGAGCTCCAAGTGGTAATATGCTCTTGTACTAGGGACAACATAGTTATGGTTGAACAAGTAGTCTTATATCCTTGGAGATCTTCTACACCATTACGTCTTGTCTAAAGTTTTCTCTATCTTGCTTTGAAACCCAGAATGTGGTTTAGAAATTTGATTTGACCTTGTATGGTTTGGTTTTTGCTCTTGCCCCAAAATCTTCAGCTGGCTGTCACTTTTGGGCCTGATTTTAACAAAGCACAGAAGCACATACTTCAGTACAGTTGAGATCAAAGAAAACTATTTAAAGTCATTTAGCCTCTTAAGGGCTTTATTGATTGATCCCACAAACTTTTGTCATTAACAGGACTGTGCTTTGTTCATGGTTGAAGAAGAAACAAGAAAGGCTGGAAAAAAATAAAATCATTGTTAAAGAAGGACCTGTGCTTATTCTAAGTAGCTGTACTTTAAGGCAGAAGGCTACATTTATAATGGCATTACAGAACACAGATTTGCATATCAACCTTATATGCCTGAAGCTCTCCATCAGTAGGTGCACATTCCCCCTCCAGAAGGGATTCCTTTCCAAAGGGTCCCCCAGACCCCACATTGAAAACTGCTTTCCACTGCTGTCTTGCACAAGAAAGGATCAACACTCCTAACTCATGACAGAGAATTTTCACACTTCAGGGTGTCTCCCCATAATTGCACTCATGCTGCACTGCTCTCAGGGTTCATGGACCATCTTAGCAGCAATTTTTCAACCACATGGTTGTCCTCCAATATGGTTACTGAACGGCACATTAAAGAGTTCACAGAAAAATATGTACTGCATGTATAAACATGACTTGAAGAATGGCTAGGGATGGAGCCAGAAGGAAGTAATACTGCAGCAGAAGGGTATGGTCCCACTTCAAAATCTCACATCTTACCCCTGCCTCCATTTCAAGGGGTGAGAAACAACCTTAAATATCGAGACAGAATGTTAATCTTTATGTGAAGCATTTATTATTTTTTTATTAATAATTTAAAGTTCAACCCTCTAGACTATAGCCAACTCTTGTTAATTTTTATTTATAACAAAATTAATATATGACAAAGTAAATAAAAAAATTGAAAGCTATGAAGATGTGGATAATTACAGCTGAATCTTACTGACATCATAAATCATGAAAGACCCCAGAAGTACTTGTAACTATGTCACTCTAAATTTCCCTTTGGGTATTCTATGCATTATTACACACGCTCTCTCTATAAATGCAGATTTAAAAACCCCATGAGTTTCAAATGGCACTTTATTATGGAGCATTTAAATAATTTCTGAGAGAAAGATCAATTTAAGCATGCAGAATTTTTATGAGTAGCACAAAAGAGGAGTCCAGCTGTTCCGATGGAGCAAACGCGTGTGAACCAGGCTTCAGAGCAATTTCGGCTGTGCCAGCCACAGTGTTAAATGTTGGCCAAGAGGGACTTTCGCAGAACAGAGTGAACTGAGTCTGCGGTACAGCTGAGGCAACATTGCCCCACATTTTGCATTTCTTATTAGAATGACCAAGTCCTGGAATAACCTAAACAAACCTGTCAGAGATCTTGATCTCACAGCAGCAGATGCTGTGCAAAACACAATATGAGAAGCTCCTCAGGCTCCCAGAAAATGAGAGAAAGAGGGTGGGGGAGAAAGGTGTCAAGTCTAAAATATTTGTCCATCTAAGAAGAGCTTCTATGTTCTGGGAAGCAATGAGTTTGGCCATTACAGCCACATTATAGACTGTCACTTTATCTGTCTTAACCAAATATGTAAACACTAGATTAAATTGATTTTCTATGTCAAACTCAAAAGCTAACTCTTAACCACCAGGAATATAGCCCCTAATTTGGGGATCACTGCTACAGTGCAGGTAGCTAAATCACCGCAGGGCACCCACTGGAGCTACTAGAGTTTACACCAGTCATGAATTTATCTGCCCCTGAAGCCATTTTTATTTCCAACAAAGCATTCTTCTTCCAATGAGATATATGCCTTTTTAAACACATCAGGAACATTTACCAGAATAATTGATCTTTTTCTCTGAATGCTAAAAAAAAAATAAAAAATAAAAAGCCAGACAGAAAAATTAACTAGGTCTGTCCTAGCTGGCCCCTGATGTGATGGCAATTGCAGAGTGAAACGTTTTAATTGCCAAAAAAAGTTCCTTTGCCAAAATCATGTCTTTATGGAGCTTGTCAGAATTTTTTGGTTTCTGTCCAAAAAGCTGCCAGAGTGAAATCCAATCACTATTGACAGCAGGATTAAAAGTGCACAGACTGGCTGTCTGAATAACAGTTTATAATAGAATAAAAATGTTGTTCATTTTACACAGTTGATTCATGGCAAACTTTTTAATAGGACAGATTTTAATATCAAATGCCCTTCATTTTATCCCCTGGCATTTCTTGAATACACAGAAAACGTTGAACTGGAATACTGAAAAACAAAAATATTACTTAAAGTACATTTCCCTCTCCCTGGTGATAATTGAATAGTTAACAAAATTAATTAGAGGTGGGTACTGCTGGAAATACAATGTTTGAATTCTTCCCAGTCTAGAACACTGATCTTGATTCATGCATTTACCAAGGCTGCTGTATATAGTAAAAGGGCTTTCTCCGCAATGGGGGGACAAGGCAAAAGAACTATGGTAGTGCCTCACCATGCATTAGCCCACACCTCTAACTACAGGACATATTTGCAGTAGCAACTTAAAGTAACTAGCCGTGTATGAAGACTTCATCAATAGGATTTATAGAAAGAGGTGGTATGGAAGGTAAACAGGCATTTTGTTTTCTGCGTCTTTAAACACAAACATTTCTGACCAGCAGAACAACTGAGATTCGGGGATGTGAAAGACATTTACACCTCAAGAGAGTATTAATCCCTCTTCCTCTCTTTGATGACAAGAGTAGCTTCAGTTAGCTAGGCTCAAGTTAGAGGTGCACCTGCTTGTGCAGCATTTATACTAGTGCAGCTGCACATGCACATGCGTGCATGCATGCACACAAAGACACCCCAGTCCTTCAGCACAAACGCTTGAGGCCAAGAAGATCCCACATGCAAGCTCTGGGAAAGACATGGGAATCTTCACTATTGCTAGTAGCTGATAGGTTAAGAAAAGCACTGTTTCAGTGCTTTTCAGGGTTTTGTTGGTTTTTTTTTCCCAGTTTTCTGGGCCACAGCTGTTAGGAGCTGGGAGAAAAACCAAATTCCAACCTGAACTACTGTAACAGGAATGTCCTAGCATAAATCAGAGACAGTCAAGCTGTATTTTGACATTCTATAAACTCACGACTTAATACAAGAATCTAAATCACACATCTCCTTCATTCAGCTACAGATCAGTAACATCACAACATGTTTACCTGCATGTACACTGAAGCCAACTATGTGGCTCAAATACAAGATTAATTTTACCCATCATTTTAATTCTTATTGGAATATAGAACTCAAGTACAAGACTTTCCTGAAGAGAAAAAGGTATACTATGTGGTGGTAGTACATCAGACAGTTTAGAAATTAAAACATCTGCTCTTCATCTGTTTTAATGAAATTGTTTGATGCTTATCTTGTCCCAGTCAAACCAGAGTTAACACCTATGGATTTTATTAAATTTATTCCTTTCACATGGATGTTCAAATCACATCTTTGGCATGTCTCATCGTATATAATAAATGTATATAATATGATGAGACACAGGGTCTGTTACTTTGCATTTATATAAGAAAAATGCCTAAAAGCTCTTCTGTACTGTCCCTTAACACTCTGAGAGGCATCATTGTCTTTAATGGTTTATTCATGTTCAGTATACACCTAGATTAAACAGCAGCACTGTTTGGATAGACACAACAGAGTTTTTAATAATTCTGTGGCAAAATGAGAGAACCAGAAAGAAAAATAGTGAATTGGTACATTTGGACCTCATTATGTCTGCATTTATTAAGCATTCTACTGGTGATGAAACATTAATAGAGAAGATTGGCAAGCTTTCTCCACCCCCCATCATATGGTTAGTAACATGATCAGAAATAAGACCCATTCAGTGCAGAACAGCAAGACAGTCACTAAGCCCAAAAATATTAATAAAGACTGATTTGTGGATCTTAAAAAAAAAACAAACAACACACACCAAAAAAAAACCCAAAAGCAAACAAACAAAAAAAACTCCACAAAAAAAAAAGCCTAAAAAACCCACATCCAAGAGCTCCTTTTCCTCAGAAGCAGATTTTGGAGAGATAACATTTATTACTGTGGGAAATAATCACATAGGTTGATAAACAAAAAAGGTCCTTTTAGCTACATTAAGAAGAATCCCAGCTGTTATGGAGACTTTGGGGGAGGGGGTTGTGGAAAAAGAAGTCCTGGCTCCTTTCAAGCCAATTGGACTGGACACATAGTATAAAAAGCTACGACGTGCTCTGGGGACACAGAAGTTTTGGGTCCTAGATTTCAAAGCACTGAAAAAAAAAAACATGGAAAAATTTACTTCCTGAAGGTTGAAAGAATCTATTCTTTAAAAACAATGAAGAAATGGAGGATAACTTAAAAGCTTCTTCGAGGTACATAAAGAAGTAACAAACAACAAGAAAAAAACCTCTTTACAATACTCGATCTTTTTTGGAAATTCTTATTCAGCAGCTGAGCTGTTTTCAAGCTAGTAGGCAGTTTCATCTTCTATGTTTATTACTGGTATTACTGCAAAGGAAAAGTCAGAGGTTCCTTTTTTGTTTTAAATGGGAAAAAAATGAATCACAGAGACTCCATATAAGAATCTGCAGCACCTTAAGTACTGGAGTGGTTTAAAATAAATATTTTAAAATATTACTATTTAATATCAATTAAGTTAGAAGGAGGAAACCGCCCAAACACATGCAACATCCAGTAGTTTCAATTTAGCTGTGCTATTAAAATACTCTTTTTTTTTTTATTCATCTGGTCTAAACTAGCACCATATATTTTCCTAAATGGACTTTGTTTTTTCCCTTCACTTTTCTGCATACTTTAATTATTTTAATGACAGTAATACACCTTCCACCCCAGTGCAGACCTTGCCAAATGAGGATTTTGCTTAACAGTGCCATAACGCCGATCTGCCATGCAGTTTAGGTCATGGTGGCTGTTACGTCTTGTTATTTTACATTAGACTTTTCAAAATAATTTGGCCAATCATACACCTTCTAGTTCAGTCTAATAATACTAGGTGAATAACAACTGTCAAGAGATCTCTTCTAGGGCTGTCAAACTAATCAGTCGATTGTTGTTCAAGGTGCCAAATACATGATTTGTGTTCCTTAGTTTTGGGAAAATTGGTTAAATAAAATAGAAGTGACAAACTGATCCAGATACTTTGTTGAAGAGCAGGTAATAATAATTCTTAACAGAACTTGCTTCCAGCCATCCAGTTCAAGAGAAACATTTTCTATTTCTCTCTTCATTGCAATGCCATGGAGGAATGGTGGTGCCCAGTGACAGGATGAAGGCAGTGGGTACAAACTGGAACACAGGAAATTCCATCTCAGTATGAGGAAAAACTTCTTTGCTCTGAGGGTGACGGAGCCCTGGCACAGGCTGCCCAGGGCAGCTGTGGAGTCTCCTCTGGAGATATTCAAAACCCATCTGGATGCATGCTCTAGGTGATCCTACTCTAGCAGCAGGGTTGGACTAGATGATCTCTAGAGGTCCCTTCCAACCCCTACCAGTCTATGAGTAATGTGACATATGAAAGCCATCATGGGTAATCAGTACTGCTCTTCTGCATGCTTTTTAGATTGTTGATTTCTCAACTCTGCTACTTTGTCCATGGAAAACACTTTCCTCCTCCCATTTTCCTCCATTGTCCACCTCTCAAGGGTGCATACTAGAAATGAAGATCAAATAGTAACATTGGTTTTAAAAGTCAAATGAAAGCCTGTCAACACAATATTTTAGGCACTTGTCTGAGACTGATCTGGTTAAAACCAAATATGTAAGGCAATACAAAAGACATCATTGCTTTGATTCAGCAAAGAACTTAATTTTTTTTCTTACATTTAAGTGTCTGGCTGTCATTGTTGCATGATAAGCCATTAGCTTAGTCATTATTAGATGATTAGCATCTTGCAACTCCTCTCTTTCTAAATTATTCAGAGCTGTTTAAGTAAAAATTCTTGGTTTATACATCTGAACTGCCCTAAGATTACTCATACATGTAGGAGAACCTTTTTCTGGGAGTGTTTATTTGAAAATATCTCTCTTTCCCTGCCGCTTATCCCACTCCCTTTTCTTAGGGGGATTCAAGTCTCAGTTTAGTCAACAGGAGCTTTGGCATCGACCTTGGTAGAGTCAGGATTTCGCCCCTAAAGGGTCAGGGAAGGAAAATAAAAAAAACATTAAACTCATAATTCTCAGACTGAAAGACAGTCAGGAAAATAGACTAATGGAGTCTCAGCTTGTAATGTACCAAGATAACATATTAAAGAAAGAGACAATTACATGCATAGTAGTTTACTAATCAAAAAATGAACCACTAGAGGAAAATGAGTGCAAAGTTCACTTAAAGAAGAAGGAAAAGAAAAATAACATTAAATTCAGTGGAGTTACTCTGTTTTATCCATTGAGGAAAGGATTCAAGACGTTGTTTATTTCGATCTGGGCTATTTCTTGGCTGCTCTGTTTTTCTTAACACAGGGCTCATCCTTACAGTTGCAAATCACACAGAAGACAGAAAAAATTCATAGTGATCTTACTGAATCTTATTTCCTTATTTTTTCACATCTCATTCAACTCGCTTGACCATTTGCTCTCAATGTACACTACACTTTTGTGGTTTTCCTTCCTGAATTTTTGAAGATGAAAGTAATTTGAAATGTAATATTCTTTTTTTTCCCCTCTCCAAAGTTCTCTGGAGTCTACAGGAAGCCATCTTTGCTAGCTACAAGTTTAGTTATTTCCTCAACTAGGGAAAATCCCAATGCAAATTCTCAGTGTGTTTCTAAAAGGACTTAGAAATAAGCATGACAAACACTCTAATTGGCATTTCATTTGCAGAATTAGTAACTTGCTATAGACCCAATTCTGCCCAGCCCTCACTAACGTAAAAATAATACTTCTTATTCAAACTAGCTGAGAAAGCTTGTGGAAGGGCATAGCCTTTGCTAAAGCTTAAAAAAATCTGGTCAGTTTTCACACTCTGCTGTACTTATTGACAACTGAAAGGACCAGTCAGTCTCTTGTCCTTCAGTGAATGGTCCTTTGCAGGCATAAAACATTATTTAGCTATTTGCAACATTTTCTGGGGGCTCATCAAGGTAAACAAAAGGGGGGGTGTGTGTTTGTGAAAAAAAAAAAAAAAAAAAAGACTGTTTTTAAAAGTCTTTCTATCTGCAATAGAACTCTGGAGGATAGACAAGTCAACTAAAGAAAAATGGTAGTAGGAACAACGGGCATTTTAGAAGGGAATGCATCAGTCTCCACTTACTTTCCATGAGAGTGAAACATTATCAGAGATATGCAATCATACCTGCCATATCATTCTGTCAAGATTAAATGACCTTCTTTTTAAAGGACATAAATCCAGCTCCTCCCAGTATTCCAGTCAAACACAAGTCATGCAGTTCATTGCAAATAAGAAGACTCATTCTTCCAGCAGACTCTACCACAGACCTATAAATTTACACAGGTCTCTTTTCAATGGTAATGATCTCAGTACCTCATCAGCATAACTATACACACTTTCAGTCTTATGTGAGTTACTATAGCTGAGGAACAGATTGTCTATTTTTTTTTTAAGGATGTGATATTCTCCTTTTAAATTCAAGGCACTTCAAATGAACTAAGGTAGTATTGATGTACAAAGTGCTTTAACACCCTTGTTAGAACCCCAAGAGCTCTTCAGATGAAAAGTAGGTGTCTGTTTAGAGTAAGCTGGTTCTTTCACTATACTCCACTGACTGGATTGATGAGCTCTCCACTATAACAGCAGCTTAGATATTCGTTCACATTTACATGTGGAAACCTTAATTTGTTTTTTAACATGGAGCACATTTTCAATCATCCTGAGATAGCTGAGCACCACTTTAGCTATGCCCTGCAGTCACCAGTTCCCGCTCTTGCCTCCTCACACAGACCAAATCCTCAACACATCCCTCCTGTACCTTTCCAGGAAAGGACTGACACCCAACCTGAGGGTTTATCAGACCCAGGCTCTCGTTGAGCAAGTGCACATCCAAGACCTGGGGACTGTAGGAGTACCACGGCAGTTATTTACAGTTGCAGCCACATTTCACAAAGGTAAGTCTAAATACACACAGGCATGCTGGCTGCAAGCCAGGTGTACCTCCCTCCTGCAAACACTTGAGCAATCCCCAAGGCACTAAGCAGGATTTCAGTAGCCCCTCAAAATGATCTAGTGCTCAGCAAACATGTTTCCACCTTCTTCACAGTGATCTCAACATCTGACCACTATGAAAAGCCACTTTTCTCTGTAACACTTAAGCTAGATCCTCCTGGAGTCACACCCAAGCACAAGATAATTCAGGAGACCTTTTGAGATGACAGTCCCTTTGGGCACTTGTACTACCATTTGGCATAACA
The DNA here is from genome assembly GCA_013399095.1 of Psophia crepitans. Taxonomy (NCBI): domain Eukaryota; kingdom Metazoa; phylum Chordata; class Aves; order Gruiformes; family Psophiidae; genus Psophia; species Psophia crepitans. The sequence continues at coordinate 110,641 of VWZZ01003903.1, forward strand.
GGACTGTTTAAGTGAGAGAAAGGTCAGCACAGCTTGGAGAAAAGACTTTGAAATACATCATAAACAGCATCATGACGCCAGGGAAAAGAAGATGACTATGTTAAGTGTTAGTAGACCTCGGCACCAATGTGTAACAGCTTAAGGGACTGATCATTCTGTATACCCCTTACAATAAGCAAGGGCCTGTTGTGACAGCAGCGATGTAACCTGCATGGAGCAATGGATCTAAAATCACCTGGTTCATATTTCATTGCTTCTGGTGTAATATACAGTCATATAGCTTGCTCCGTCACACCACTCATCATGCCCTGAAATAGAATTCTTGTTGAGCTTTTTTGGTTTCAGCTGTTCCACTGCAATAATATGACCCTATGAGCCATATGAACCATAGTTTTTAATTTCTGCTTTCAGTCTCCAAACAAAGAATGGTTATTCTGTAATATAATAAGAGCTATTTACCGGTATTGAAACCACAGACTTACTGTAAGTTTTACAGCATTCAAAATGCAATGTAATTCTTCTCCTTTTTTTAGGCCATAATAATTTATTGCCACAATCACATCAGCACTGTCTCACTGTTTAAAAAAAAGCTTGTTGAAAAGCAGACTGTGAAATACTTGTATGTTATTATTTAAATTGCTATTTAATAGACCAACAGCAAGCTAGTGGCTAAAACCAACTTAAGTCTGACTGGCAATTTAATTATCCTTTTCTTTTTTACTGCTCTCTTTACCTTCTCTCTTCTGACTCAGGTTCTCCCAAACACACATACACAAACACTTTCACTAGTTCACATAGTGGTACTGACCACTGAGGATCAAAATTTTGGCTCTGTACCTTGACTGCAGCAAGAGCCACAGTCTTTCTTTTCCTCTACAACTGTTTGGAGAATCTACTCACCTGAATTTTTCTTGTGCAGAAATGTAAGGTTTGGGAAGTAAAAAAACCACACACCAACAGAGAGAAAAAACCTCAAACAAACACACACCAAAAAAACCCAAGAAAACCTAGATCTCACAATCCAAACCCTTCAATTCCTAAGCACATACGAGATATGCTCATTGTCCGGACATGCTGTTCTCTTTATAGGACTAAATGAGACTAACTTTATTTAGAGTACATACCCAAAGTATTTTAATATCCATGGGTTCATTCCCACTGCCACTCTCACCAGGATTTGAATAAAAGATTTGCTGTGCTTCTCAAGCTAATCTTGCACAAATCTTGCCAGCTCTGTCTGGACCCAAACCTGTACAGATTAGTCCACTCTCTTTGGTCCTGAAGAGGTTACTGAGGGAGCCAAGTCCACCAAAACAAAGCTGTTTCACTTCTTGAAATCCTGATTTGCGTTCATAATTTGGTGTTATTGATGCGTCTCCAAACTGTCAACTTGCCGTAGGCCTCCACGTTGCTCCCTGTGTCACTTGTTCAGGAGAGACAGGGGATTAGGGAGACCTCTTCGTACCACTCAAGTTACATGCTGCATCTGCCCAAAAGTCCCTGCAATAAGGTAGAAGTGATAACCAGACATGTCTGTTCATATAAGAAGCCCTCCTGTCTGGCACAAATGACTATGCTGTAATTATGATGCCAGTGCTTATCACTTTACTCGTTGCAGAAGTCAGCATTGGTCATAAAAGCATTTAGCAATTTAAACAAAATAATCTGAGTATGACACTGAACCAACATGACAGAAATTTACTCTGAATGGCACTCTATATAATTTACTTTGTTTTAAATTTACCTGGCCTTGCTGTTGAGGTAGGGATTTTTGCTCACGTTGTGTTACAGTATCAGGAGAGGAATAGATTTTTTATGTTTTACACTACAAAGGGAATACTCCCTATGTTGAAAGAGGTTGGACTGATGAATATGCATTTCATACAAGTAGATCTTAAGGAACCTGGTATTTCCAGAAGTGAGTAGAGTCTCCTAAAGCAGACTTCCTGGCAGAGAATGCTTTGTCAGTTGCTAATATATTTTATGGTTTCTTTTCCTCCAACCATTTATTTAAGCTTCTTTTCTTCCTTCTTTGTTTCCTCCTCATTCTCCCCCAAAGTTCGCATCCTCTCAGTTGGAGCAAACGCTAAGCCAATTGTTTAAGTGACTCCATGCTAAGGGAGGAGAAAGTGTCTAGTGAAGGCTGAAACAAGGGAGAAGGGATGTTGGCAGTGGGGAAAAGATGGGAACTTTGAAATGTAAAGAGTTACACTTACTTTCTGTAAAATTAATCTCTGAAATTTTTTACAGATCGACATAATTTGATCAAACAAACTGAGTTTAACCTAATTGTAACCAGTCAAATTATGTTCGCTTTACATGGCCTGTTCTGGTTGAGGCACATACATATAAGAGCACATTTGCATTTTTCACAGTTGGATTTTCAATAAATGTCTTTATTCAGTCTCTAAACTTGCTATATTCTGATGGCACAGTGAAGACTGTCTCTTATAGCCTGTTGCTGTGCAATCAGAAAAGCTTCCAATTATCCTTTGGTCTTACACTGTAGAATGTAAAGTCCCTTTATGATCCTTGATTTTTCCACCACCTAACATCTTGGTGAGCACTCCACATTTTCTTGAAAGCTATTTCCTTTCTTAAGCATTCAACCTAAATTTAGTAAGAGCTGTGATGCTGATGACCTCTACTCCTATTTATCCACAATTAGGTAATTCCACAATCACTCTCAGGGCTCTTTCACCAAGTTATTTGTCTTTGTGTCACTGTGTTATACACTCAGAATGAACAGTTGTCTCCTTGACTACCCAGATCTCATTTGGAAGAACAGACCTATCAGACCTTTTAACACCAACATTTTTCAGTCCCGAGTCAGACAAGTTAGCCATTAGGAAGAGGCCTCACAACATTTTAACCCTGTAACATGATTTTGAGATGGTTCAACAATTTTTCTCACCCAACTCTCTTTCCTCAACATGTAAGACCAGGTTCTATAATTTGGCATTGCAGTGCTCAACCAAAAGCCAGAAATATTTTGCCAAACCTATTGGTATGGTCACATCATAACAAACATAGTGAGTGTAGGGAAATAAATAAGAGAAAATATGAAAAAAAAATCCAAATAGGAGCAAGTCTGTTCTTTATAATATATATATGGTTTTCATATATAATTCCTCTCTTCAGCTTAATCAAGGGGAACTTTCATCATAATCCTTTCTTTCCCTGGTTTTCTGGCTTATGGGAATAAGTTGTTTTTTTCTAGAGGATATCACCTTTAGTTCTTTCCTTATGATGAGTTAGTCTGACTGCCTTACCTACTGTTTTGTGTTGGTGGCAAAGCCTAGCCATCTCCACAAGCCAGCAGAAGGCAGAGACACTTATTTCAAAGCTTCAGCCCTATCCCAACATGAATTAATCAACCTCGGAAGTGTCACATAATTCCTCCTAGCATGGCATATCTGTTGCTGTAGGAGCCGCACAACAGGGTTTCTAAATTCTTTTCCTCAAACTTGAGGCTCCTCTTTGGCATCTGCGCCAGGGTGGAATCACCAGAGTGGCAACCGAGAAAGCCACAGATTAAGAACTACCAGAGAATAAGGAGAAAACAGAGAGAAGCACACAGATGCATGCATGGACCACCTATGCTCAACACAGGATGGAGAGAGCCCCTGCAATCTCAGCCCTTCCTGCAAGGAAGGGACACCGGGAAAAGCTGAAGGAGGAAAGAGGAGAGTGAAAATTGTAAAGGCATCTTTCTTCCCTGAAGTGGGTTTTCTTCCTAGAGGACTCAATCTTTCAGCATGTGCAGGCTTAAAACCATTTGACTCTAATGCAGTTTTGACCAAGAGGACTCAGGACTCAACTCTGCAGTCTGAGAGCAGTGAAGTTGTCTAGGGGAAAACTTTGAAAGTATATTCACATCAAGAAACACAAGTATGATGGAGATGTACACACTACCCTAACATTATGGATAACAGCTACCAAATATGCGTCTTCTAGGACCTGTATATTCTACACCAGTGATTTTCAGTGGTTTGGTTTTACAAGGCAGCTGAAATGCATCAATTACTTGACTGTTAATTTCCAGTAAGGACTTCTGCCACCCCTGAAGAGTAAACTCTTCACAATTTATTTAAAGCAAGAAATACATATTTTAGCTTCACAGCATCTCCAGAATTTATCACACCGGTATCATCATATAGGGCATACCAAATGGCACAGCAGACAATATTTGTGCAATTTATATAAACGGAGCTTTCAATCAGTAGATCCTGATGCCTAGAAAGATCGCAAAAATGTGGAGAAAATCCTGTGTTTTGTCAGAAACAGGGAGAAGAGCTCCCACTTGGATTTTATTGCTGAAAATACAGGACTACACTAGTCATATTGTATTTATTGTACTGATGTTTTCGTGGAGCTGCTGTTTTTTCGGTAGCTGAGAAATAGTTTTCAGTCCACCTAGATACATACAATCCTTCCCTTTTGGGAAGGACTCCAGGTTCTGAATTAATTCAAACGTAAGTTTTATTTACCCTGCAGGACATATAAGCAGTAAAATATATTACATTAATCCTTCATTTCCAAAGCCAAATGAATCCAGTGGAGTCTTTGCCTTCATACCAACAGCCTCTGCTCTTCTTTCCCCTGAGGTTTCCCAGCTGACGGGGGCTTATATGCTATTCTCAGTAGGGCATTCAGGGATTTTGGTCTCCACCATGAAGCTCACAACACTATCATGTACCAAGTGGCACAAATGAAAGCTTATGCCCAGTGTAGTGACTTATGTCAACAGAAGGGTTGCTTCAGAAAAAAAAGGAGTTATTTCAACAGTGGAAGATGACTGGTGAAAGTAGAAAGTCTTAAAAAGCAGCTAAGGTGGGAACCCCCCCCGCAAGCACTGAGTCTTTCTTCTGAACCAGTCATATTTTCAAGCAACAAGTACATGCCCACACTAGCCACTTGAAGTCGGAGTGTCAAATATTTAAAGATAAATTAACTTTTGGTCACCTAGAGCAGAAGCACAAGAAGCTCAACAGCATCGCTTCTGCTCAATGCCCTGTTGCAATGGCCACGAGAAAGCCGCTAATGCCTGTTTCCCAAAGCCTGGGGCACTCCCTGCCCCTCAACCCACTTGTGCCAAACACCACTTGGCTGCCCGTCCCCCGGCTGCTGTTTGAAAGGCAACAGTTCCCCAGGAGGCCCAAAGGCCCCTTATGCTAGGTGAGGAACAAGGCAAAATAAAAGAGATTCTGATTCCCAGCTGAGCACAAGGGCTTACTGCAGGAGGAATGAAAATCTTTCCTTGTAAAGTGAGTGCCTGTAACAGGGGAGGGGGGGAGGCAGCACTGCTGAGAAATAACACTTGGGTGTATTTTCATTCAGTTCTTGGAGCTGGGCTGCCTTCAAAAGCCACAACTATTGCCCCCACACCTGACTCCAAAGCTCTGACCCTGTGATCAGTGTAAAGTTGACTTTAACTTGTAAAAGCACAACAGACATTTTGAGAGGGCTACACTGTCACATGCACTTGTATGAACTGCATTTCCACAAGCAGTTAACACCCAAAGCTCTCATGCAATCCCTGCTTACCAAAGTGCCTCAGCACTTTGTTATCCTTACAAAGAGAAACATTTGTATAATGCCCCCACATGCTATTGCTGAGTGGCAAGGAGAAACACAGGGAGACTAAGGACAAAACCCAGAGACAAGGGAGTTGTAAAAACATAAAACAACAGTCTTGCTTGGAGAGAAAGGCTGACGGTGCCTACCTCAGGAGAAGGCTCCAGGCTGCAGCTCCAAAGCAGATTAAGGCACCTCCAACACCCAGGAGAAAGGAGCGGGACTGAAGTCTGACCCTACTCCATCCCAGATCCTACCAGCCAGGTGCGGGCATTTCTCAGCTCATCAGAGGGCAGAAGGAAGGGGAAATGAACTCATTTTAGAAGGGCCATACTTTTCCCACACACAGGATTGGGAGCACTGGTTCTTAATATACCATTCTGGACTTCTCTTCTGCCAAAAGCTAAGCTTTTCAGCACCTGACTTTCAGACACTGAGGTAGTTTTTTGGATCTATCTTTACAAGGTTTGCCAAAGATTGCATCGGAAAGCTGTGGCAGTCTAAGGTCTTGAACCTATGGTCTCCTGTAGTCTATATTGAAGTGTTAATCACTGTGTCATTCTTCCTCCCCAACAGGTTCTTTTTAAGAGTTACAGTCACCAAAAGAGAAGAGAGTTATATCCCATTACAAAATGCATGACCAATCATATAGCTAAAATTTAATGCATAGCAGCCACTTACATCAGCTGCCAGCAAGCCTGTGACAAAGAATTATTCACAAAATGGCAACTGGCCCAAATTGGCAAATGCCTTTGAAAACAGAAGCTGTAATTACATATAGCTTGGTTTGGGATAATTAGCTAAATGCCGGTCTCTTCTTGGAGAGAGGTACTTTCCTGCAAACAGTGCATTTGACCTAAACAACTATGAAACACAGTAGAGCACAGAAAAATTGTGGCCTCTCCCCTCTTCTTCCTGCGTCTGGCTTTCAACTTCAGCCCTCACCCTGCACTTCGGAGCAGGACAGGAGCACATCTGGCTCCATACATACATTGCCATCCTGTGGCCACATTCGGCCAGCACAAGTGACTGTCAGCAGGAGGATGCTGCAAAAATAACTCCAGTGAACTGAGTGCTGCTATTCCTAGAGGAGCAAGGTACCACATGGCACCAGCAAAATAGGGCTTTACAGCAGACATGGGCTTGAGCTACAAAAAAAGCAAATCCAGTCACATTTTTGAGCCTTTGCAGTTCAAGGTACAGCTGGATTTATGAATCAGGGGACTGCTGAAAAATAAGTGACAAATATTGGGAGGCAGGTAAGCAGAAAAGGAGCTTGAAGGACAGTGAAAGGGAACATCAGGCTTTGAAATCTTCAGCAAAACCAGAAGTGGCCACCATTGACTTGAGGCCTGTGCAGAACATCAGGGAACAAAAATCGATCAGGGAAGAGTAAACACAGAGGAAAAAACTCTGCATGACAGATGACCCAAAAGCCTTTGGAAACTTGACCCCCCGACCAAGAGACAGTTGGAAGGAGGGCACGACTTGATTAGAGTGAGTGATAGGAGAAAGAAAGCAGAAGCTGGTTGGGATGCTGGCCCATTTCAGAAAGTTGCCCTGGGTGTTGCATCCAGCCCTCTATGGCCAGGGCGAGGGGGATGTACAATTCTTGTAAGGCTCTGTTTCGGTTGTCTAATTGTTTTGGCCTCCATGGAAGAGGCAATATTCCTCTTGCAACTGCTTAGGAAGGCAAAAAGAAAATGTTGATTAGCACTTAGCAGAGGAAGTGGCTTATTTGGCTTGATTATAATCATGGGAACCTTGCTCTCTCTGCTCCAGTGACCGCATTGGTAGCATTAACTGGAAAGCCAAGTAACTGGTAAAGAAACTGCTGAATCAAGCTTAGTTTCATACTGCTTGCGTAATTTTCTTTGAACGGACATACAAGGAACGTTAACTTTCTTCATACATTGGGCCCTTGGTGGCTTTCTCCCAAAAAAAGCCATTTCACAGCTTCCCATTGGGTCGACATTTGCCTCTCTTTCCCCTGGGTGGCTGCTTGGACAGTGATAATGTTTCAACAGGGTTACTGGCGAGCAAAATCTGGGCCTGGGATGTACTGTAACTATCAGTCTATCATCATTAAATATGCTGAACTTGTGAATTATGTCTTGAGACCCTTTTCTAGGTAAGAGGTTTTGTGTGTGTGTTTAAAACAAAAATTTACAGTGCCATAGACATTAATTTCAGTTCAGGGTCACACAGGCCAGAAGCAATAATAAAACAGTTATTTTCATAATTGACGTATTTTATGGTTGTATTATTAAATGCTGGAAAGCTAAAGTGAGATTTTCCTTAGTTCTGTTAAACTAACAGCTTAAGTCAATGTACTTATCAATTAATAGGCATTCATCTCAGCACGGGCTGGAAATCCTTCAACATGGGCAGCTAGAGCTGTTCCAGGGCCTGCTTACACATCACTGTAGAGCAGCCCAAGGACTGTTTTAGGTCATACCTTACATTTCATTTTGGTGGTGCATTTTAGCTACACCGTCTCCCTGCCTTAGCATGTTGCATGATCCCCAAGCTAGCACATGCTATGTGAGACCTCTGAGGTTGGGTCTCTGTGGGCCATGGAGGATGTCTGGTGTGGGCATCTCCACACTTTCTGAGATCTCATTGGGTTTTTTTCAGATTATCGGTGTAGCTGAAAATCAGGCCCACTGGATCTGAACACCAAAAGCAAACTCCGGAAGAAAGACTGGATTTCCCTTTCACAACAGAGCATAGCTGTTATCCTGTGGGATAGCAGAGCGGGTGTCTTTTTTTCCTGTGTTGCCCTCAAAGGCAAAACAAGACGAAAAGAGGCAGCAGTTTGACAACTGTCAATGAACAGAACAGGTTAAAAAAAAAAGAAGAAATTCTGCGGTATAATTTTTCAAGCCCTGTTTTGCACAATGGAGAGTACTGAAGCTTATTAGAGCACCATGTGGGAAAATGCTTTTGTTTGGAAGATGCAAATAGAAAATAATTAAAAGGTAACAGAAGACTGGTTCACTTAGTGCTGAAACAGACACCCTGGGCTTAGGAGAACCAAATAAAATTACCCTGAAAAATATCCACGTAATCCTCCCATCTTCTCTTTCTCTTTAGATAAGAGCGGGGCAGAATATTCCAGGGATTTAAGGTATCATTTGTTTACATGGTCATATTTTAATCATCTGCAAGAAGCTAGGGTTACACAACCCCAGCGTTCAAACGATCCCCTACCTTGCTGTTTATAAGAAGCGGGGCCTGACATTCATAACGTTCCCGAGCTGCTCCGAGGGGACAGGAGAGGGATGGGGAGGGAGGAGGAGGAGGAGGGAAGAGAGGAGAGAAAGGTCAGCTCCCTTTTTAAGCATTTCTGAGCTTGCTGGAAGCTTTCAGCGTGTGGGTGGTAGGTGTATCGACTGACACGGGGAAGTGTAAGCGTGAAGCTGGCCACCCAAGACCTTGGGGTCACTGCTGACACTCCAGATCTCCAAGCTGGGGAAGGCACCTGCTCCCTTGCCAAAACAAACCATCTCCTGCTATGGGCATACTTGAAAAGACCTGCTTTTGTCAGCCCGGGGGAAGCGGGAAAGGGAGGGGGCGACGGGGGAGGAATTAGAGGGATGTGGGGGCTTTTGGTTTTACTTAAACAGTCTCAAATAACCAGTTTACAATGCAGCGATGTTCTTCAGAATTTATTAAAGGGGGGGGGGGGAAAGGAGCCGAGACTTGACTCCAGATCTGGTGAGCATTAATATGCATCGTGCTAGAATTTCATGAGGCAAGCGAGTTTTGTAGCCCTTGCTCTGGTGGTCCTCTGCTGACAGGATCTCAAGCCGCTATTTGTTATCTTTAGGCCTGATAAGTACATCTGGTTTTGATTCAGGTGGCCGCGAGCTTGTCTCAGAGTTGAAAAGGGTGCTTTGCTCAAATTGAATTTTCTCACAAATTTCAAACTGGGATGAGAACCAGAAGAAGCTGGGCCCTGTCACACAAAACTCCCGTTTTGCTTGCTCGGCCCTTGGGCTCGTAAAAACCTGGCACAAATCAGTTTCACCTGTTTGGCTAAGTGAGTACATGCTAAAAGTAATAAAGCTATTAGTGCAATCAGATATTTCTCCGCATGTGTTCTGATGTAAAAAGAAGAAAAAAAAAAAAAAGGAGAAAGAAAGCGGGGAGATGAACTCTTCCCAACCCTGCCTGTCACATATCTTCCTGCGTCCCTGTAAATTAGTTGCAGAGGGGCTGCTGCCAGTTCTCCCCGCCTTTCTGCCTGGGCACTGTAGGCTGGCAAGGAGACCTGGCTGCAAAGAGCTGTTCGACGCCATCGCCCTTCTTAGAAAAGCAATTTAAGGCTCTGTCTGAGGTGAAGAGGGGAAGGCACTATTTTTGTCATTCACCGTCTCATACTTTCCAGCTCTCTTTGTACCAATACCAGACTTGCCGCAGCTGGCCTTCCAGCGAGGACCGCTTCAGCGCCTGAGCAACCTGAGTCCTCCTGCCCCCAGATACATTCCCTTCCAGTGGCAGGACAGGGCCTGGGTGATTAGCTCCTGGGACGCTATGAAGTTTGAAACAACACATGATTCTGACACCATTTCCCAGCAGAGTGTATCATCATGTCCTCACAGCTGGTGTCTTTCATGGCTTATGGGAAAGTCTCTCAGGCAAATTTAGAAATGAAAGAATTTAAGAGGCTTCTGGCCCCAGGCAAAGACAAGTGGCATCCCTAATTAGGGCCACTCTGGCAATAAATTTTATTACCCATAAATTTGTGGCGTTCCAGTGGTGTCTCCTGGTTGTGTGAGATGCTGGGTAAAACACTCTGGGAACCTACCGGACAGAAGATACCATAAAAGCGTACTCTGTAACTCTTCATCCTACCATTCACCTGTTCTCCACTTGTGGAACCTTCACGACAAAACAGGGGGCATTTTTTGTTTGATCTATTGTCTATTTTCCAAATCTCATTTTTTTCCATTTTGTTATACTTTGCTTTGTTGTGCATTTTTCCCTGCAGTGGCCTCTCTTATGTCTCATTTTATAAGAAGCTTCACCTGCCATGGAGGTTAAGAAATTACTTTTGTCGTACCATTTAAATGTAGATAGTCTTACCTTAACAAAATGAATAAAACAAGTCCCTTTGTATAAAATAATAATCCTCACAGAGATATTTTAAAATTGTGTCAAAGCAACTCCCTAACCTAGATCTGACTGAAGGAATAAAAAGAATGATAGTGTTGGCATTTTTCATAAGTATTTCTCCATATTTTCCAAAACTAAAATGCTATAAAAATATAAACCATCTGTACAGCTTCTTGCAGAGAAGGGTGTCATTCTTGAGGAAAAAATTACTGAATTTCCGTCAGAATGTTTTATATGTTAACATCTTTTTAAAAAAAAAGGTTGATCGGCTGTAGCAGTTCCCTCTCCTAAACCTAGAGAGCAAGAAAACTAGCTGCTTTCTGATATGAAAAGTCAAGAAAGTGAAAAAGTCATGTGATATCCATTTCCTCCAATATTTAACAGCTAGTATTTAACACGCTAATTCGTGTACTCTTTAGGGTTCTCAAGAAAGGTACCCCATTTACATGCTCCATCTGTGTACCTGAGGACTGAGAGGAATTCAGTTTCGATAGTGTCTGCATAACTTATCACAATCCCTTTTATTTAAAGTGCTATGTAATGAAAATGTCATATCTTGCTATTGCGGGTGTTCCATGGAGTGAACATTTCTGCATGGCATAGAAATGGCACAGTTCCCAACTGCATGACTGAGCTCTGAGCAAAGAAAGAGGCGTGAAGGATGCTGAGAGGGCCACTGGCCATAAACCAAAGGAGATGGAAAGCCACAGACTATTTGGGTGTCTCCTTCAGCCAATTCTAGGCCCCTCAGGTGCCTGAGAACATCTGAGGGACCTCTTCTCATTGTCTTCATATCTGTATGGAGTTTCCCACAGCACCTTTCTACCAGACAGAGACTCTGCCACCTTTGTGGGATCCCCAGCCTCATAAAAGCAATACCATGAGACATCTCTGTTGGCATTTGGGGAACACTATGGAAATTCACTTCTGTGACTGTTCTGATACTACCAGGAAGGTCACCTACCCACTCCATCAAGAGAAACACAAAGAAAGAGCTTTCAGGCAATATCTACCCCATCTCTTACAGGGTGTAGCTTTACTTTTTAAAAAAACAAACATACAAGCAAAAACCTTCTCATAGTCATATATCTTTTTATGTCATTAGTGATGTCACTTTCAGTCTGTCATCAGGCTGACTGAATCCACCCATTACATAGGTCATGGTTCTCTTCCACGCACTTTCATATAGTTGGCATGGAGTCACCCAGGTCTGGGACACAGAGGCAGGACATGGCTGAACACATGCCCATGGCATACTCACTTAGGGCATGGTTCTGGCATCCCTGTTCACATCAGTCCGCTCCTCTAACATCTCATCACTCACATTTCTTACAGATGGGAGTAAGTCATTGGTCACCAAAATGGCAAGACTGGATGGTACAAAACTGATAGCCGATTTCCACACTTGCTATCCTGAATACCTCTGGTCTAGTTGTTCCTAAAACTGCCAGTCTGACTTTCCCAAACTCTAAGTGAACGCAACTTATCTTTCGCCCACTTCTGACATCCTGCCTTGCTGTTGCACCCGACCGACCAAAATTCTCCTCATTCTTGTAGTGTTTCTCTAGGCTGAAAATCACAGAAAAGAATGGGAACAATCAAAAAAGAAAACACACTTAATTTCTACCGGTGGGATTCTTCCCTCCACCCACACCAGCCTTGTTTAGGTGGCCGTGCACCGATCATGGCCCTTTCTAAGCTGACAAAGTTCATGCGGGGGCAGCAAAGCCAGCTCACTGCAAGGTACCATCAAATTAACATCTGCAGTGTTTTCTGGCCCCTCTGTATGATCTTTAGGGAAGAGACAGGTCAAAGGGAAGGCCATCGAGTTTAAGGATTGTTTGCCTTCTAAGTCAAAGGGATGAAATGTCACCGGGTGAAGAGCAACAGTGGGAACATCGGAGCATCATTCTCCATGGGCCAGCTGGGAAGACAAGGAAGGGGTAAAGCCCTGGAAACAAGTTGATGCCCCTGCTCCTGACATCATGGTAGCAGAGTAACATGGGGTGGCTTATTTGGTCTTTGTGCTACAGCTGACACAATCCACCAACCACAATTTGTCACCTGGCATCTCTCAAAGCACACCTTAATGCTCAGATCAGTTCAGAGCAATTTTTCTCAACTTTTTTCTATTCTCTCTGCTAAAATATAAGAAGGCAGAATTCATTTAAAAACCAAAATCCCAGTACTTTGTTGTTTTTTCAGTAAGCTATTTTACAATGATGTATGCTTTTCCTTTTTACCTTTCTCATCTTTCTTTCCACCAAATATTTTCCAACAGCCACAGTCTAACAATAAAAGCAAAATATTTGAAGTACCAAGAAAAAATATAACCAGATTTAAACTGGCTGAAATAGATCACAGCCATAGAAAGCGCATAGAAGTAGCAAGAATGTCAAAACTGCAGAAGAAACATACTTTAAAAATTAAGGAGATGAACAAACCAGGTTGGAATAAGTAAAGTCTTTTTTTAGACGTTCTGGTTTCTAGGTTTTCTCTCTAGAAAATCTTGTACTGTTTGACTTTTACTCTTCATAAATCACAAAATTCTTACGTGCAATTGTGTAAATTCAGAACTATAAATATATATTTTACATTTTGTATTTTTTTTATTTAATAATATTAAGAATAGGAAAAGGAAAAATCTCTCAGGGTAATATGTCAGAAAGATGCTGGAAATGGCAGAATAAGAGCAGAAAAAAGGACAAACATATTTACTTATTCTATAGAGGGATATATTCAGTCAATACTATTATACTGATGTTTTTTGAATAGTTTTAATTCCAGGAAGCTATTAGAAAATTTATGTTATTTCCCAGCCCCACCCCCACCCCCCGCCCCCAGAAATCTATAGAGGTTTTACTTTTCTCCATTTTTTAAATAGATGTTTAAAGTTGACCACAAGCATAATTACTTTTTGAAATAGTATTAGTGTTCAAATTAATTACAATATTTAAAGGGTGTGAAGTAAATCAGAAGTGAGTTTTGGAAAGAAATGAGTCGTTTGTACAATGCTAGATATCCAGAAAGTCAGAATGAAATTGAACTTTGCTTGCCATCCATTTCTTTCTGTAGAAAACAATATTACAACAGAAAGTACTCTATTGCAAAATCAGCAAAATTTAAGTTATGGAAGAGAAGAAAAGGTAGAAAGAAATGGATTTGAAAATTCTTGGTGGAATCTTGTGGTCTTAGGAACTTCATAATCTATCATTCGGTTTATTGAATATTCTATTTCCTGTTGTTAGCCCACCAATAAACCATGCACAGTTTCTGATTCAATGTGTATTTTGTTTATTGATTGCAGTGGCAAATACCATCCTGTCACTTCTAGAGATGTTTATTATATTGTAGATCCTGCTTTCGTCAAAAGCAGTTGATCCTCACAAATGTTTGATTTTCTCCTCTGACTTGGATAAGCCACACAACCAAACAGCAACCTTGGTCTCCTGGTTATGTGGGAACACGCTCAGAAACAGTCATTTTGCTGCAGAGTGAAACAATTGTGCAGACTATTCAAGAATTTAACTGCATTATCTGTATGAATAAATTAAACCAGGTGAGAGAATGAGTTACTTACCTCCATTTTGCAGGAAGGAAAAGAACCTCATCTACAACCTCCTGAGATGCGCACCAGGAACCAGAGCATCCCAACTTCATCTAAGTTCTTTGTGAAAGGCATGGAAAAAGTGTGCAATGGATGCACAAATTTACTCAGTTCCTCACCCGTACCCATGCTTCAGCCCGTTCTTCTTGCTTTGACTTAAAAAATACATATGCATGTTTGGGTTTTTTTCCTTACCCTTTTCTTTCCATCCCCTCTTTTCTGCCTGTGCTGAAGTTTTGCATGAAAGCATCAACCAAAACCAGGCTTTCTGTTTGGGTGCTTCCAGCTTACCTGGAGTTACCTACTACTGGGTATTGGGTAAGAGATTTTTTCCCACACTCAGGGACATGTATCACTCGGAGAAGCCGTCAGGGAGCACCTATATATTTACCCTGTAAGCTACACATGAAGGTTTCATTAGTTAGCCTTGGGGCTCTGATTCACGAAGGGTTGGCGTGGCAGTTACAGCCGAGAAGAAAATAGTCCCTGCAAGTTTTCCCTGTCCGATGTGTGGGGATGGTTTACCTTCACGTGAGCAAACTCCTGACTCGCTGCAATTTTTAGGAAGGCATTGAAAAGCAAATAGTGACAGTTTAGTTTAAAATACCATGTAGTAAAGCACAGCTATACGGCAGCTCCTCCATCTGCACAGTAAAGGGCGAGTGGGGGCTGCAGCCTCTCGCGGTCCCACAGATCCCATCTCCATGTTGTGAACCAAGGCACAGGCACATTTATAAATCGCAGATTTTAAAGCCAGAAGGGAACACCGTTGCCAGTTTAGCCTCACCTCCTGCCTGTGTTGTAAGGCAAACTGACTTAGCAGCCTTATAACAATTAAACCATTACTTTTTCATTACATTTTGAACTCTTTCGCCCATAGAAGAAAGTTAAGCGTATAGGAAAAGCTGCTGTTCCCACAAGCACTTACACTGAGTTCACAGAGTGAGGTGTAGCACAGGCTGGAGCGGGTTATAGGTGCAGGAGTTTCTTATAATTCCTGAATGCAAACAAAAAACATCTGCTGATGCTTTTTTATGGCACTGAGCTCTTTCTACTGTCATTTTTGGACTGTCAAAAATGCTATTAAAATTAAGCGTAGGCAGACCTGTAGTGAAAATAGTCTGTGAGGTACTTAATTTGAAGCGATAAAGACCACCATAAGTTACTGGCAGTTGCGGCCTGAGTATGCCCAGAGGAGCAGCATTTGGGGGGTTAAAGTTGAAAACTGGGATCCTAAGAAGGTTTGGGAGGTTTTAAATCTAAACTGTTTCCAACCAGATACTCACTAAACATTTTTTTCAAGGGGTGTACAAGAACCTGACTATCATTCTGCGGCAGCCGGAAGAGAAGTAGTGGAATAGTATAACTTGTGCACTATAAACCTGTCTGGGTATTTCTGGCATTATTGTTAAATTAAAGTTATATTAAAATGAAACACTTCACTATTTAGCTTTCTGTCTGCCTGGCAGGTTTTGCTACATAAATCTAGTTAGAGAAAATTGGCCCATTTGAATTGGACATTGGATATGGCATTTCTGCACCATCAAGAAAATGGCTGCACATTTTTTTAATTGTTTCCCTCGCATATAATTTTTAAACAGTCTTATAAAAATGTTTTCCTTGTTTCACTCCCCACTGAATTCAGAATGCACATGAATAGCTGCCAGTTGGCCTATGCATTATGGCCATTCCAGCAGGCAGCAATGAGAAAGTATGAAGTGGTTTTTGGAAGAACTACCTTTCTTTGCAAAATGCGCTAGACTTTGCATGGCTTGAAAGAGATGCCTTTTATTCCCTGCAGACCACTTCCTTCAGCTCAAGAAGAAAGAAGAATTTCCTAACCGGTGAACATAAAGGATAAACATAAGAAGTCTTGCATGTACTACTTGCGATCTGCTCTGCAAGTAAACAAGCGTTTGCTATTTTCTTGAAACATAAGTGCCTTCTGTTCTCCAAAGATCTTGACTATGCATTAAGATAAAAGTCTCTTGTTGCTGTAGGCAGGTATGGTATTTAATTCTTTCCTCGTCCGCTCCAGACTGCGTTTCTCACACAGACATGAATAAACGTACCCATTAACATATTGATGATTGCCATGCAGTCGCTTGGCTATAGTTCTTTTTAGAGAGTTGGAAGAGAGTCACAGTTTTGTGGAAAACGTTGTCATGCTGACATACAAAATTACATTTGAGATACACAGTGAGTAAGGACAATGATCAAAATATTTTGTGCTGCCAGCTTATCAGGCAAAAGCCGTATGAAATGGTGCATGTGGTGCTTCTGTCCTGTCGCAGGAAGAGAGATGGGAAGTGACTTCCCAGTAGGGCAGCACTCACCGCTGATGCCTCCAGAGCTGTTCAAAGTGAAGACATAAAGAGATAGCTATTTTATTTCATTGTATTAAGACCAAAAGTCAATCAGTTTTCGAAACCCAAGTCAAAAAAAAAAGGCTTGTCGGATGGGGGGAAAAAAAGTGGATGACTAGCACAGGCAGGGCAGTTACGTGGTGTGGCTGAAGGCACCAGCACTAGGCCAGGCTGCAGGAACTCCCTGCCCTGCTCCACCAGCCCCCTGCCTGGGGGGCACAGAGGCTCCGTGGAGCCCTCGGGGCCACCAAACAATCAGTGGTTTGTTGCAGGGACTGACTGCCCGGGGCCACCAGGCCCAGCTGGAACAACACTGCCCACTCCCAGACTGGCCTGGGGAGCTCCTCCACCGGGTAGCACCGGCCAAACCTACAGGAAGCATGAATAATTGAAGGGTTTTAGCAAAAAAAAAAAAAAAAAAAAACCCCAAAAAAAAATTTTCACCCNNNAAAAAAAAAAATTGAAGGTTTTAAAAAAAAAAAAAAAAAAAAAAAAAAAAGGCCTCACAACTAATTTTCCACTCTGCTGCTTGCTTGATGCTTTCAGCTTTTGGGTAGCCCTGAAAGACATCAACAGCCTGGGAGCAAATCCCAGTCCTAACCAGCAGAAGAGCAAGGACCTCAAATTAATTTTTAGGCGTTCCTATCAGGTAGAAACATCTCCCTGCTCTGCCCAACTCCTCACCCAGTGAAGCTGATCTATTTGTGAGCACCGTGATGGGGTGAGAGCAGCACTCGCAGGAGCCACACACCTCTGTCCCAGGGCTCTGCCTTCAGCAAATCAGGGGTTTGCTCAGGAGCTCCCAGCCCATGATACAGGCACCATCAGTTTGCTCCGTCTTTCAAGAAGATCCACTGGCAGTTGCGAAACCTCCCAGAGAAATGCCAGGGAAACCTGAAAAAGACACCTTTTATAACAATCTTTTCTCATTTCTGCTTTTGAGGATTTGGTTTCTTTCGGTGTGCTCTGGACTGCGTCATCTGGCAATAGCTGGCTTTATCTCGATCTGATTGTTTTCTCAATTAAGCCTAGAGAGAGGTATTTTCCCTCTTGGATTACTAGGCACATTTTAAGAAGATAATTTAGTGGCTTAATTTAGTGACATTAAAATTAAATTTTAACTTCAGGTTTCCCCCCCCATGCTGAGGCATGTAATGAATAAGTTGCCTCCAGGGACGGGGTAAATTTCATTCCTGTTTTTTCTTTAGTGGAGAAGACACTGTGGAGGAAGGAAGGAAGGAAGGAAGGAAGGAAGGAAGGAAGGAAGGAAGGAAGGAAGGAAGTGAAAAAAATATTTTTTTCATGTTTGGATCCTGATTCAGTGAATTAAAACGAGGCTAAGAAAAATGCAAGTTAATCTTGACATTCCAGCATGCAATCAAAAGCAAGATCTTCCTGCGGCCACTAGGCTTCTTCTACCCAGATCAAATTGTGAGGAATAAAACAGAGAAGATATCTTTTATCGGTTTTGGAAATACAACGCCCTGTGCCCCCTTCTGGCATTAAATTGGGTAGACTGAGGTGTGAGTAGCATGTTCCCCTCTTTCCTGGCTTCACCAGTGAAGGTTGTGGGGCTGTGAAGAGGCAGGTGGAGAGGCAGATCTGCATGGCCTCCAAATGCAAAAGAAGAATATCGGTTAGCGGACTCGAGCTGTTTGGTTTTACTTCTCCCCTCTTTAAGTCCTGTGTCTCCTGTTCCTGGCCACACCGAGCCCTTCCTCCAGCCCTTTCTACCATCCTTAGCGCTGCCAGCTCCCCAGCAAGCCCCCACACAGCAGCCAACAGAAAGGTCCTGATCCCACCATCCCATCAGCACAGGGAAATCCCAAGGTCAACTGGTTCTTCTTGCATAAATTCTGCTCCTCTGGACAGGCCTGGTCTGTAGTCATTTGAAGTTAATAATTTCACTGGCATTTGCACAATGTCCTGGAAGTTTCCAGTCTGGAGATGCTGCTAAGGACCCAAATCTTGTGTTAATCTCTGCTGTGATGGATGGGTTTTAATGGTTCTGAAAATCGGGGTCTGTACGTGGGGGGGCACAGGTCTGGAGAACCAAGCAAAGACCGCAGGCAGATCTGTCCATCCACCACTTCTTCACAGAAGGACTGGGGTTTTAAGGGGATTTATACTGTTATAAGTTGCTTTTTGGATCCTATTTAAATTCCCTTTCTTATGCTTTGCACAGACAAATCTGTTGACTGTAGCTTAGATCAATGTGAACTTTGTCTCACAAGGACATTAGGAACATTGAATAGGGCCTTTTGTTCCCACATTCATTTTTATTTTTCAAAACATAGTGACACTTCATAAGCAAATGACCATACAGCTTTAGATAAAGCTCGTGAAGGATTTAATGTGCCAAAAATCTGTTAAAATCTGTTAAAGAATGGCAATTACATTAAGAGAACTAGCATCTGAGTTTTGAAATGCAGTGATGTGGTTCTGCTAGTACTGCTATCGAAGGATTGGCAGCTGTATTATAAAGCATGTATACTGACCTTCAGA
Source organism: Psophia crepitans (assembly GCA_013399095.1). Taxonomy (NCBI): domain Eukaryota; kingdom Metazoa; phylum Chordata; class Aves; order Gruiformes; family Psophiidae; genus Psophia; species Psophia crepitans. The sequence goes on from VWZZ01003903.1 coordinate 129,817, forward strand.
TTTGTAAACTAGAAGATGTAAATTTGCTGTGCAAGGATTTTTTTTTTGCCATGCAATTCAGAAAATGTAGATGATACTCTTTTTTTTCTTTCCTGAATATCTATACGTATTTTTAAAACATTCAGACTACTAACAAAGCCTGTCTTACAGAATTATTAGCAATTTTGTTTTCCCAAGAAACTTTACCTTTTAAACATGTGCCCCATCATATATGCATCTGTTTCTCTCTCCCCATTGTACACAAAAGGTCCTTTTCACACCGCACCCCTCCCACGCACAACCCCTCACTCGTACCTCACACATCGATGTAAAGAACAGCAGAGAAACAGCAAAGCAGGCTTTTTCCTGATGTCAAGAATAAAAAGCATTTTAAAAACTCTCAGTAAGGAATGTAACAAATTTTATCATTTAAATGTCCTGATGTTTTAGAAATAAAGGCATTTAAATTGCTTGCATTTAAACACAAGCCTTAATTCACATTTGAGTACTAACTGAAATTATTAATGTTTTCTAGAGAACTTTTCCTGAAGAGTGGGATAATTCGCAATAAAATCTTTCAGTAGTTAATCAATTTTTATTTTTTTTTCTTACTAAGAAAAAAACCTAATTGTCCCAAGAAAAATCTGTAATACTATTCCTTCATAATTCTATTTGTCAGTCTTGCCCTATCCTACTGAGGACCAGCTGTACTTTATTCCAAGGCGTGCTTCTAGAAATGGTACCCGTAAACATAAACGTTAGGCTTTAAAATTGCAAGTGTAGTGCTTTATGCTGATTTCAGACTTCACTGCGTAGGCTGAGCCCGTTTCGTGTTGAGTGCTGCACAGAAAAAAGCAGACAAAACCCCCACGTCTCTGGTGTGACTCTTCAAAGGAGCCTCGAGATGATTCTGCCCCGTAAGTACGGCCGTTGAGTCAGTAGTGGCGGATTCAGAGGTGCAGTGAGGCCTCTGAAATGCTTTTTGAATATTTTTTACAAGAAACAGAGAGATTTGTCCTGGAGAATTGTGCGTGCCTTGCGAAGGGCTCATAAATAAGCAGCTTTCAGGATAATGTTTCACACTTCAGCTAACTCAAGAAAGGAGAATATGTTACTGCAACAATTTCTGAGGAAAAGAGGTCCTCGCAGAGCCTCATAAAATACAGAAATGTTTTCTGTCAAGCTTTGCTTCCATTTGACTGTGCTCCCTTCGGTGTGAATTAATTACCTGTATTCTTCGGTCTCTTAAGTCGCTCTAGTCACATGCGTACCTACGATTTTATGACTGAGTTTTCAGTGTTTGCTGGTTCCACCCTCACCCCCTCTCCCAAAGCGTTTCTCAAAACCCTCAATGCTCCTTTTTTTTTTTGGTTTTTGCTTGGTTTGGGTTTTTGTTGGTTTTTGGGGGTTGTGTTTTTTTAAACATTTCCTGTTTCTCTCTATTTTGAATTCACAGCTCCATCAGAATAGCAGAATATGCACCGTAGTCACAGACCGCACATACATCTCTTCCCACTGAGCATGAACAAGAATATACCTATCAGAAAGGTCTTTTCTCAGTAACTTATAGATTAAGCAGCAGTTTACAGGGAACGCTACAGAAAATCCCTACTGCAAAAATTGCCGCTCACCTGCTTAGGTTTTAATTTTGTCCAAGGTATTTGATCTCTCCTGTTACAAGATAAAAAAGGGTTTGTGTCTCACCTTGCTACATAAATTAAGAAACCTCCGTGCCACGTGTGACAAGCCCTTTCAGCGTGCTGTGGGTCTCCGCTCAGGGGTCTGAGCTACAACTTCTGAGTGATTTCTGTCGATTTTATCAGATTTTAAATCAGGCTTAAATTATGAGCACTCTGTTTTTCTTTGCTGCGTACTGCTGCTTCTAGTGGGGTTTCTTGACAGCTTCTCAGCTCCTAATTCAGGCTACCTGCGAAATGCACAGAAGCGTGCTGTAGGGATCAACCGGTCGCTCTTTTCCCCAAAGATGAAAACTAACTAAACCCACGAATATTTCTGACCAAAACCAAATCATTCATCTAAGAATGAGAAAAGTCCGCAGCAAAGAAACGTGGCAATGTGTTGTTTTGTTTTGCTCCCTTCTCTTTCGCTGCTTCCAGTTTTACCTCCCCACATTTAAAATCTATCCAAGCTGTGTCGTCCCATTCCTGTGCTTGTGTTGTAGGATAACTGCGTATTACAAACAGCTCCTCACTTCCTTACACTAAGGTTAAAATTGTTTATTGATGCCTATGTGCAGATATAGCAATTCTTAATTAATATTAACCATAAAGCTATTTGATTTTTCAGGTCATTGGTAAAACCACAGTAAATCTTTCCTCATTTTCATCTTATCCTGCAAACAATATTTTTTCATGCTATTGAGACAAAAAATTTCATTGTGAACCAAATATATTACTCAAAGTTAATTAATTTTCTGGATTGCTTTGCCACTTCAAATTTCATTTTGGTAGTTCTTGAAATAATTTTATTTTCAGAAGAAAAAACCATGCTGTTGTAGTCTGAGAGTGTCAAATCAGTACTGTGAAGCACTCTCGCATTCTGTGGAGGGGCTTTTTTTTCCCCTGTCAAGTTTCTTCACCAAAATCAGGAAACAGACCAAACACCACGGATCTGGACCATGGCCACAGTACTTTTAAGCTGTGGTTAAACTTTCCTGCAGGATTTTTCACACTACTTCTGCCTCTATAATTTTGAATGCAGTTGAGGTAAATGAGAGATATTTGATGCGAAAAAGAAAAAAGTGTCATTGAAGAACAAAATTGACAGATCAGGGCTTCGCAGGGATGACCCCTATGACAGTGAAGTTTGAAAGAGAAATGGGGCTTTTTAGTAACTTGTCAGCTTGCCTGGCTGTTTTCTAAGTGACAGCTATATTCATCTGCTGTTCTACAGCAGGGATAGGGTTGCTTACAAGCTCGAGTCTGCAGGAAAATTTGGAAAACCCGCCTGAAGCTCTTTTTCTCCCTTAACCCGCGGCCGGAACACAGAGGAGGGAGAGGGGCGACAGGGGGCTGTTGCGGTGGCGGATGCCGCCGTCCTTTCGCCCAAGGTAGGGTGAAGGACTGCCGGTGCAGGGGTGGCCTCAGCTGGCTGGCTGACCTCCCCCTGACTTGGGGCAGGCAGAAACAGAAAGATTTTGTGCTCCGACAGAGCTGGGCCTTCCCGTGACCCGGGCGAAACCCTCCAGCCGCTTTCCCACAACGCCGTGCCGAAGCCTGGCTGCAGCTCTCCGTTTATTTTTTCAGGTGAGTAGAGGCTGTATCAAGTACTGGTTTCTCAGTTGCTTTTAATTAGGCTTCTGGAAGCCGCTCTTTCATCTCGGGCGAAGCCTGCGTCACTTCGCTCCAGCTATTTTCGGTCCTAAAGCCGTGGGTTCACTTTCATGCGGCTAATTGAAGGCACACGGGAAAGCAGAAAAGGGCTAATCCCAACGATTTGAGATATTTTACGGTTAGGGTAAAACCGCACGTATTTTAGCTGCAGAGAACCACTTTTTAAATTTTAACCTCACAGCCACTTCCCTGAGGGGAGGGAGGCGGCTCAGGGGAGAAACTGGCTGTAATGACCCCCACAGGGTCCCCCATGCTGTACGAGAAGGTCGAGCAGGTGATGGAGACCTGATGGTATATAACAGACTGTCTTTGGTTTTAAATTCCTGCCTTTCTAGTCAACTCCTTCAACTTGTCCTTATCTCCCGAGCAAGGAGGTGAAGAAATCTTGGGGAAGTCCAACAAATTGGCAGCTAAACTTTCAAGGTGCCATGCAGGGATATTCAAGGCATGTGACTGCCATTAACATTGGCTGGACTCCTGAGGCAGGAATTACCTTCACGGGTTTGAAACTGAAGTGATAAAAGGCATTTCACCAGCCTACAGGAGACATTCCTAGCTACTGTCCAGGTTCACATCTATAACAGCTGTGCCACCTGTGACCATGGCATCCATCACCCTGTCCTGCTCGAATCTGCTGCATGACTGCGTCGCCCTGGTGTGCAACAGGGCATCCGCCCTCCATGGCTGCTGCGTGTTGGGGTGTGTTGCTGTATGTGTTGTGTGTTGCTCTGTGTGTGTGTGTTGCTGGCACTGTCACGCGCACAACCTCCTGCTCCCCCAGGCTACATCCATGCTGCAGCGCCTGGAGACGACTCTGCTGCAGAAGTTCTGCGCGTAGCACACCATTACGGACAGTCAACATTAACAAGACATCTTATCATCTCCGTGTTTCTGAACACTTGAAGAAATCACTGTAACAAGAGCTTTGGAGTTATGCTTATAGACACAAAAGTTTTAGAGGCAACGGGGTGAAAGTTGGTGCAAATTTACTTAAGTCCATGTACTGGGTATGAGTTTATATCTGTTGTGAACCCAGCCCACAGTCTGATACACGTGAAATACCTTCTCACACCAACAACCATTTGCGATCAGAGTCTGTCAGCCCACGATATAGACCCTCATTTTCTTAGTAGTGTCACTGAAACACATAAGGGCTTTTGACAACTGTTTCTTTTGTTTTGATTTTTACCATATATATAAAATGTGCATATACACATACATATATAAAAAAATATGCCCACCAGTTTGCAATCATCTGTTGCTGAACACATAGCAGTATGTTTTGTGTAGCAGTTGAATGAACAGCACAAGCAGTTAGGAGCTGAAATCCCTCCATCCCAAAACATGGCAGTGCTATGAATTGCCAGAGGAGGCCCACAAAAGGTTGAAGAAAAAGATTTTTTTCTGCCCTGGCTGTTCCACGGGCCTTTGATAGCTTTTGGCTTTCATATTGCTGGATTCATATTTTCCTTTTCTGGATACCTGGTGTGTTGTGCAACATATCAAGCATGTGAGCAGCAGCGAAGTGTGATGAACCAGAGGGATCAGGAATACCACTGGTGCTGTGTGAAGAGCTCCAAGTTTGGGCAGTTTTCTTCCTCTGACACTTCAGACACCTGTAGGAACTTAGGAAATAACCAAGTTTATGTTCACTGCACCTTGATTAAGTTACCATTGAATCATAGAATGGTTTGCGTTGGAAGGTATCTCAAAGACCATCCAATCCCCCTACCATGGGCAAGGACATGCTCCACTAGACCAGGTTGCCCAAAGCCCCGTCCAACCTGGACTTGAACTCTTCCAGGGATGGGGCCTCCACAGCTTCTCTGGGCAACCTGTTCCAGTGCCTCACCACCCTCACAGTAAAGAATTTCTTCCTTGTGTCTAGTCTAAATCTTTTAGTTTAAACCCATTACCCCTTGTCTTATCACTACATGCCCTCACAAACAGTTTCTCTCCAGCTTTCTCATAGGCCCCCCCTCACATACTGGAAGTCTGCTATAAGGTCTCTTTGGAGCATTCTTTTCTCCAGGCTGAACAACTCCAACTCTCTCAGCCTGTCTTCATCTGAGAGGTACTCCAGCCCTTTGATTACCTTCGTGTCCCTCCTCTGGACTTGCTCCAACAGCTCCATGTCTTTCCTGTACCGAGGACCCCAGAGCTGGACACAGTACTCCAGCTGGGGTCTCACCAGAGCAGAGTAAAGCGGCAGAATCCCCTCCCTCAATCTGCTGGCCACACTGGTTTTTGATGCAGCCCAGGACATGGGTGGCTTTCTGGGCTGCCAGCACACACTGCTGGCTGATGTTGAGCTTCTCATCAACCAGCACCCCCAAGTCCTTCTTCTCAGGGCTGCTCTCAGTCCATTATGTTGGTGAATGGACAAAGTTTTGCTTCTGTTAATTCCTCCCTGCACCCCTTACATACCATAGGACACACTTTTCCTCTGCAGAATATGGGTGGAAGCTCGTGTCTCACAGTGCTGTTTCCCTGTACCTTGGGGGAAAAATCGCAGCTCTCTGCTCAGGTGTTGGTGGTGGGAATACTCAGAGCGATGGCTGTGCTCCAGGCTAACATAACCAGCACAATCCCAAAGGTTTGTGATCCAAAGGATGCAAATGGATGGACGGTGCTGGGTAGAAAGGTAGTAAGGAGGCAGAGGCATCAGAGTAACAGCCAGCAGCAAACACAGTGCTCTTTTTGTGGTCTTTTCTTCTTTCTTTTGGACAATAAATTAGTTAAAAAATGCATTTCCGGGGCAAGACTTTTTTGCAAATTTGGAACAAAAAATAGCATGCTTATGGGAAGATTTTAAACTGCTGAAGGAGTTTGTCCTGATAGTATTCTAAAGCAATAAGTTTTGGGAAGCTGAACCTGAAGCTTCAGCCTCTGAAGGCTGAAATGACACCATGACTTTTCACTCTGAAATGATGTTTTTCACTTCACAGACAATCTACAGCTTCTAAAGCATTTTAAAAAGATTAAGTAATTTGAAACAGAAAATAAATAATTCCTGTCTTTTTGCATTTCAAGAAAATCTGAAAAATTCTGCTTTGGTTTAAACGAAATGTTTTATCCTCTGATACATTTGCTCAGCAATTGAACTGAAACCCCACTATTCATCCAGTCCCTACATAGGTAATTGCAGTTTGAAAATGGGAAAGGTTACATAAATTATGCTCAACAGTCCTTCTACTTAATTATTTGCTGGCTATTTTCTTGTAGCTTCAAAGCACAAGTGGCGCTCAAAGCAGGATTTGAACGACGTGAAGGTATAGGGCTAGCTTACAGTGGTTATGGGTTCATATTTTGCATATGGAGCCCTTATTCCAACTAATAGATCACCACCAAGAGAAGCCATTTAAAATATCTTTATGGCCTATATCCTGACAGGGAAGGAGTTGTAAAAAGGTCATAAACTGTGCCAAGAAGCATAAAAAGAAGTTGGTGTTCTGCATTACAAGAAATGCAAGATAAGGTACTTGCACGTTCCAGGCATGGTGGGTGGGTGGGCAGGGGGCCTAACAATATCCAGATGGGCCCCGGAGCACAGGCTGGAGGTAGGCTTTGCGAAGCCGACCTTATTCGTCTGCCGTTTCTTATCCACATCACTACCTCCTCATCCCTGAGTTTCAGCCTTTGCCTTTCATAGCCTGCCCACTCTTTAGCCCTTGCTGGGCTTGCTGCCTTGTGTCCCTGCAACCTCCTGCCTACAGTACCTGGGCTTGTCTTTGCCTTTCCCAATTAGCCAGGAGGCTGCGCCCACCAGGGCTTTGCTCCTCTGGCCATGCTAGACCCTCTCCTTGGTCCCCATCAGAGCAGGTGCCCGCTATCTCAGGGATTGCTTCAGGGGTGGCACAGGGGAAGAAGAAGCCAAACGGGTAGGCTGGTTCTGCAGGAGTTTCCAGTTGCTGGTCTTGTCCCCTGACAACAGTGAGCTTGGGGATTTGATAAACCTGCCTAAATCCTGTGACTACATTCTCTTCCAGTTCCCCCAGGGAGCCTTTAAAGAAGAGACTTTGGCGAATGGTGGCTGAGCAGGGTTTGTCTGCTTTTGCACCACCACAGATTTCCAGGCAGGGCACACTTATGTTCCTGCAAGATTTAGCCCTTGTGCCTAATGCCTTGTGCATTCCTGTTTTGAATTTTGTGTTCTCTCTCAAGAAGAATCTTAATTTTGAGTTTCTAAGCTGACTAATATTTGGATGTTTTGAGAAAGCTTCGGTGCCCTTAAAATTATTTCTTTTTTTTTTTTTTCTTTTCCTGAAGGAATATGCTTTTTCCAGTCGTCTTAACTAAATCTGTCAAAGAAAACTGCAGAGAGGGGACAGATCTCCATTTATGCTATGACTTTTTTACCTTATCCTGCCAGTTTAGACGAACGATATGCAAAGTTGGGTCCCAGGCTCTTTTGAGATATCACAACCATGCAAAAGAACATTAGTGTAAATAAGAAACAGGCTGTAATGAGCAAAAGTTTGGGTATTAATTCAGTCTTTACTTTGGCAAAACTCTCCCATTGCCTTCAATAAGAATTTCCGTACATGAGAACGGAGCAAATGCTATAAGCTAGTTTTCATAACCTTTGTACATGCTTGTGAGCACTTACGCAGATGCTTAGTCACACTGGGATGAACGCTGTGAGTAACTGCTCACCTATCTTGCTGTAGTTTGCACAGTACACTTCTGAATAAAACCCATGAAAACTTCTGACTCAGAAGGAATAACATGTCCATGCTTGGGACACTCAGGGCTTCCCTGTCAAATTCGGTCTCCTATAGATAGTAACAGCAGAACTCTGATTATAGCTGTGTTTGCATAACTCCTGCAACTGAGATTCACTGAATCCAAAGTGGCAGAGTCAGCGTTATGCCATGATTTGCTGGCACATCGCATGTTAACCCTCTGCTGCAGAGGCTCACAAACCTGCTGGCGCTAAATAATCACTCCCTTTCAGTCTCTTCATTTGTACTGCTCCTTGCCAGACCCCAGTAGAGGTGACTTAGCCAGCACCGAACTCTGCAGGAGAGCATGGGTCTCAATACCTACATTTGTTTCTGACAGACCTCAGCCAATGTGCCTCTCTTTTTCCAGCAAGAGGGAAAAACATACTTTACCATTGCTAGCTCTGCTCCCTGCTATGCTGTCTTATGAGCTTTTTGTCTGACCTATATATTATATAGCTATCATACTTATGTAATGACTCTACTGAAGCCAGGGCCAGAGGAAGCTAATCCAGGGATTTAGGTTCGTTATGGTATGGGATCGCCTGGAGCCTCTCCTTCCACTTGCAGTAGAAATGTCTAGAAAACTCCCTCACTCCTGTAAAGGTGTTCACTGTAATGTAAAGTTATACCCTTTCTCCAAATGCACACCGAGCACCAAGGAAAAGTGTGTGGGACTGCAGACGAGGATGGGTTTATTTTGGATACTACTGGAATTGTAGCTGGCACTGAGGATTTAGCTTTGCATGTTAAGGCCCCAGTGAAGTCCGAGGAATCAATCTGCAACGACTCTACCTGAGGAAAACACACTGGTCTCAATTTCAAAAGGCTTTAGAGCCTTAAATAACCCGAGAATGCCTAGAGCCCTTCCTCAGCTACCCCCTGATTCTAGAGGTGTGTGAAGTCCCTTGTCACGTGTGTTTACAACACTGTCATATTCTAGCCACCTAAAGCTCAGGTTTTTAGATAGTATCAGCATTTTTTAACTCTCTCATTTACCATTTTAGGTTGCAAAGCAAGTCCTCCACACTTGGGGTTTGCCATGTTCCACAAAAAACTTGTCCCTTTCCCGTTTCGCTTGTGAAGTTGATCTTGGACACTCCAGCTGGATTGATGCCTACGGAAAACACAACCAGGGAAGGTGGTCCCCCCTTACCATCTTCCCCCAAAGGGCTGAAAGGTTAAAACACTCACTGAGGATCTGGGAGACCCTGATTCAGATCTTTCCTCTCTCTGCGGTAATTTGAACCAGCATAAATAGCCAGTGTGCCAGAGAGAAAGTGAGTGATAATGTCACAGGCCACACACAAAGCCTCCCCTTGGGATGAATGACGCAGATCTCCGTATTCCCACATAAATGCCCTGACCTCTAGACCTCACCTTCTCCAGTCTGGTGAAGAGTTATTACCAACAAAGTGAAACAGCTTCAGTGATGGGAAAGGCCTGACCTGGAATTCCATATACAGCCTGGTCATGGCTCACATGTACCTACAGTGGAAGTAGAAGGTGTGCATTCAGATCCCCTCAGACAGAATCAAGGATTACGCTAAGATCTGCCACTTCCCAGAGTATTTTTCAGTGATCCCATCTGTGCCACAAGGCCACGGCTGGGAGATTCATCACAACATTTAGTATTACAGATGCCTGTGAAAGCCCTGGAACAAATGCCCTAACACCCTACAGACAAGTGTGCTTACCGGCCATTGACTACCCAACAAGCAAGTAGGGACTACGAGCCCTACCAGCTGTAAGGAAGGCCTGGCTTCGTTGGTTATGTCCAGAGCTACAAATCTCAAACTGATGCACACACATTTCTAAAAGTGCATGAATTGTAAATGTCACTGGCCTGAACAATATGGCAAGGAAATCTTTTGGTGGTCTCTTTGAGGCCATGCTGGGATAAGAGAGGCAAAAACAGTTTCTGCAATGTCCTCTTATAGGAGAGGAAGGATGAAGCAGAAGGGTGGAGCCATCCACATTTCTGATCCTCTTCAAATTTTTCTCTTCTCTAAGTGTGATGCCAGAGTCACCGTTACCACAGCCTGAGTCTTCTGGGCATGTCCTCACGCAGGCTATTTGTGTCCCATATAGATACATCTAGCCATATCCATTTTGCATGAGCATCCAGAATCTCAAGGTGAGGGTCAGATATAAATACAGCTATAATCCTTCTTGGCTCTGCAGAAAAGCATGTAGTTCAAGGGGTTTTGTGCAGTAATGAAGAGTATTTTTGTGTGTATACTCAAACCGTTTTAAAAGTATAATCTTTTTGCAAATGGACATTTTCCTACTGACCAGTAAGTGTGTTGTGAGGACAGGCAATGGTCAAGTGATACTAAAGAGGACCATCTCATTTTTATTTTTGGACCATGGTGAGTGATAGTTTTCAACCTCCTTAACGCTTAAAATTCAGAGTGTAGTTTTTTAGTATGACATCATTTAATCGATTAATACAAAATGACAACTAAACCCCTCATGTGAGAAAAGCTACCAGGGCTGAACTTCTCCAACCTGAAATCCAAAGTTTTGGGGTTTTTTACAAGTAATATTTCTCCTAAAGACCTTTGGTGTTTTCTGTGTTCACTGGCTCTGGTAAACTAGGTAGCTCACAGCAAACAGGAAATGTCCATGGCTTCTCTTCACTAATTACCAGCTGTGAGTTTTAACCTCAGAATCCTTTATTTTCTTCTAATTTAACCATAGTGTCGTCAGAGCAAGAAGACTGCGTCAGCAAGCAAAGAACTGAGATTTCATTTTTCACCCCATATCTACTTATCTAACCTTCTAAAGAACCGACTTTTAGGCAAGGCTCCCTGGAACACGGCCCCAGAGACTGCAGCCAATAAAAAAAGTGATCACGCAAGCATTCAGAATGACCTTCAGGCCCGATCCTTCGAGTCACAAGACATAGTAGTATTAGCGACTACGTCTGCACTCTGCAGATGGAAGTGTACTCCTTTGCAGCAAGATGCTGGAGGCAACAAAGGAACTAAGTCTTCATCGCCGTCTTCATACAAGCACATGATTCTTGGAGAGGGTGCTGATATCAAATATATATGTAAAACAGCACCCTAGCATATAGTATCACCTGTATAGGCAGTGCAGTCAGATGTCCTGAGAAGTTAAATTGTGGGTGAGTAGTAAGCAGTTTGTTTAATTGCTTGGACACAGAGAGTTAATTTCATGACTCATCAATAATTTGTGACCACTTTCTATAGCTGATAATATATCTGATACATCATGCAGCTCCAGAAAAACAAGCTATGGTCCCTTCAGGTTCTTCCATCACCAACAGGAATTCTAACTTTGGGCAAAAATACCAAACTGCTCCTTTAGTTTTATCTGGAACCGGAGGACGTGACAGAAAACAGAAGGCAGAATTTTATTTTCAGAATCTTTATTATTAATAATGTCTCAGAAGCCAGTGAGAGCTTTGCACGATTTTTCAGATCCAACAGTGAAGCTAGAGCAACATTATCTTTCTATTTGTTAAACAATAAATTTAATTCCACATTTATTTCAGTTTTCAGAGTACAGAGGCATGTCTTACTTTTCAGAGTGTAATTGTGCTGTCCAAATTCTTAGAAACGTGTCTTTTCTTTTACTGTCACCCCAGTCCATTAAGTAACAGTTTTCAGGCAGAGAGTGAGCCATAAAGTACAGCATTCTGTTCTGCTAAATACTTTGGTGATTATCTCAGACCTAAAGGCAGCATTGGCTTCGACCCTTGCTTATAGACTGCTCTTTGTTGCTTCTGTGTTGCAGAAGCATAATTTGCTCTGTTCCCCTGAGAAATAGTTTTCTGTAGCTTTGTCCCCTTGCATTTTAACCTTTTGTTACAGAGTTAGCAGAAATGACTGAGGAAGGAACACTTCTTCAGAGCTCCTTGTGGGATAGACCGGGAAAATAAGCATTCGCATGCTGCCAAGTGTGGAAGGTAAGGAGAGAAATGGCATGTTTTGGGCAAGCTCCTTTGGCAGGATGGGGATGTTTTGTGGTAAACTGTCATTCTAATTTGAGGTATTTTAGACCAGACAACTATAGCTGCTGTCAAAGAGAAAAGCTCCCCATTCCTGCTGATCTTGCAGCTTTGGATAATGTGTGTATTTGCTGCTGCCAGTAAAGCAAAGGGTTCTTCCAGAGGGCACTGCTGATCTAGAGGGCAAAGCTATATATAATATTTTTTGGTATACCGTGATATGTTGGTCCTAAGGGAATTCAAGCATCCAGGAAAGATTGAAGTTAGAAACGTGGGTGGAAGCTTTGCAGCCCACAGATATTTCTAAATCCAAACGACATCCTGAGGAAGTGAGTCTGGAAAGGGACTTTCTCATGCTGTACTCTTTCCCAGCTATTAACAGCGCTATGTGCTTCACAGCACCATTCATACACCAGAAATGCAATCACTTATCAGAGATGAAGGCTGGTTAATCTGTTAAGGAATTCAGCCTTCGGATTAATGCATGGCATGCTGCTGATACTCCCTCTCCAAACATAATGTATTGCAGCCATAAATGGTGAAATTAGGCACGACAGACTGAGACTTGCAATCTAACTGCCTGCCAGGCGGGTTCGAGTTTTGTGTAGCCACCCACACCGAAAAGAGCGTCCTTGGCTCCTCAGATGTTTTAGGTACAGTTGGAGCAGTCAAACCTTTAAAGAAGATGTCTATTTGTGAGAGGGACTAATCAAATCTGGGAACTTATAATGAAATATGTAAATGTATAAGGAAGGTGTTTTTGCAGTGTCCTGTGCGCACAATTTATGCATTTCTTTCTTGAAATTTTGACCCGAGACCATGTTACTAGCAACTGGGAAGCCCAAAACACATGATAATAAGATAGTTGGAGTAAAGACATTTCCTTCATTTGACTCTTAGGTGAAAATGTCTTTGGGACGCTCTTTCTTTAGACATCCCCAGTCTGTCCAAATGACGACGTCTCTGTCATTGTTCCAGACATCCTAAAAGTGAGGTTGTCCACAGTTTCTGTACATTGGTGTCTCACCTCTCTTCCCACCAGGGAGACAAAAGAACAGTTGAGAAAAACGAGGGAAAAGGCAAAAATAGCAGCTGTAGGAGAATGAGTGATGAAACATACCTACATTTTTTTAAAAAACCGCTTTGTCGGAAAGGGCTTCATGGCAATGCAGTTTGAGTCTGCAAAGGGCTGGACTGCTGGGGAGGTCACGGCTTTGTCATGTGATGGCATTTCTGTCAAGGGAGACCTCCTAGTGAAGAGGTACCAGCACCATACAGACACACATGCACGCACGCGTGCACACACACGTACACACACATCCTGCAACATGGCTGGCGTTACCTGGTGCTATGGGAACGCCATGGCTGGCGTGCGTGTTACCTGGAAGCCCTGGCATGATTTCCATCACTGTTTCTTGAATTTATGGCACCCTTATGGCATAGAATTAGCTTTATTTTGCATATTAAGAGATTTAGAGCCAGTAAGCTTCATGAATTAGGGACAGCTTAGGAGAAAAGGGCAAGCTCCATAGGGACACACATGCAAAGGTGTTCAGGCAACTACAGAGAAGCTGAGTCTTTTTGGAGCCTAGATAACATCTGACTGTTATAATTCACTCTTGACAGCCTCACCAAAAAGGCTAAGGACTTAAGAAATGTGGAAAATAAACTGTTCTTCCCCCATTTTAGAGATCTCCAAAGCTGAGATGAAGCCTTTTGGAAGGGCAGATGTTTATACTGCTGTGTGTGTTTTATTAAGACTTTTCAGTACTTATATTTTTCACAACAGCAATGTGTCTTCAAAGAAAAGACCATCAACTATCTGCAAATGACTTAGTGGCTTGTTCAAAAAAAAAATTACAATTTTTCTGATGTTGCAAAGAGAAACACTGCTTTGGAACAATGGCTTGTCATTACAGATCTATATGACATGCTGCCCACTTGGCTGCTACAGATATCAAACAGTTCTGAGCATTTATTGTGTATCTTTTCAAAGGCTATCTCGTTCATTAACCCTTTGTATTCCTTTAGTTGTGTTAATAACCTGCTTATTGTGGCCCTTCTCCATCTCCTCTTATGCTATGGTAACATCTGCTGGTGGAATAGCCTCTACTACAGTAAATGACCCTCAAATACCCAACAACCAGTAAGAAACTTCAGAGTCAGTTTAGTAAGCTGCTTTAAAATAATAGTTCTAGGAAATGCTTTTACTTGGTGTAGATTTCAAATAAGAAATTAGTTCAGATCATACAAATAAACAAGAAGGAAGAAAGGTCAGCATGTTCCAGCAGAGGAGCAGAATTTATTTCACCATCCTCAAAGTTATAATAATATTCAGGGTTTCAGAGATTTTTCTGATCAAATATTAAAACTCTGCATACTACAAAGCAGGGTTGGCAAATGTTTGTATTTTGTACAGGAGCAAGGCCAGAGAGCTGGGTGAGAGTGACATGGTAGTGCTGGAGGTGAGCAGTGGTAAAAGCAAATTAATTTATATTGAAACACCTGGTTTTCTCTTTCTTACAATTATGCTGTTCTAGAAGGGGATGCTCACAGAAACCAGTTTATGGATATAGGTGTGTCAGTATGAAATCTAGATTTCTTACATCTAAAATTCAGAGGTCTGTCTACTTAGGACGCAAAGGGCTGTGTTCAGGTCAGCCACCTATGGGCAAGATGAACATCTATGGATACATCAAACTATGTAAAAATAGAGCGATCACAAAGGTCCCTTCACCAGACCTTATTTCAAGCAAACGAGTGTCCCTAGGAACAAACCAGTATGAAGGAGAAGTGATTTCTTGCCATTATGCAGACCCCTTTTCTGGGCATGGGGCGGCTGGGCTGGAGACTCACCTCTCCCAATTTTCTTTGCGTAGGCTTTTCTGTCAGCAGGACTGATGTGATGTCAGACATCTCCTTCATACATCAGCACCAGGGACTCTTAATGCAATGGTTATTTCCTTTCCTCTCCTCTGGATCAGACCCTCCAGACCTCTGGTGCATCTTGAAGTCCTCAGAGGATTATTTCCCACTGTCTCCCTGCAAGTTTTGAATGAGATGGAAATAGAAGGGAACCAGTTTTATATGTTACAGAAATGACCAAGGAAACGGCTTTCATATGTGCGCAGGGGCTCAGGCTGTAAAGACTGATTTGGTGCTATCTCCCAACCTCAGGTGTGGGTGGTTTTTCAGCAGAGAGGTGAGGCAGGAGAAACTCAACAAACTCATCTGAGTTTTCTCTAGTTCAAGCATTCCTTGTCAGGACTTACTGAGGAAAAAAAAAATATTAAAAGAGCAAAAGCAGGAAAGGGCCATTTGGCTTATCTTGTTCACTTCCTGAAATCCAAACAAACTTTCAAAAAAATCCATATCACACCCTATCCATTCACCCTGTTTCCCTGCACTGACGATGGGAGAGTCTAGACAAATCTGGGCTTTGGGAAACCTTTGGAACTTTTTCTGAAAATAGGTTCCAAATACTTTGTTAAAGGCTTCTAACACGTTGAAAAACACTAGCTGGGGGGTTGAGGGAGGTTTTTTGGTTTTATTTATTTGTTTTCACTCTAAGCACCATTGCCAAGAGCACAGGAGAGACGGGCTGGGAGGTCTGCGCCAGCGAGCAATTACTCACACGAGGCAGTCTCGGTGACTTCCTTGGGACACCATTTGCCAGCAGTGACTCAGCCAGTATCAACAAAAGTCAAAAGCCAGCTCCGGCTGGATGTGACAGCCCCCATGGCCCTTCCACACCAGGTGCCTTGGGAGAGCTTCTGCCCTTATACCTCTCACTCCAGGTGCAGGAGCATGGTTTTCCAGGGTCTACCTGCCTGGCCTTCCTCGGGCTGTGCCCTGTGGGTCTTTGTTCACTGTGAAGTCCATCTTTGCGGCTCCTCTTTTTGGCAGATTTCTGGTCCCCGGGGTGAGAAGCAGCAGGCCCTCCCTCACTCCCATGCCTGGTTTGCACCACCGGGAAGCCAGGTCTGCAGGCGTATGCAGGAACTTCATTTCGAATGAGGTGCCTAAAAGCCTGTGTGCATCTGGGCTTTGCTCTCTGTTGACCCAGGGTGTATATTAACTAGTGCCTGGCAGTTTCTAGACTGGTGAAAATCCAATTCTTCTTTACAAGTCAGATTAAACATGAAAAAAAAAAAAAAAGAAAGAAGAGCAGCAGTGGAGACATCTACTGCAATATTGGCGAGGGGAATCTCCTCAGAGCATACACCCACCTCCTTTCCCTTCTCACTCCTCCGGCCTTCTGCTACGGTTGCCAGCTAATAAATATATTCCCCTTTTCTTGAATTCTGCCCTTTGCAAATATTCTGTTCTTTCTCATGTCCTGATGGAAGAAATGCTCCAGAAATGAGCCAGTCTCCCTGGTTGTCCTGGAAAACACATAGCTGCTAACCTTCTGCCATAAAATAGAAGCAAGCAAGGCAGTCACTTCCATTGATGGAGATTTAATTGACAATTCGTTGAGCTAAGTGATGAAAGTTGGGAGCCTTCATCATAGATTTGACTTCTCTATGTCTTAAGCCTTTCTTGTAAGGACCAGAGAATAGACACGTTCAATTTCTAGCTGGTCTTTATCTAATCAATATCTTTGCTTAAATGCAACAAAAATATATAGGAGGATTTCAGAACACTTTTACTACTTGTCTTGACTTTTTAGTTTCATTTTAAACAGTCCACAAATCCTGATGCTGTTGGACTTTTTTTTACTAGCTCCATAAGGCAATTAACACCCTCAGAAAATTAGAACAGCTGTCAGGAAAAAATCAAGGAGTAATTCTTCTGGGAAACAACTAAGGATTTTAGGGAAAATTTCACCAGAAAGGTAACATGAAGGAAGCTTTGGCCATTTCCCAGCTAATATGAAAATCAACAATCACAACGCCACGTTGCGAGATCCTGAAGTAGCCTGACTCCTTCTTTTATGTTATTTAGCGGAGGCTGGATGGCTTTGGGAAAAAGTTAGCTCACATGTTCCCCTGGAATACAGGCTGGGCTTTGGGAAAGTGTGGGAAATGCATGTAAATGTTTTTCACACACTTCAGCATATCTTATATTTCGAAGTGGAAGAAGAGAGAGTGAAACTAGGGGGAGCGAACAGGTTTTGGTGGATCTGTGCTTCTCAGATATCCAAAGCCAAGACATCCTGGGGAACTTGTAAGGAATCTCTTTCTCCAATGAAACAAGGACCAGTCTCTAGTTTCACCATGCGAAGTAACAAATTTGGCTAATCACCTGAAAGTTTGGATGAAACTGTTAATAAATTAAGCCTAAGAAGCAGCCAAAATTCATGTCTTGCTGCTAAAATCTGTATTTGATTGAAAAATCCTGTGGTTTGAAAGATAAAGGAATTCTATGCAAGTTTTATGTTGTTCTTTGGAACAGCACTTAATTGCCTTTTCAGGAGAGGGTCTTCTGTGACCTGCCGTGTGCTGGGGCAGAGTGGAGGGGGAAGCGCAGACCTCCCCATCCTTTCCGACCGCTCCTCTCCTGGCTCATGCCCTGTCACTTTTTCATTAGCAAGCTGCGGGGCCTGAGTGGACCATGCCTCATTTCAGAAAGAGGAAAACAAATCCAAGGCTCTGAGCCAGTTTCTAGGGTTTGACAGGCATAAATAGTCCTGGAAATGCCTGGAACTTAACTGCCTCCTAAGAAGGGAAAAAAAATTTAAAAAAAATCAAAGCTCAAATCCATCCTATAAATTGCAGCACTAGTACAGAACTTACTTAAAATTTCAAATTTGTGGTCCTCGTGTTTAAAAAGAGGATGTGTTTCATCAGCGAAAAATATAGGAGATTATTTTTCAGAGATTACACCTTGTAATATATTCTTGACAGGAATAGAGATAGAATTGTAAAACAGAGCAGTCCAATACAAACTGTGGTCTCCAAAAAAACTGAATCCCCAAATATTACACCGTGGGCCTTTCTACTTTCCTGGCCAACAATCTCTTTAGATGGATTAGCTTCTGAATGCCCTTCACCTGATAACAGAGATTTGTCTAGGTAAATCTCACTGAATACCACAGAGACAGAAGTACCTTTTGGTAGCTAAAAAAAGAGTGTGGAGGAAAAGAGGAAAACCAAATTTTTGAAAGTTGGCAGAGGCAATCTGCCCCCTTCTGTAGACTACCACTTCTCACCTCTGAGCCAATCCTGTTGCACAGATATGACCAACCAAAAAAGGTCAGGGTGACAGAGCTTTAACTTTGAGATAAAGGGAGACACTGGTGTTATGTTTTGCTGTTTTCTTTGGTTTCTTTGTTGAGAGGGTGGGTTTTTTTGTTCCTCCTAGTCTGAGCTCCAGTGATCCATCCATCTCTAAATGCTGACACTTTAACCTCATACAAATCCCCCTGCCTAGCTTTCTGTCTTTTCCATTTTCAGTTCAGATTTCCCTTGTGGACTTGCAATTCACTCTCAGATCATTAATATCCATTGCTGGCAAATCCCTCTCGATGTATGGAGCAAGAGCGCTTGCCGCTGACTGATCTTCCTTCACCTCTTACTTCCAGTGAGGAATGCAACCTCAGCTGCCTTTTGACATTTCTGGCTCCTATTTTTCTACCTCTATCATTCGTAGTTGCATAAGGGCCACTTTACCTCAGTTATCAAGGCCCTTTATTTCTGCTGGCTAGTTGCTGATGCTTGCCCATAACCACACTTTTCTAGAGGGCTGGCAGACAGGAGGCAAGACGGACTCAGGCAGCTGAGCACGGGCTTTTCTGACTAACCAGGATGTGGCATAAGCCAAGAAAGTTCCCCCTCTTTCTGAAGAAATAAGGACAGGAGGAAAAAGAAAAAAAAAAAAAAAAGAAAAGAAAAAAAAAGAAGCAGCAATAAAGTCTCAAGACCGATTTAAGTAGAATGAATGGGTCTTTGTTCTCTAGGGCAGGGTTTGCATTTATATTTGCTGTGTTAGCCACGGTCATGATTTAATTGCACATCTTAATGACTTTTGGTGTTTCCCTTAAAGACCCAGAAGCTGGAATCAAGGGAGTCTATAAGGTCCTTTGCATTCATTCAGAGAAAAAGGTAAACCTTAACTTCTGCAACAAAGAGGAAGCAAATTCTCCCCAAAAGGCTCCAAAACCCAAAGGAAAATAAAAGGAAATTGGCATTTGTTGGTTTAAAGAAGTCTCAGGATCTTTAAGCCACTCTCAGGATTTTGGAAGGCGTGATGCTTTGATGCTCAAAATTGACAATGCTGCCTTTATGTTGAATGTGCCACCACGCATGAGTTTGCTCAAGAAACTAAAGAGTAAGGACTCCCTCCATCTGCTTCGTCAGCTCTTTCAGCTTGTTTCTTATTCTCTTGGTTCAAGAGGTGGCAAAGAGAGACGACACTGCCCGTCTCAGCTTTGCTGCCTTTGAAGTTGTCCAACCCTCATGCCTGTGCTAGTTAGACACCCATGACATCTCACCGCTTACAAGAAAGCTGGTGTCAGCACATGCTGTACAGTGTGGAGCTTTTTTGTTATTTAATTGGGAATACGTGAACACGGGTTGGGGTTCTCAGGAGAATGAGGCCAATGGCTGATCTCTCACTGTCCTGGGGTGAGAACCTTCCCTGCAAACCAGTGCAACTGAAGGCCCTGACCCTGTCCAGTGAAATCACCAGTAACATTGCCATGACTTCAGAGGTGATTGCCATGGCAGGAAGCAGAGTGGGATGATTCGTGTCCTCCACCTTCTGCTATCTCATTTTGCATATTTGTAACAACCTGCTTTCTGCAGCCTTTTGCCCTCCTTTACCCATTTTATCCTCTAATAGATTCATCGCTGACTGACTGGTTGCTGGGACTCACGTTCACTTTTTTCGAGGGAGCTAGCCCCATTCCCTGTCTATGCCGGGGATTTATGCAGGCAGCACGAGCTGCAGCTGGGGTAAGCACCAGAGACTTGAGTTGAAGCTCTACCACAGAAAGTGCTGGCTGGTTCACCAAGATGCAGGCAAGCTGGCTGCGGACATGAGGAGCTTCACCCCACCCCTGGCTGTTCTTTATCTTCCCTCTGCCAGAGCTGCTTTTCAAGTGTTTATTTGCTCTCTGTCAGCAGGAGCCAGGTGAGCAATGATCTACCGCCTGAGCTCAGTTTTTGCTTGGGAAAGGCTGGGGAATGCTCACACTAGCGGTGAAGCAGCACACCTGGGTGGCTGGGTTTGTGACAGTATGGATGGGTGGTGGCCAGCAGCTGGGGACTCGTTTAGACAGGACTCAAGTGGACATGTGTGACCAAGCCTGGAACAGGAGTGGACTCCAGTCAAGCCACTTTGCGCCTCTGCTCTCCTTGCTGCCTTTGGCTTGCTTGTCTGCTTGGACTGTAAACTGTGCAGGCAAGGGACTCTGTCTTAACTATGGGTTGGAAGACAAAAATGAATGATAGCAGATGAATTTTGTCTCAGTTCTTTTAGAATCGTAGAATATAATCATAGAATTGTTTTGATTTGAAAATACCTTTAAGATCATTTAGGTCTTACTTTTAAACATTCTGCTAAACCCTCAAGAGCATTTTTTTCCTCACTGGCAGGTATCATCCTGTTGGAGTTCCTCACTCCTACTCCTGTCACCATCATGTGCTTACAGTGAGCCAGATTTCTGATTTTGCTTACGGCTGGATTATGCCTACCTTGATCCCTTACTAGCTGTGAAAGTTTTCCTTCCCTCGGCCCTCACAAACAAGGGTCTTGATTTACTTCGTATTTCCATAACAAGGCTTCTCTGTTGACCCTATTGGTTTCTTGCAGGTCATAGACTTAAGTTAGTGACCTAACAACCAGTGAGGCTAATGGCGATCAAGAATGTGGAAACAGGCAACAGGGGAATGAGTAGGAAGGTCTCCTTCTATGACAAAGTGTTCTGCTTAGTTGATGTGCGAAAAGCTGTGGATGTTGTCTACCTAGAATTCAGCAAAGCCTTTGACACCCTTTCCCACAGCACTCTCCTGCAGAAACTGGCTGCTCACGGCTTGGACAGGCACACACTTTGTTGGGTTAAAAACTGGCTGGATGGCCAGGCCCAAAGTGTTGTGAATGGAGTTAAATCCAGTTGGCGACCGGTCACAAACGGTGTTCTCCAAAGCTTGGTATTGGGGCCAGGTCTCTTTAATATCTTTATCAATGATCTGGACGAGGGGATAGAGTGCACCCTCAGTAAGCCTGCAGATGACACCAAATTGGAAGGCAGTATCAGTCTGCTCGAGGGTAGGAAGTCTCTTCAGAGAGATCTGGACAGGTTGGATTGATGGGTCCAGGCCAACTTTATGAGGTTTAACAAGGCCAAGTGCCGGGTCCTGAACTTGGGTGACAAAAACCCCAGGTAGTGCTACAGGCAAGCATGGCTGGAAAGCTGCCCAGCAGAAAAGGACCTCGGGGTGCTGGTCCACAGCTGGCTGAACATGAGCCAGCAGTGTGCCCAGGTGGCCAAGAAAGCCAACAGCATCCTGGCCTGTATCAGGAATAGTGTAGCCAGCAGGAGCAGGGAGGTGATCGTCCCCCTGTACTCAGCCCTGGTGAGGCCGCACCTCGAGTACTGTGTCCAGTTTTGGGCCCCTCACCACAAGAAAGACATCGAGACCCTGGAGCGTGTCCAGAGAAGGGCACAGTGAAACTGGTGAAGGGTCTGGAGCATAGGTCTGATGAGGAACGGCTGAGGGAACTGGGGTTGTTTAGTCTGGAGAAGAGGAGGATGAGGAGAGACCTTATCGCTCTTTACAACTCCCTCAAAGGAGGTTGTGATGAGGTGGGTGTTGGCCTCTTCTCCCAAGTAACAAGCAATAGGACAAGAGGAAATGGCCTCAGGTTGTGACAGGGGAGGTTCAGGCTGGATATTAGGAAAAATTTCTTTACCAAAAGGGTTGTCAAGCATTAAGACAGGCTGGCCAGGGATGTGGTAGAATCATAGTCCCTGGAGGTATTTAAAAGATGTGTAGACGCGGTGCTTAGGGACATTGTTTAGTGGTGGACTTGGCAGTGCTAGATTAATGGTTGGATTTGATGATCTTAAGGGTCTTTTCAACCTAGGCAGTTCTGTGATTCTATGACTCCATGCTTCTGTTATACCTGACACCGAGGTGACAGATACTGGTATGCTGTGTTGTATTGCAGTGCCTACAGTATGAGAGTGGCCTCGGAAAACCAACATATACATACAAAAGAGACTCATGAGAATGATCCAAATGTTTTTTGGTGAAAGGTAGGAGAGAACAACCCTACTTACCTTAAAGAGAAGGTCAAGGGGTGTTTCGGACAGTCACTCTACAAGTATTTTGATGAGGAGTAGACATTTGCTAGCACAGATTTGTTCAGCCTGCCAAATGTGAAGCAAGAGATTGGCTAGAAGGTAAACAAAATCAGACAAGAAGTAAAATTATTTTTTTTACATGTGTTATAGTTCAAAAAGAAATTAATTACTGGAGGTCTTATGTCACCTAATGTACTGAATGTCAGACAAGTCCATCACAGAGGTCTTTCTGATATTATAATTTCTGGTTCTATTATGCGAATAATCATTCAGCTTTCACACAAATAGAGAAAGAGATAATATATGGAACCTGAGATCTCCATTCTTGTCCTTTCTCTCAGGACAGTGACAGGACTTCTGTGCACAGAGCAAAGGCAGGACAGGTGTTTGAGTACAGAAAGGACCAACCCTGGTGGTTGCCTAATGCCCTCACATCCCATTCAGGCCAGCAGAAGAGTACTCATTGTCTGACTTAATCTGTTTAACTTCCTGCGGAATCTCTTTCTCAACAGACACACCATATGGTGTGGAGATTTCTAACAGGAGTGTACAAGTTTCTTCTGGCTTTTTCTACACATGTCAGCTGATTTACATGCAAATCCTAAATCACATCTATTTGCTCTTCACGTTCTGCAGAGGACCCCAAGCAGTGTTATTACTGAAGGGAGAATGGCGTAAGATGGCAGTAAGAAGCACTACCAGCCTCACCATTCATTTCCCCACATTCACCTTGGCCAGTCTCTCTGTTGCACAAGCTCTCTGATCCTTTTCTGATATCATACCGCAGGCACGTCCCTGGGTCCTTCTACACGGTGTGCTAAGAACGGGCTTAGGGTGGGGAGAGGTTAAAAGCTGTATTTAGCACAGTTTGTGCCCAAAAATATATAGTGTTGTATTAGTCAGAGATATTTCAAAGGTCACCTGCCTCCACATGCATGGACTGGCAAGGTGGTCCCTAACTGGGGTTTGGGAGTGCCACAGCACTACGTACCCCAGTGAGCACTGGCACTTTTGTATGTAACTTGGCTTTCCAAAGCAGCCCCTCAACAGAGAGATGGAAGGGACCATTTTATTAAATAAGGAACAACGATGCTGACCTCTCGTGGCCATACTAGCCGTTTGCAGAACGGTATCACAAGTGGCATCTTTGCGCATCAGCTGTACACAGCTACCGGGCTCAGCTGGGTACCAGTAGGACTGAGGGTCCCTGGCTCTGGGGAGGAGGCACAAAGGGAACTGGCACCTGACCCACACACCCCACACATTTGCTTGCCTGCTGAACAGTGGCCTATCTGGAGGAGAGCGATCAGGGAGCACGGCCAAGTGCTGCTGAAGCTGAACGTACAAGTGCAATGGAACAGCAATAAGAAAAAAACATTGGGACAAGAGGTTATAACAAGATACAATTCTAACATGAGCTGATGTAAAATACACTACAGAAATTTTTCTTGGTCATTGCATCGGGTTTGCATGGCAAGGGGTAGCAGGGGAGCTACACAGGTGGCTTCTGTGAGAAACTGCCAGAATGGCAATCCCCCATGTCCGACAGCGCCAATGCCAGCTCGCTCCAAGATGGACCCACCGCTGGCCAAAGCCAAGCCCATCAACGATGATGGTAGTGCCTCTGTGATAACAGAGTTAAGCAAGAGGAAAACCTGCTGGAGGAACAGCAGCAGAGAGAGGAGTGAGAAGATGTGAGAGGAACAGCTCTGCAGACACAAAGGTCAGTGCAAAAGGAGGGGGAGGAGGTGCTCCAGACACCAGAGCAGAGATTCCCCTGCAGCCCCTGGAGAAGACCATGGTGGGGCAGGCTGTCCCGCTGCAGCCCACGAAGGGTGATGGTGGAACAGAGATTCCACCTGCAGCCTGAGAAGGACCCCACGTCAGAGCAGGTGGATGCACCCGAAGGAGGATGCGACCCTGTGGGAAGCCACGCTGGAGCAGGTTTGCTGGCAGGACTTGTGACCCTGTGGAGGACCCACACTGGAGCAGTCTGCTTCTGAAGGTCTGCACCCCATGGGAGGGTCCCATACTGGAGCAGTCTGCTTCTGAAGGTCTGCACCCCATGGAAGGGAACCACGCTGGAGCAGTTCATGAAGAACTGCAGCCCGTGGGAAGGACTCACATTGGAGAAGTTGGTAGAGGACTGTCTCCTGTGAGAGGGACCCCATGCTGGAGCAGGGGAAGGATGTGAGGAGTCCTCCCCCTGAGGAGGAAGGAGTAATCATGTGATGAACTGGCCACAACTCCCATTCCCCACTCCCCTGTGCTGCTGGGGAGGAGGAGGGAGAGAAATCAGGAGTGAAATTAAGTCTGGGAAGCAGAGAAGGGGAGGGGGCGGTGTTTTAAGATTTGGGTTTGTTTCTTGTTATCTTACTCTGAGTTGATTGGCAACAAGTTAAATTAATATTCCCCAAGCTGAGTCTGTTTTGCCCATGACAGTAACTGGTGAGTGATCTCTCCCTGCTCTTACCTCGACCCAGGAGCCTTTCACCATATTTTCTCTCCCCTGCCCAGCCGAGGACGGACAGTGACAGAGCGGCTTTGGTGGGTACCTGGCCTCCAGCCAGGTTCAAGCCATCACAGGCGTTTATATGTTGCAGTGCCACCCAAACAACAAACTGCAGCTTTGTGACACGCCACGTTTTTAATTCACTTCTGAACTTTGCTTTTTTCTCTGAGTACTAATGCTTGTGGGACTAAGTCTAACGTTTCAGGCCCTCTGAATATCTCTTAGACAGCATTTTCTCTGGGGAAGAAAAAAAAAAAAAGACCTCCTACAATTAGAAAGCTTCTTCCAGTCCCTGAAACATGGGCATCAGCAGAGAGTAAGAACAGAGTAGATGAAAGCTCCTCGCAATGGATATTCCTTAAGCCTGCGCAAGTGAACCATAACAAAAAATAAAGCTAAAAGCAAAATGAAGAAATTTAGCGGATGTCGGTGCCAGTTAAATAGCTCCTTGCAGCAGTCTGGTGGTTTGGCTTACTCAAGTGTTATCCACCGAGTGAGCTTTGTCGGTGAGGGATCAGAAGCCCGTTCTGAACCGCCTGACAAAGCAGAGGGGTACCAAGTGGTAGGTGACATGGTGCCGCAGTGGGCACGCTCAGCTGCTACATTGATGCCATCACACTTTCATGAGGTAAGACTCTGTCACCTGTCTCTAAATCATCTCCAACTCCCGAAACCACACAGTCTGAAATGGGGTTGATATATTCAACGACCAGAACGGGAGGGGTCTTGGTACCCTTTCTGTGAAAATATTCAAGTTTCTGGAGGACTGAGGTCACCTCTAAGGTCACTTGCCATGACCTGTTTTCAGTGGTCAGACATCTTACCTACATATGTTGTGGAGACAACCGAAGAGTTTATGAAACAGTGACTGGACATCTAAAGCAAAGCGGGGACGTGCATTCAAATGAGACAGTGAGGAGCGGGTGGCTCTGGAAAAGGATGACTTCCACCTTCTCTTCCTCATCCCTGCCATGGTGACAGCTTTGTGCCCACAATAGCTGACAGTATGTTGTGCCTGGCGACAGCTTCACATCTGATTTGTTGGTGGCAGTGCAGGCGTTTGTTGTGTGCCCATTGGTGATGGGTGCGAACTGGGAGCCTGAGGGTGGACACGGCCAGCTCAGCCCAGGAGCAGTGGGGCTGCCAGGGGTGGTGGCCTGGCTGCTGCACCCAGAAGAACCTGAAAACTGTGACTCACAGCGAACCTTCCAGCACTGCCTCCCTCTGCAGTCAGTCCCATCACCAGCAGTGGGGTCAGACCCCCACACACTGGACTCCCTGCCAAGGTTTTCATTGATTTAGGACCTGGTCCAAAGAGGGTAAAGGTGTTCCTCGCTTTCTGCAAGCTTTATAGTAGGCCCTCAAATGGCTTAACCTGGAGCTGGGAGAGCTTGGTCCTGCCTGGGGCCAGGCATCGTTGCTTCTCCCTGCAGTGACCCACAGCCAAGGGGTGTCTGGCCCCTCGCCCTCATACACATCGCCAGCCTGCACTCCGAGTACAAGATGCCTTAGCTCCCAGATGAATACCTGCTGTATGCAAGAGATGTGAGTCACCCCTGATGAAGTGATTTCCCACCCCCCTCCTTTTTTTTTTTCAATGAGGAGGCTTCAAGAGAGGAATTTGGAAATCTCCAGTCCCTTTCCAAAAGCTTTCATTAAAACTGCCCATAAAAGCAGTCTCTGGAAACTTTAGGAGGCCTTTAAGAAAAAAAAAAAATTAAAATTAAAATTCAGTTTTATTGAACAAATGGGCAGCACTGAAAATATTCAGAAAACTAAAATTAATTTGAAAATAATTAAAAATAAGAGAAGCTTAGTGTATGTTTCCAAGTTCTGGGTAATATTAAAGGAGCATTAAAAAATTGCAAAGGAAATTTACTGTGAGCAGGTGTTTGAAATAATTGGGGGAGAAAAAGGGTTGACTATTAATTAATGAAGAATTATGAATGTCCCTTGTTGGATTTTTTTCCTGTAGTCAACATATTTTTAACCACATGAACTTAGCGAACACATTTTAAAAGTGTGGACTTGCTTTACAGACGCATACAGGGAGCTGAGTGTTATTCTATCCCCATTTATTTTATTTTCACCAGCGGCATGCCTGTAGCAGGAGCTGTTGAGAGGACCAAGGTACTATGGCAAAGTCTTCCTCATCAGCTATAAAGCACAGACGTTGATATTTTCAGGAAAAAAACTTCTACGCCAGGGTCCAAGGCATTGAAAACTAAAACACAGCGACTGGCTTCAAGAAAGGCAAATAAAGACAAAATGGATAAGGCCTGGTCATGCACGGGAACTCCCTCTGGGGTTTCACCCCAAAAGACTGTTGGACACCAGCTGAAGTCATCAGGGCCCCGTGCAGACGCACGCTGGAGCCTGAGCGCAGGATCAAGATGTGGCCCCGGTACAGCCATGCCCCCAGCAGCGTGGTGCCGCTACCGGCGCTGATCCCGTCAGGGACCCCCCTAGGAGATGTTTTCCAGGAGAAAGGGGAAACAACGCCTTTGTGTGATGGCTCTGCACCCGCCACTCGGGAAGGGAAATCTCGTGCTTACTTGCACGGGAAGGACACCAAGGAAGAGGCTTTGCCTGGGCTAACCACCACAGCACTGCTGAAGGGGTGGGTGGTCCCCGGGCTGCCATGCGCGGGCGTGAAGGGGCAGCAGCTGCATCTCCTGCGCTCAGCTGTTGTAAAAACCTTCTCTGGCCTCGTGACTTCTTCCAGCCCCCCCAGCTCTACCAGGCGTATTGCGATGGCTTATGTTGGCCAGGAGCACTGAGAACCCCAGGGAATGAGTGTAACTCTGGTTGATTTAACTTACAGCTTAATCAGGAGGGTGCCTTGTACGCTTAGGTCTCACACTTGCAAAGCTCAGGCTTGTCAAATACAGGCTGACATTAAATGGGAGCCTTCCAGTGTAAGAAGCCAAAGTTGCTCCTCAAGCATAGTGAATGTCTCCAATGTTGCAACCAGTCACTAATTATGCAGAAAAAGTGCTACTTGCAGAATACAGGCCAGTGACAGTCAGAGGTTGCTTCCCATTTTCTCACCCTGTAGCTTTTTCTCGATTTTTGCTCTTGCTCTTTGTTTTTTCACTAGCCAGCCCAATTTAAAGTTGATTTAACTCTGCAGGAAACATTCCTTCTGATTTCAGGCTGTTTTATTAGTCGGCGAACTCCTAGATGGGGTGAGGTTAAAGTGCATTCCCCAGACAGCAACACTGAATAACAAGCCAACAGTCCGAGTGGGACGATTTAGAGAGAAAAGAGTGACAGCAGGTCCCTTCAGTGACCAAGCAGCAGAAATTTCAGCAATCTCTTCTTTCCTCCCCAGTGACCTGGCCTAAGGACTTGCAGCAAGATTGCAGCCAAGAGGACCTCAGGTCCTAGTTGTTTGCAGAGAGACCTGAGGCTTTCTTACAAAAGGTGAGTACGAGCTGTGAGCCTGAGCCAACCTTCAATTTAGGCGCATTTCTTTCAGTGGAAATGACTCTTCTTTTGTCTTCATGTGTCTAGAGATAGCAGTTGGGAAAAAGGTTGTTTCTTTCTATTACTGGATAGTATAAATAACAGGCACATTAAATAGAGCAAACAAAAACCATGGTGTAAACAAAATCAGCATTTATTCCTCAGTCATCTTTTTACAAGATTGCTTCATGTTTTTTCACAAAAGAGCACGTACCAGAGATACGTGGGTTAATCGACAAACCCAGACATGCAAGCCAAAGTGATATGGTACATGAAAACCCACGCGCTTCATAATTTAGTTCTCATATGCCCGTCATCTAAATTTAAGAGAAGTTGCTGTGGGGTACACAAACGTGCGTTCTGCCGCACGAAAATGCGATCACTAACTCTAGGGAGAGAGCTAAACAACGTATTTACAAAGCGTTATCTCCACCAGCCTTCATCTAAGATTTGAAACAGGTAGTTAGTTGTTCAGCTACCAAGCCTTCACGGAAGGTGAAATAATCTAACGTCCCTAAATGGATTCATGCGGAGTTTAGTTTTGTTCACACAAGGCACAAGGACAAATGTCTATTATCAGTGACGATAAAAGTAGTAGAAGATGCGGCACCCTCCTGGAAGGAGTTTGGAGCATTGGTGCTCATTCATTCGTCACTGCTGGGGGCTTGACACTAAGCAAAACTTCAATCGTTATCACGTATTACGAGTCCACAAGGTAGGAATTGTTCTGCTCACGGGTGGGCCAGGGGAGGGGGAACCTGTTTTCAGGTCTCCATCAGCACAGGAGAGCTGACAAACACTTCTCTCACTCCTGCTGGTGGGGCCATTTTTCTGGAAGAGGCTGTCAGTGATTCGTGATGTCAGCATCAAATTGAAGATGCTAAAATAATACCTCAATTCTTACTGCAGCAATTTAACCACTGCAGAAAAACTGTATCTTGATTGAGATTTCTTAATTGTAAAAAAATTAAGTTTTTTTTCATTTCCACTGGTCAGGACTGGTGCAAAGTAGATTTTTCTGGTGGGGGAAGGGAAGGAGGGGTTAAACTGGGCTCTTGTGCTACTCACATCACAAAAGGCGGACCAAGTACTTCCTTATTTACTTCTGTGGAGCTGCACTGTTATTCCTGGTTGGAATCAAGTTATAGCCGAATTTAGCTTAGGCTTTAACTTTATTCAGCTTCTGACATTAGAAGGAATACGAAAAAGAAATTAAGAAGTACCTTCTGTTGTAATCTCCAGAGCAGATTGTCACAGATTGCCAACAGCTCATGCTGCGAAGGTGCTCGGGGGAGCGACTGGCTGCAGGTGCTCACAAACATGGGTACCACAGTACCGACGCCTTTCTGTGCTAAAGGTTTTTACCCATTTCATAGTCTCCACGATGTTCAACATGTAAAAAGAGTTGGAAAGCCACTAGTGTCCCAGCTTGAGCCAAATTTGCTTGTAATCCTGATGCTAATGTTAGACCCTCTAGTGTATCTTGGGCAAAACTCTCTGAGATTTTCTCTAGCTGAATCTCTCTGCTGCATCTTTAGAAACAGGAAGAACAGCATCCTAATTCTTATAAGCACCAGGTGACAGCTGTCTTTCAGTGCCTGACAAGTAAAGCCGTGCTTTTCTGAGCGCAGTTACAGCTGAGACCCTGGGAAAATCTGTCAGTTACGGACTGCCTTCAGCTTCCAGTGACTTCCCGCAGGTCGTCCCTGCAGAAGAGCCCCTATGTAACTGCTGAAGCTGCCTTTCCAAACAGAAAGCCCTTGTGCCTTTTTGCAGTCCTGCGGGGAGTCTGGCTGCAAACCTGGGGGTCAATGGTGTACACAGACCAAATACTGAGTCTCGTCACTTTGTCCCTTCCACCACAACGGATGTTTCCGTACCGCTCTTGTAGCACCTGTGGCCACCCTGGCTGTCTGTGGGCAAGCAGCCCGATGAAGTACCAACAGCTTGTCCAGGGCCTCTCACACCCAAACCTGCTCTCAGGCACAGCAAAATTCACAGTTTCCAAACGCAATCACTTAAACCGATATGCAACAAAAATGATAATGTGCAAACTCACATAGATGTAGTTGACTTATTAGAACCTAGTCTTATTATTATCTAGCATAAAATAAATAATGATGTGTCAAAACAATAATTTAATATAGCAGTCTCTAGCTCCTAGTCATTACAGAACATATTTAAGGAAAATAGAACCAAAACCAAACTTGTACACACACACCCCCACACACCCCAGCATGCTGCTCAAAGAGCAATGAGACAGAATTAGGAAGCCACTAAAAAGAAGCTGTGTCAAGTTATTCTTTAAGTAAAATTACAACAGCCAGAAAAGATACAAACGTCTCTGGAGAAATTTTTTCTGAGGCACATCGCTATACATGTGATAATTACACAGCAGTAAAATGTTTTTGCCCTTGGTAACGATAATGAGATTGGTAACATGCCTCCCTTTTGACTCCTTACTGCAGAGCTAGAGTCTATGCGGCAGTAACAAGAAGTATGCTTGGGATTTTTTTCTCCTCTGCTGGACACCTGCAGGCCCACGCTTGTGCTTAACCCTGGGCACCAAATGCCACCTTCAGTCACTGTACACACTTGCTCAGTCCAACCTCCTCCAACTGTTCCCACCTCAGCCTCATCCCCACTACAGGAGCTGTTGCGAGGATGAAACAGTGGAGCAGGTTACAGATAAGACTCAGGAGCGTAATCATCACTATCCATGTTAGTAAGAGTGAAAGTTAAATCCCTCCAGTATATTAGCACGCTGCCCTGTTGCACAAGCAAGGGGCTAGTGAGGTGCCCCCTCCTCAGCTCATGCCTTCTGAAAGGGCCTCGCCTCCCAAAGCACCTGAAATACATCAGTTCTTCTACTCTCCCTAATAATTTGCATGTGCACATTTCTCATAGAGTGCTGTTCAGATGAACTCTGTGGATCTGCATAACAGAGGTCATGTTCTGCTGTGGCTCCTGGAGGATTCGTGGCTGGCTCAGCGCAATACACTAACACATGGATGATCTTTATGGCACTAAGCTCTTAATTAACTACTCAGATGTATATGTCCACAAATGATAAATCATCTTGATTCAACTGAGCAACAAAACAGATAAGACTGAAGTCACATTGTTATTTTAGTATAGTTAATAAGATTCAAAATGGCATGCAATTTATTCATATCCATGTAAAATCTACTGCAGGAAAAACCACCCCCCCAACCCAATCCTACAATACTGGCACTAAAGTGCATAATGAAATCTCGTCATTCCGAAGTGGTCTGCTGCATTTTAGTCTGATCATTGAGTTATTTACTGTACAAAAAGCTGCAGTACCTTGAAGGCAGTCAGAACCGGAGTGGGAACTCCAGCCCTAACAGAAAGGTAGCTTTTCTATCTGTTTTGCACAGGAAAACATAAATGGTGACTAAAAATAAGCAGCCCAGTTTCTTTCTAAAAGTCATATGCTCATTGTCTTGCTTTGAGACTGCTTAGCCTTTTCCCAAAGAGACTTCCGTTTCTGCTCGTCGAAGTTTAGTTCAGTTAAGACTACAGATAAGGATTTGAAGGTGGCAGTGCTCTACATGGTATCCTGGTTACAGGGTGATTCATTGTGGGATAGTAGTAATGGGTCTCACATATTTGCAACAACACATCAGTATTTCTGAGATTTCACAGCTGTAAGAAGCCCTACTCATTTACAGGATCAGTCTTAAGAGATCTACTACAACGGCTTTAAAACACTGGATCAAACTGGCTGTAGAAAATATCATGGCCATGATGTCCCATTAATGGGCCCCTCTCATTTCAAAATGAATGCTATCCAGAAAAAAACAAAGGTATGAAAAACAATTCATTGGGTGGTGATGAATAATACTGTTTTTTCTTTATGTTGATCCCCTTTAAAAAAAAGACATAATTTAAATATAAATACATATGAAATGTATAGCTAAATATATAGAGATAGCTATGTTAATATGTAGTTTGATCAGAACTGAATTAATCAAAGAAAATCTAAAGGCACCACAGTATGGCAGCATCATTGAATAAAATACTCACTATCCTTTGCATTTATGTAGTTCTGAAACCAAGCAGTCAGAAAGCCATATACAGCAGGGAATAAGTCTCATCATTTTAACCTCACAGCCTAGGCAACTAAGACTCAGATTCACTTAATGATGAGCCATACTCAAACAATCTCAGGTAAAGAACTCAGCTGTTCTGACTCCCAGTTTTTTATCTAGTTGAGAATCAGAAAGGCTTGGGAGCAAGATAAGAAAAGAAAACTTGGAAAAACAGAGGACTTTCTTTTGGGCCTGTACCCAGAGGTTATAATGACTGACCCTCCTCTTTGCCAATGGTCTTAATCAGTCCTTATTAGCATTAAACAAATTAGCTGGTCTAAAATCACCCTCTGTTAAAATAACTCTGAATTATACTTGTATATTGGAGAACAGAGTCTTCATGGGTACGAATGAATAGTGTCTTGTCTTCTTTCTTGTTTAATTTACAGTGAACAGTAATTCATCAGGCTAAAATATCCTAAAATGTATCACATCACGGTTGCAGCAAATTCACCTACGTGCAAGGAAAGCCTCATTTCTCACTTCCACTGGTGTTACATTAACATGGCTTTAACTTTGGTAGAGCTAATCCTTAGCTCATTTTAGTGTGACAGGAAAAACAAACTTCAGATCTTCTACATAAAGCAGCTTCAAAATGGCTGCAATTTTTTTTTTTAATTATTTGACTTCAGTGTCAAATCAACCTTGGCTACAGATATAACACAGTGACAGACTGCCTTCTGGGCTGAGATGAGAAACAGTCAATTTAACCTGGTAATTTGAACCTTAAGGAGCCTTTGATAAGTAAATGAGGGTGCAAGACAAGATAAAGAAAAATTTGTTATGAATCCAAGCTAATGTAGCACTCCCAGACATGGAGAACATGGTGCTCCAGAAGAAACACCTTCCTGCAACCTGGAGAAATATTTTCCTTCTTTCAACAGCTGAATAGAGAAGAAGCAGCTCAGCAACGCTGGGACTTGTCCTGTAGCTAAAGTGCTGTTGGTCCATTTAGTAGAAGTCTCGGTTACGGCATGGGGGTAAAGCACCAAGACCGCTGATATTTTCAAATCTCTTAGCAGCAGTAACCACACAGCAGCTTTTCTGCAAAATAAACAAAACAAGAATCCAGTTAATTCAGCAGTATACCTTTTTATTTGCTTAAGTGTTCTAGGACAACCACATGGTGGTTTCTTTGTGCATAAGGAAAAGAAAGCAGCGCTGAAGCTTCTTGCTTACAAAGGGTTCTTGCAGCCACCTTATTTGTGAGATGTTTTATACAACGTTAAAAAGACAAGGCCTTTTTGTTAAGTGGAGAAATAGTCCTGGAGGTCTCACTTGAAATGCAGCTACCCTGCTTTTTTTGCCTCTCTTGTCATACAGATCTCAGCATGAAAAGGCATGCTGCAAGCCTCTCCATTTATTTGTGTTACCACTGCAAGCATTTGTAATGCCAGGTCTAAATCAACTGGCACTTGAGTGTATTATTTTGGGTTAAATGTGGTAACCATACTACTTGCCTGATAAAAATAGCTAAAGGGATTCTTTAAAAACAAAGCACTGCTATGACTTTAGATCCACTCATTAAGTAAACTCAAATAAACTCCGAAAAGAAAAACACACGCAGAGGAAATAACACTGCAAAAGCCAAACCCAGGTTTTCCTGCAGGTTAGATCATGGGTAGGTTACTAAGTTACAAAGCTATAAAAGGTTTATTTAAAAATAATTTTGAAGGCTGTTGGACAGTCAATTTATCTCAAAGTTGATTTTGGTTGTAATAGAAAATTGTGTAATACAGTGTTTCTGTATTATTGGGAGAAACACCGTGAGAGTTTTCACCATTTGCTTGCTGTGCAGTTAGTGGCTTGAAATGGGAAATACAGATAAAAACCCTCGTCCTGTAACAGGTCAGGAAAAGCTGGCTGGAAAACCGCTATGTAGAAGCACGCAAGTGAGTGCACCAAAGCTTTATGTAACCTATCCCAGCACCAGCAAAGTGGAGATGAATGCTGAGGATCACAAAGAGATATTCATTCCCGCTGGATCCCCACTACAGAAGTTGATGCTCAGACATTACCATCTTGGGAAGTTATGTGGCTTCAAAGAGCAAGCAGGATATAATAATGGTGCCTCCAGCATACCAGGTGACCTCCAGCGTACCAGAAAAGGCAGCTTCGAGTCCGCAGGATAGCTCATTTAAAGATCGTTAACTTCTGTGTCACGACATTACACTACACTGTATAAAAATCTCTTCTGATTTTACTCAGTCAAAAGAGAACAAAAAATCCAGCCTTTCACAATACTCTCTCCTTCTGGACAAAACCTGTTGCGAACAAAACCCAGTACATCACTTGCTGTACCAAGCACATGATGCCTGATGGCAGCACTAAAAACTTGCTCGTGGCAGAAACTACTTTTATTTTGGCAATCTGGTTGGTTCCCATGACGCACGACTAAAAGGAAGTGGTTTTACACGGTGTGTGTTTTCAGCCCCATTCACATTTTGACCCTCCACTGAGTTTTGCCCAGAGATGCCCCCAGAACCACCGAGTGGTTCCCATGGTCCTTCAGCACAGGCACAAACTTCTGTGGTAACCAGTAAAAGGGGCTGTGGGAATTGGTGTACTGGTTTATGGAGATACTGTACCGCCTGATGCAGCCTGATTCCAAAGTGGCTGAGTGGGTATGCTTTGGTCAAAGCCCAGAGAAAGAACATGAGAGCAGACTTGAGTCTCCCTGATCCCTGGGGAAGCAACCAAGCCAGTCTGAGAACCACTAATGAAGTGTTTGTTAATGAAAGGGCAAAGACAGGGAGCCAGAAAAAAAGGACAGAGATGCTCTGTCAAAATTCTTTGGGTTGCTACAGGCTAAAAGGGCAGAGAAGTGCCATGTCAGAAGTGGGTCCTCAAAAGTGTGGAGCAGCTTCTTTCAGGGGACACCTCACTTATGTTTCACTACAGTTAGTGGAGTTGCCCTGAGGGTCTGGCCTGTGCCTTCGCTAAAAAGTAATTACTTTTCATATTTCTACCCTTTTTAAACCATACTCCTAACCACAGCATGAAAACCTGAAAGCTTTCAACACTGAAAAATTATTGGGTGAAATCCTGCCCCATGAGAGCCAGTGGGAGCATAACTATTCCCTCTAAAACATCCAGAGTTTGCAGCACATATGGCTTCATATATACGATTTTTTTCCACATTGCTGTGATTTGGTAAAAGTGATAAGGCCAGTTTACATTTTGAATGCTTTCCAAACAACAGCAGGGATGGTGGCAGTGAATACAGTTTGGATCATGCACTTCAGACATTGCAAGCTTTTCGGCTGCCCACTGATCCCTTCCGCAGGGGCTACGGTATTTATGTCTGAAAAAAAACTTGGGACCTGAAACAAACCTTCTTTTTAGCAGCTCTGTCAGAGAGGTTATTGAGCAGGGGGTGCTTGGGACACACCTTTAGCCGCCTTCTAGGGGAAAAGAAAAACAAAAAAACAAAGAAAGATTACATTATTGGAGCATTAATTGAAGATCAGTCACATCTTACATCTGGTTAAGGTAATGGCAAAACACCACAACATCTATATGTTTAGTGAAGCTGTTTTTGTAAAGCACAAGAAGTATGAACAAAAAATACCAGGGGAGGAGCTACAAAGGACAACATGAGTTGTAAGGTTTCTGTTAGGGTTGGGTTTCCCCAGAAGAAAATTTTTGATAGGAAGCAGCACAGCAGGTAAGCAGCCCATGTTCTTGTAGTATTTGGAAAAGATAGCCCGTTCCCCATCCCCACATTACAGAATCAAAGCTTCACTGGAGCCCAACTAAAGGAGTCAAATTACATTCTATGAAACACTCTACAGGGATCCTTACGTCTGAGAAACTCTCTTATTTTTACTGTGTACACACACTTCTAAATCTTCCAACAATCTCATGGGCATTGCTGTTCTGGGAGATTATCACAAAAACTAAATTCCAATGAAAATTATAATAATTCATTTTATTATTCCCCATTTTATACTACTTCTTGTTATCCTTACTCTGTGTAACAGGAACATCTTGCAAGGACAGAGCTGTCAGGACATTACTCAGTCCATCCTGCCCAGAACCGACACCATCTCATCGGCAGAGCTACTACTGCTTTCTTATCATCATGATCTTTGTTCATATTTTATTAATTAATAATATGGCCTCTTAATTCTTAGTGATGGCTGTAGTTCAAAAGGCACCTTGATGTATACATCCCAGGCAATACAGCAGTCATTTTATTTAAGATAAGAATACTTTGCCTGCAAAGGAGGAAGTGAATATTGCACTTCAAATGCTGTTAAAATTCTGAAACCTGTGTAAAATTACCCCTTTGCGAACCACTGAACAGAAAGCTCATCAACAGCGTGAATCTCACAAAGTCACAGACAGAGGAATATTCAAAACGATTTAAAAACTTGTTGATCCTCCAACTCAGCCCAGTGGAAATGTTTGTGTGAACAATCAACTACTACTTTTCTGCTGGCCACTAAGCTGGCTACTCTCGAATGGCAAGAAGGCGCTTAAGTACAAAGATGAGCACTGGCTGAGGTTCCGGGCTCTGTTGGGAAAGATGTGCCTGGGAAAGAGCTAGGATGAAATCTAACAGCAGTCATAGGGGACTTAAGGAGAGCCTGAGACAGTTTTCAAAGCAGGAAGCAGAACCATCCCCAGCTGGAAAACTTTTTTCATATGGTAATTCAGTGGTCATTTTGTAAACAGTCTTGTTTTGCTAAGAAATGGATCCACTCTGCAGCACACAGAAACTGCATGACCATGTATTTCTTCCCAGACATGCGAGAACTGATAAGCAAGTGTGAGCATGCAAATTATAACAGCTAAATAAAAGCAAAGGGGCACACGTGGCTCACAGTGGCAAGAAATACAGCAGCAAGGAGGACTCAAAAACAGGTGAGAAAAATGACAAAGCAAATAGTGATGTGGCAACACAAGAAGGCAACAGCAGATCTACAATGCACAAGGATATTTAAATTTAGGGACCTGGAGTCTGCAGTGGAGCTTGTGGTCTGATAACCATGGGTGTTTTAAGGCAGCAGTTGCACTTATTCTCCAGCTAAAGGAAAACCAGAATGCAATTCAGTGCTTTTCCTAGAAACTTGCAATTCAACAATTATCTCCTACAGGTCATGTGATCTGCCATCACATAATGCTGTCATTTCAGGACACTATGCCAGATGGCAGCTAATCCATAAAGTTCAGTTCAGTTTCACAGCAAAAATACATTCAGGTAACTTCAGATCATTTTATGGACATAATGAACAATATCAATGAAGTGGCATTATAATATTCTATGTGGACATAACTCACTTTGATAAGTCACGATAGTTCTGCAATGGAGCAGTACAAGTGACACAACTGTGACATAATGACATGGAACACACACTTGAAAGATACAGGGATTATATACCATTTTTCCTTGATGAGAAGCTTTGAGATGAAATCTTTGGCCTGATCAGAAACACCTCGAAATTCCTCATCTTCAAAATCCCAGCTACAGGACAGGATATTGTTGAGGGTCTCATTGTCATCATCACCCAAGAAAGGAGACAATCCACTGAGGCTAAAGTGAAAAAAAAAAAGAATACTCTCAATCCTCCTGTCTTTTCTCCTTCCTGTACATGATCTCCAGTGTGCCACCTACGACTATTCTGTTACTCCTGGCCTAATTTGCAACACGTTATTGTCTAAGAAAGTCTCCAGAGCATTCCCATTCTCCGTTCTATTTGCATGTTTAAATAATCTCCCTTCTTGCCTAATAAACCAAGCATTACTGTCTTTCATGGTAGGTCATATTTCTAGACCTCTGACCACTATTGCACATACCTACTGAATAGAATAGAATAGAATCATTAAGGTTGGAAGAGACCTCAAGGATCATCCAAGTCCAGCTGTCCCCCCACCACCTATTAACCACTAAACCACATCCTTCAGTACCACGTCTAACCTTTCCTTAAACACCCTCAGGGATGGTGACTCCACCACCTCCCTGGACAACCTGTTCCAATGCCCGACCACCCTTTCCGAGAAGAAATTTCTCCTAATCTCCAACCTGAACCTCCCCTGGCGCAACTTGCAGCCGTTCCCCCTTGTCCTGTCACTAGTTATCTGCGAGAAGCCGCCGACCCCCAGCTCGCCACAACTCCCTTCTGGAAGTCACCAAGCAGTCTACATTATTTGGGAAGTGTGATGTTCAAACCCTCACGAGAAAAGTGCAATGAAACAAAGAACAAGAGTTCATGGTGATTGGAACTGGTGAAAGACTACTGAATACGGAATTTGGAAAGAAGCCTACATTTTCTATTTTGGGTACAGATTTTGTCAACCTTCCAGTATGACAACAAATTTGGATGACTGACACAGTTCAACCTAGAAAAAGCTTACAAAGCAGAGGCTGAATCCTACTCACAGCATATAAGCAATGACTCCTACGCTCCACATGTCTGTAGGAAAGGAGACAAACTCATAATTCACCACTTCAGGAGCAAGAAATTCTGGAGTCCCAAAGTTAACTCGAAGTTTTTCCCTGGGTTTATACCTAGGAAGTGGAAACGTTAACCGAGAACAGAAATTATAGCTCTAGTTAAAGTTGTACTATAAGTTGTTTAGCACTTACAGGGATTTCAGAAGCACACAGGAAATTCAGTAGGAAAACAATGACAGACAGAAGTACAAAGTAAAAATAAATATACCCATATATAGAATGAAAAATGTTTGCAAGTTTTATATCATACTTCAGGGCAAAACCCAACTGCTGTACAAAGGAAGACATTCAGATTTCAAGGACTCCCCAGAGCAGCTGCTATCATCCTTTTGGGACTTCTTCATGTCATAGGTATGGAATTTTTAACCAGTAAATCCTTCACTGAGGTTATGGTACCTAATTAAACTAGAAAGTGATATAACATGGGATATAATGTAACAGTCCTTGATGGTCTCTTACACTCTCTTTTGAAGAATCTTGTAACACTGTAGACGAGGGACCAGACAAGATGTATCACTGGTTTTGGCCATTTTAGCTGTTCTAATCTACTTATGTGCATGCTCAGTCAGAATCAGCCCTCTTTCAAGCTTTTACCTGAAAACAGGCTTCAGAACAAGTCTGTTTTACTCAGCTCCAAACATTCCTTATTAAAAGATATCCTAGGTTAAAAGAGACACATTAAATCTGTCTGAAGAATGGTACAAGACCATTATGTATCTGATATGTCATTGTAGAGATGTTATACTTTTCTTCATTGTTTCCTAATTAATTTACGATTATCAGCAACAACACATGCACATACCTTCTTGCCAATCCAAAATCAATAATTTTTATTTGATTTGCTGCTCGGTTCACACACAAGATATTCTCAGGCTGCCAAGAGAAACCAAAAACACTGAGAAACAAGTATGAAAAACTGGGCTTTTAGCAAACTGTAGGGAGAAAAACACTAAACATACACCAATCATCTCATAAGCACCTTTTGCTTTCCTCCTTGTTCAGATTTCTCTGCATGGGTACCCCCCTCTGCTATCAGGCAGCAGTTAGGGTCATGTGTTCTGTGCCTTGCAACTGTTTTTTATTCTCCTTAGCTTTTCAGTTTGACATAAGGCAGCAGTTCAGATAAAGAACTTGTTAGGGGGAGGGAGACAGAGAATGCAGACTTCCAAAGAGGGTTTCAGGATGCTGGCACTGGGATTTTACAGACCTTAATAAACTGACACTGATTGAAAAAAAAAAAAAAGCAAATAAACAACAACAACAAAACAAAAAAAAAAAAAAAAAAAAAAACCAACCAAAAAAAACCACCACAAAAAAAAAAAAACACCCCACCCACACAAGGAAGAGAGGTTTTGAAGTTTATCTTACAGCTTTAAGTTTCTGAGTTCACAAATGTTCTGGCAGTAACTGTCTGACTGAACACTGATATATTAAGCTTGTCACATCAACTTTATGCTTTTCTCAGATATTTTAGCAAAAGGTAGGATTCACAGGTTTAAACCCCTCTGGATTTTCATAGGGCCAAATGCTGTTCTTCACTTCCCTGGCAGGAATCCATTAACTTCCTAGAATTACTCCAAATTCATACAGAAGGGGCTGAGAACAGAATTTGGCCAATTGTCTTTGAAATGTAAATACCTAAAATACAGTCTCGTATTCACTGCCAGCAGTTTTATAGCTACTCCGTCACTGAGTAGCTCATTGAGTCCTCTTTGAAACAAAACAGACCTCAACACTTAAAACATTAGTTAACCTTTGTCACCATTACTAATTCATTTTACATGTAGGACTTTTAAACACCATAGGACTTTTAAACACCATATGTCCATAGTTTCTGAGGTCCTGGATGATTACGGTCAGGAAGATTTTCTTTCAGTTTCAAGCTTTCTTTTCCCAAACCCACTTGTTACTGACAGCAATATATGAACAAGCAAAACAAAAGGGAGAAGCCATAGCTGGCAAGCGCATGAAAAGAGGTCTCTGGGAAGAATTTCTTGGATTGTATATGTATCTTTTTCTCAGCAGCTTGACCTCATATTAAAACCGGGCCATCTCCATGAACATAACTGATGTGTCCCAAAGAACTGTGCAAACTTCTGCTTGGCAGGTTTCTGGGTAACTGGATGTTTATAAAGAAAGAGAAAAATGAGACTGGCCATTGATTAGCAACTGAAGCAGGTTCCAACAAGCATCTGCTCACTTGCTTAACCACTGCAATAATATATACGTAACAATGTTAAAGATGTACTATACAAACTCAGTTATTACAAGCCAAAACCAACAGTCGTAATAAAAGTCTCACCAAAGAGAAAAACCGTCTTGTGCACTTTTTGTTTCTTTTTGCTTTGTTGCAAAGCTCAGGGATCACTAGAAGGCTTTATAGCCAGTCATAAAACTAAAGACATCATCCTGTTTTATTCCTGCACTAAACGGAGGTAAGAAACAAGTCTATTATTTGGTAAAAGCTTGGGTTAAGGGAGAAAGACCCAGCTCAAATGTACAGTCTAATGAGAAATATCTTTACAGCAGAGGTTTTCTAAGGGGTGACAGTTAACCATTAACAGCCAACCAGATTAAGACTGTGCAAGTAGTGGATTTGTTTTTAAAAAGAAGTGAGGGGACTTTTTGTGTATATAGTTGAATCCTTCAGAGAATTAAGCAAGAATGTGGCAGAGAATCTGCCACCCTTCTCTGAGTTTTCCGCTGCACCAGCAGCTATCGCCTAACCCAACTTAGATGTATTGTTATAACAGCCACCAACTATTTTAATTTCTTTCATTTTACCAAATACATTTTAATGTATTTTCCCTTAAGCTGGCTACCTATTGATGCTTTTTCATGACCACAACAGCGTAGTGTAGTCCTTAGAAAGATGCACAGGGTTTCCACTGATCCTGAATGACCCTTGAATTTAGTTTCACTCGCTCATGCCTTGGTTTCTGCACGGTAAAAAAAGGGGATAATTGCTACCCCATGGCCTCTGTGTAAAACATGTTCAGTGTAATTATATAATATCTGCACAATATCCTGAGATCCAAATATCAAAATTGAAAATAGCAAGATATTTGTAATCAAATACTGGCTTTCTGTAAAATCAGTCTGTGGAATATTCAAGCGCTGTGAGGCTTGATGACATATGACAACAATTCTCATCTAATTTACTTACTCCTGTAGTAATTGAACTGATCTGAATGTGGTTAAAGTACATATATATTGGTCTAAGGAAAGCAGAATAAGGCCCTTTGTTTTTTCTGCCATGGGAATCTGCTAAACTATATGCCCTACCATTAAGAATAAGAATTTTTGCAGCTGTCATTGCACAAAACACACATTTCAATCCTCTACCTTGAGATCCAGATGAAGAATGTACATTTGGTGCATGTACTGAATTCCCTCGCAGATGTGTTTTATGAACAAGATGGTATCCATCTCTGTCAGATTGCAGTTTTCATCAATAATTCGGTCAAATAACTCTCCTCCTTCCACACTGAAGACAAAAAGACAATAAAGTGGGGACCAAGTCCAAATCAAATCTCATGCAGTTAGAGTAATACAGAATTTATGCCACTGACTATTTTAATCATACACAGTCAAGTTCAGTAAGGTGGGTCTACAATATGAGCATGTACTCTCATCTGAACTTTCCAGGAACTGGGTTCTGACGCATACTGGCCTGAACTTCTTCAAGGTCTGAAAGTCCAGTCTCCCATCCATTAATAAGTACAAAAGTCTTGAAATTTGAACCTTATGCTGTCTCGAGTCACCATTTTATACCAGCGAAATTAACAAAGTCACATCAAGACCTGAGACAATGTGCTGAAGAATCTGCATTTAAATCTATCTCCTCCCTCAGAGTTTAAGAGGGACATGATCCAAAATTTCAATTTGAAGCTATCTAAAGTGAACAAACATGACCTCTTCGTTTCTCCTCACATTTCAGAA
Source organism: Psophia crepitans (assembly GCA_013399095.1). Taxonomy (NCBI): domain Eukaryota; kingdom Metazoa; phylum Chordata; class Aves; order Gruiformes; family Psophiidae; genus Psophia; species Psophia crepitans. The sequence goes on from VWZZ01003903.1 coordinate 172,601, forward strand.
TGCCTCCAGCTTACCCATTCATAGCTACACAGACATTTACCTTTCGTGATACACTAACCATGTAGACATAATTCAGATGACTATCTGACAATGTCCAGAATAGCCAAACTCATGTAACTTTGAACCTTCTGCCATGCCTTTCAATGTTTTAGTTACACCTTTTTTGGGTTCCTTAAGACAACATCTGCTTAACTTGACTTTAAGGCAGCTATTTTGTGCCCAATTAGCCTGATAACCCAGGATAAAAAACAGGTTTATCCTTCAGGCACCCAGGATAATGATTAGGTACAACACCTACAGCTGGCTCCTCTTCGGTGTAAGATGTCTTCTCATTTGCCTCACAGAACTGGAGATATTCTGAGAGGTATGTTTCTTAGTTGACACAAATTAAAATTTGAAATTAAAGAGAAGATACATAACACAGGTCTATCTTCAAATGGCACAGTGGCTTTGCAACACCAGGATTGTGGCACATCACTGGAAAATATGCACAAATGGCAGCACGGGAAAAAATATTCTCTTAAATTCCTTTTTTTTTTGCTGTTCCTGAGAACATGTTTCATATGTTCTTTCCACCTGTAAGAAGCTTTATTTCTAATTTCAGGAGAAAGTAAGAGGAAAATGGACAATTCCAGCAAAAGTGTAAAGACAGAAAGGGAAAGAAAAGAACACACTTACTATTCCATGACTAGTACAATGTCATTTTTTGATTCAAAGGCATCATATAACTGGATGAGGTTCACGTGATTCAGCTGGTTCATGACATTGATTTCATTCTTTACTTCATCCTGTAAAGAGTCATGAGTGTTGTTACAGAAGCCTTTTCTTTAAGAAAGCTACATGTAACAGGATGTAGTTTGAATCAGACATCTACATTACTTTCATGTTTTCACTAGTGGCAACCAAACATAGGGTTTTCCTTTGATTGCTCCTGCAGCGGTAGATGTCAAGGCTATAGGAGCTACTAGACTGAACTCAGAGCTCAAGTAGGGGACTCCTTCTAGTAATCAGCTATCTGGGGGGCAAAGGAAGGGGAGAGCCCACATAATCAAGTGGTGGGTTCATCAGGATATAAAGAAACGAGAGAAGCATAGAATCATAAAGGTTGGAAGAGACCTCAAGGATCATCTAGTCCAAGCATCCCCCTACCACCTATTACTCATTAAACCATGTCCCTAAGTACCACGTCCAACCATTCTTTAAACACACCCAGGGATGGTGACTCCACCACCTCTCTGGGCAACCCGTTCCAATGCTTGACCACCCTTCCCGAGAACAAATTTCTCCGAATCTCCAACCTGAACCTCCCCTGGCGCAACTTGTGGCCATTCCCTCTTGTCCTATCACCAGTTATCTGAAAGAAGAGCCCGACCCCAAGCTCGCCACAACTTTCAGGTAGTTGTAGAGAGCAATAAGGTCTCCCCTGAGCCCCCTCTTCTCCAGAGCAAACAATCTTCAGTCTCACTTCAGTGCCTGGTAAAATTATGGAGAAAATTGTGCCAGAAGTTATTGAAAAACACATGAAGGACAACGCAGTCATTGGTCACAGCCCACATGGGTTCATGAGAGGAAGGTCCTGCTGAACCAACTTAATTTCTTTTTATGACAAGATCACCCATCTGGTTGACCAAGGAAGGCCAGTTGATGTTGTCTTTTTAGACTTCAGTAAAACTTTCAATACTGTTTCTCTCAGTGTCCTTCTGGACAAAATGGCCAGCACGCAGCTAGGCAAAAACATAATACGATGGGTGAGTAATGGGCTGGCAGGTTGTGCTCAAAGAGTTATAGTTAATGGAGTTACATCAGGCTGGCAGCCAGTCACTAATGGGGAGCCCCAGGAGTCCATTTTGGGGCCAGTTCTTTTTAACATTTTCATAAACAACTTTGGTGTGGAACTAGAAGGAATCATGAGCAAGTTTGTGGATGATACTAAATTGGGAGGAGCTGTGGACTCCGTTGAGGGTTCTGAGGCCTTGCAGAGAGACCTGGACAAATTAGAAAACTGGGCAATCANTGCGCTGGTGCGGCCTCACCTTGAGTACTGTGTGCAGTTTTGGGTGCCACAGTACAAGACAGACATAAAACTATTAAGTGTCCAAAGGAGTGCAACTAAAATGGTGAAGGGTCTAGAGGGGGAGACGGATGAAGAGAGGCTGAAGTCCCTTGGTAAGAGAAGAGAGGGGAAGGGGGAAGGGGGAAGAGAAGAGAAGGCTGAGGGGAGACCTCATCGCGGCCTACGGCATCCTCACGAGGGGGAGCAAAGGGGCAGGTGCTGATCTCCTCCCTCTGATGACCAGCAACAGAACCCATGGAATGGCGTGAAGCTGAGTCAGGGGAGGTTTAGGCTAGATATCAGAAAAAGGCTCTTCACTGACAGGGTGGTGGGGCACTGCTCCCCAGGGAAGTGGTCACAGCACCAAGCTTGTCAGAGTTCAAGAAGCATCTGGACGATGCTCTCAGTCATCTGCTCTGATTGGGCTGGTCCTGTGTGGAGCCAGAAGTTGGACTTGATGATCCTTATGGGTCCCTTCCAACTCGGGATATTCTATAGTTTGATGATAATTCCAGTTCCCTCAGGCGCTCGTCATAAGACCTGTGCTCCAGCCCCTTCACCAGTTTCGTTGCCCTTCTCTGGAACATGCTGCAGGGCCTCGATGTCTTTCTTGTGGTGAGGGGCCCAAAACTGGACACAGTACTTGAGGTGCGGCCTCACCAGGGCTGAGTACAGGGGGACAATCACCTCCCTGCTCCTACTAGCTACACCATCCCTGACACAAGCCAGGATGCCGTTGGCCTTCTTGGCCACCTGGGCACTGCCGGCTCATGTCCAGGTGAGCATCGACCAACACCCCCAGGTCCTTTTCCTCTGTAGAGCTTTCCAGCCAGCCTGCCCCCAGCCTGTAGCGTTGTCTGGAGTTGTTGTGACTAAAGTGCAGGACCCAGCACTTTGTCATATTGAACCTCACCCCTTTGGCCTCTGCACAATTGCACAATCCTATTGGCAGAATAGGACTTGCTTCAATAACATCAAGCTGTGTAAGAAAAGTCCAGGACAGTCCTCAAAATCTCCCTTTGCAAACAGGGGAGAGAGACTGGTACCCACATTCAGTCCAACTATTTTAGACACACAGTTTAAGATGGGCTGAATCATTCTGTGGTGGTGCCAGTCTTTCTTCATTGACTGTAAGGGGATCATTGGTGATCAGCTTGGCCACAGCTACTCCTTAGCAACCCCGGCTGGCTGAGACAAATCCCACCCTTGAGTGCCATTAATGATACCACCATCACGTAAATGATGCTATGCATCTCTTTCCTGTGAAAGCAAGCCCCGGGTGGCCATGAGGTTTGCAAAACAGGCCAGACTAATTCTTCTCATCTGTATTTGTGTTGATGTCAGGAGCCCAGATCATGACTGCTAGCAGCAACCCTCACAGTGACATCAAGTCATTGCAGCAAAGGCTACAGTGTGTGTGGGAGGGAATACAGTATGTCACAGGCCTGAAAAATGTTTTTACCATTAAAGAAAATACTAATAGAATTAACAGCAGAAAGCAAAAAAGAAAAGGTAAAGAAACACAAATTGATGGAAAGAAAGTTGGAAAGATTAAGATTAAAAAAAAAAAAACAACATGAAAAGATGACTTTGATGAGTTACTAGAAGTTCTGGAGAAGGGAAATAGAACTAGAGCCAATGCTAATCCAACAGGTCCTATGAGTGTGATGACTTGTGAGCCACTTGGCCATGGTCTGTTGTGTAGCCAAAGAACAGTGGTGCGGGATCTACTGGGGAGCAAAAGACTAATATCACACTCTACCAACCTTCTCTTTAGGACCTCTTGCTTTTATAATTTTGGCTGCTAGCTTGAGACCTGTTGCTTTCTCTTCACATTTGTGCACTTGACCAAAACGCCCTCTAGGAAAAAAAAGGAGAAAAAAAAATAATCATCCAGTGGTATGGGTCTCAGCCCTGAATGTAAACTAGGTTATAAGCAACAGAAAATATCCTCCCCTTACTGGGTTCCATTTACATTGCTCTATTGCTGCTGTTTTGTTATGTAGATTAGACTTGCTACTACTCGTGTAGGCACACCAAAATCACACACTGTTCTAGCTGATATTATCCCATTTGTATGATTCACTATAATCACCTCATAACATGCAATGACTAATCCCAGGGAAGTCAACATAATGGAAGGATAACAACTGTCTTATGTGTACAATTGTCCCCTCTCCATCTCATCATTCTCCTCCAAGGGAGGGTTGTGATTTCACAATGAAACAAAGCCTTACCCAAGACCATACTGCCATCAAAAATTACAGTATCACGCTCTCCTAATGTCACCATGAGAGATCAAGTAACCACATAGCGTCTCAGATTAGCCTGCTGTTCTATTGGAAAGCATGCATGTGTTTTCAGGGATGGGACCCACTGAGAGAAAGAAGGCTACATGTCTGTACGTCCTGCTGGCTGCAATGTGAGGTGCAGTACTACAGCATCCTAGGAGCCCTGTCATTAAGCCTGAGGGCAGCTGGCTGACCTAGAGCAATACCAAATAGAAGCCAAGTCTGCTGGTTCCAAAACCTTAAGCCAAAATTCACTCACACAGTAAAATCAGCCTCCTGTTTTCATCTCTATCTAAAGCACTGTTAGAGCTTAGACTTTCGTGACTTCGGCTCTAGTGCGGCATGTTGCTTCCATTCACCTGACGGGGTGCTCGGCTGTAAATTTGTGCCATGCTTTCCATGTTGGTTGGGTTCACCTGACTTACCCTCCCAGGATTTCATTCTTGCTGACGTTATAATAACTGCTGATCCCCACCCTTTTGGCTGAGACAATCCGGTGATCAAATGGTGCTGGTGGAGTTGAACTATCATCTACAAAAGACAAAACAGACAGATAGCATATGAGTGGTCACATGCAGTGCTCGTCCGTCTCATATTTTAGTCCCTCTTTCTCCCAGGTAAGCTCATTTAAGAACTGAGTACACCTACTGTTAGTTTTATAGATAGGTCTTTCTCTGTTATTTAAGAAGGGTCTTATTCCAGGAGCTCTGGCTTAGAAAACAGGGTGTCACTGGGGAATAGAATAGAATAGAATGGAATCATTAAGGTTGGAAGAGACCTCAAGGATCGTCCAGTCCAACCGTCCCCCTACCACCTATTAACCACTAAACCATGTCCTTTAGTACCGGGAGCTATACTCTTAAGATAAGGACTCCTTTATTAAGTTAGCATCTTATGCACAACAGCAGGAAGAGGTAAAGTGAAGACCGATAGACTAAACCAATGTAGTTTCATGGCCACAAAGGGCCCCAGCAATTTGTTTGGAAGGAATTCTGCTTTTTCTCTGATTTTTGGTTTTGTGGGGGTTTTTTCCTTCCCTCGGGGACTGTTAATAGGTGACTATGTACTGTAACTCTCCAGTGGGGTAAGAAGAGAGATGGAGTTCTCTTCTAGGCCCAACTAAAAGAGGCTATTTCCCAGATTTTGCTATTCATAGTGAAGAATTCCCTTCTCTACTGATAGACACAACTTGTCATTCTCCACCTTTAAAGGTGTGGTCGCACCTTTAAAGATCACATTTAGAGCTTGTGCACATGAGGGAGTTTCACCCCAGCAGGCAGCACCTGTGATTTCCAGTACAACTCAGGAGCCAGTGTGGGAGGACACATGCTAACTGTCACCTGCTGCTCTGAAGAATTTCTGTCCTCAAAAAAAGAGGGCAGATAAAAGGTAAAGAGGGGCACAGAGAAGGGATGTGTTCCCAACACCACGCTGCAGCAGCTATGGAGTTTCAGCACAAATGCAGGTCTCTGGTATTGTTGTCCAGGCCTCCACATGCTGGCCCATTCTGCCGTCCTAATGTCAAAATCCCTGCTGGAGACCAGTCCTGCATGCCTAATTTCTGTTTGGATTTTTTGCATTTTGTGACTTCAGTTTCATACCCACGTTGTATTTCATTTGATTGATATTCCCGAGAGTGACCTTTGGCTGACCAAGGTGACAAATACTTCTTCAACTGGTTGGGAGGGCTAGAGCCCCAGCGTTTCAACATGAGCTCTCTGGTTTGGAATGCCGGCTCCCTTTTGTGTGAGGCTTGTTGAGCAATTTTAAAACCGTTCGTTACTCCAGTGAAAATGATTAAAAACACAAACAAAAAAAACCATGACAGCATGTAGCTGGCAGGAACACTGTAGTCATTAATGTAGCAGTAGATTGTCCTTATTCACAGTGAATGTCCATTTTTCCAGGACACCAGCTGTGTACCTAGATTTTTTTTTGACAGTGTTAATAACTTACATGGTCAGGAAGTTAGTTCATGGTCAAGGAATTGTGAAAAGCTGGGGCTTCTGGAAGTTTGCCACCTACTTGGGATTCTGCAAAGTTTGAATTGCATGTCCTTAAGTATGGGCCTTTGCATGTTACAGAGACCCACAAAATGCCAAGAAAACCTATGCCCTAAAGGCAGGATTTGACTCTAACAACACAAACTCCAAGGGATCCACAGCATGTAAGTGACAGAAGAAAACGTCTTTCTGAAAGCTCAGTTCCCAAATGTTACAAAATTTTTGGGCAAGAAAGTGTTCTTTTGAAAAGGCCAGAGTGTCTCTGTAAAACTACGCCTAAGTTTTAGCCTTCAAGATTTTCCCAGTTACAGACCATCTATTTTTCTTTTCCTGTACACCAGAGGGGTTTTCTCCCTATTCAAGAATGACCTGCCATTACAGATCAAAGATGCTTCAAGAGACACACTCTAACCTTGATGTCATCCCTAACAATCTGCCAGAGCTCAGGACAGGTTATGAAGATTTAGTACACTCTCTCTGATTCCCCGTTACAAGAACCTAGCACAAACATTTAATAAATGCTTCCCTTTCTCACATTCCCCCCATTCCCAAAGCAAATAAATTCATCCTGAGTCCTATGCATGCACACGCACACATGTGTATCTTCAAATCCTTCAAGCCATCCTCTCAGGTGTCGCCATCTCATATACAGGGACATGTACTGAAATTCTCAAGCTGGAGGCCTAATATTAGAAATCTCTGCTTCACCCCAGTAAATACTGCTTCAGAGTTTGGTGTCTGAGCACCACGGATCTGACTGTTCAACAGCATCAGTCAGGCTTCTACACAAAAATGTGTATTTCTTTACTTTATAGGCTGCAGTTGTTCTCACTTCGGATTGCAGTGGTAAGAATATGAGCGAGCTGGTTTTGCAGGCTACACCCAGAGCACTGCAGATTTTGTGTTAACTCATGTTCTCAGCACTTCCACAGTTCAATCCATTTTGCTACAGATGATATAATTTCTCCCACCACTCTTATACTTAGGGGTTTTAGCTCTGTTATTAAAACAAGAAGGAAAGAGGATAGTATTAGTGGAGCAGTTGTGGCAGAAGCAAATTAGTTGCAACTAATTTCTGCCAGAAAGGAAGACTCTAAGATGGAAGCAAACAGAACCGTGTTATTTCCCATCAGCTTAGGATGTGGTCTATGAACAACTGCTTCGTATCAGAGCTACCATGCACACCTTTTCCCCCTACTAACTACAATCATGACATCTTTCTGTTCTACAGACGTCTCTCTCCGATCATCACTGTAATACCAGTGGAATCAAATGCTTTGTCTTTAGGAATACTTCCTGTAAGAGCTTCTTTTAGTTTTACATATAGCATCAGCACTTTCTGCATCTAGCCTGCTCTTTTTGTTGTCATCTGTGATTAGATGCTTCATCATTCACTCGATGCTTACTGCTACCACTATGCTCAAATTGGCAGGTCTGCTCAGTGACTGAACTATAATTTCCTGTACCTTTTTCGCAGCCTTTACACCTGCAAGGACAAAACATGGCATTAGAGCAGGGTACACTTAAAGCAGAGCAAATTTAGAAACATAGGTGAAAAATGCCTACACATAAATTGCGCTCAAATAACATTAGGTTATTTTGCTTCATGGTGTAAAACAAACTAGTTTAATGTTCACTTTGAGAAATAAAAATGACCGCTAAGTTAATCATGACAGCAAAATATTTCTCTATTACTGAAATCCTGAGTTCTTCTAAATTTAACATTTGGCTATCAATCTCACCTTTAAAGCAATAGGAGAGCATTGGGATTTCACTCTGTTCATATGGGTTCCCGAGAGCTTACCCTGGTTTATCCCTGAAGGGCTATATATCAATGCAGCAAAGAAAGAATTACAGTAAACAAATTTATCAGTTTAATTGCCTGGGCAAAGTTTCACAGTTTTACATTATCACTTAAGTTAGTATATTTTGCAGCAACTTAACTCCCAGCTGGTACATGGCCTAACTTACCTTGCTTTGCTCATAGGTTATATGATGCTGCAGTATAGAAACGTAACAATGGGAGAATTATCCTTAGAAACAAAGAATAGCCTAACATAATCCCCTTGTTCCTAACCTATTTCCCAAGCAAATAACCAAAGCACACTGCTAGTACCATGTATGGTAGATTATTTGCCTGTCTTTTTTAAGGTATAATTTCAGTTTAGACCTCAGATTAGAGAGAGAAACTCATTTTACACTTCTGTATTGGGCTGGATTTTCACCAATATTTATATTAACCAGCCACTTTGACTTGAAACGACACATTTTTCTAGAGCACTGGTCTTTTAAGATGTGCAGGCCAAGCTTCAGACCTTACCTTCCCTCTAGTGCCTCTTGACCATGGCTTTGTCCTGCCTCATCTTCATTTTGGGAAGGAGCTGGTGGTTCCTCAACTTCTTTTGTACTCTCATCAGCATTTTCCTCCTCTTCATTCTCCTCTTGTCTTTTATCTCCAGACACCTGATGTTCCTCCTTCCTCTCCCCTGGGGACTCATTCTTTATCTCGTGTCCCATTACCCTTTGACAAGCATCATCCACAGCATCATCTTCTTGTTGCTTTTCTGTAGTGAAGGATTTCTGAACAGAGCTTCTCCTGTATTTGAAATGACTTTCAAAAGCCAAACTTTCTCCTTTCTCCTCTGGATCTTCAGTATGAAATTTGGGAGGAGTCATCTGAACCAGAACAGAACTCTCCCTCTCAGCATTTTCTGTGTTGAGTTTAACTTCTTCCTGAGAGCAGGATTGGCTCTTCTGGGTGGCCCCCTCTATAAGTAAACAGATTACCGAGGAATCTGTCACTAATTCTCTGACTATCAGTAACAATATTAAAGCAGGGTTTCACACTTAGTGTAACTTCACTTGCATTTAGAACTAGGGACTTGCTTTCCTTTCCCACTTACAAGCATAAATGTCTCTTAAGCAAGAGCGGACTACTTCTTTAAAACGAGGATACCCTCGGTCACAAACTCTTCCTTTCAGACACAGCACTGGAAAATGTCTTTCTCGTTCAAACTTATTGTCAGCCAAGTCAAAGTTAATAAACTCCTCATGCAAACCCCTTTTTGAGCAGTCTGCCACCACGTGCACAGGCATGTGGAAAGTAGGTTGATGTGGCTTGGATAACTCTCACTCATGATGGTGAGCACACATGTAACCCAAGCAATTTCACTGGAACTGCTCAGGAGAGTATCTGTGCAATTGTATCCTTGGGAACTAGAAACTGTTACGAAAAATAAAATAGTATTCTGACCTGTTGAATCTGGGGGCTTCTTCTCTTTTGTTCCCGTCTCATTCAAATGTGACTTTTCTTTGATGACCTGTGGAGAAGGCAATTGATATATTAGTCAGTGTCTACAGTGTTTGTATATTGTTCCTCATGAAATTGCAGCCTGATTTTTGTTTGGTCAAATCCAAGTAGTCTGTGTTCTAAGTCACGTTTTTCCTGTAAGTGTTGGTCCTTATTTATTCACTACCAAGCTGATCAGATTGGTACCGATGTAAAGCAAGAGAAATGATCTCAGTTGTAATCAACATCAGTGTTGGCATAAATACAGCCCAGAAAAGATCAGGATGGGGCCTCAGGGACTGAAAGAAAAAAACATCCAGAAATGAGCTGTTGCTCTGCACTAGCTTTTGCTGTTAAAAACTAGGTTAGTTAAACCAAAGCCAGTGATCTTTAATATTCTAGTAAAATGTTCAGTAACGGTCTTACTGACAGATTTCAAAAAGCATTTTGCTGTTAATCAACATCTGGTAACAGCATTTTTAATGATCCAATAATTTATTACAGGCTGACCGAAACAGTTACCAGGAATCGGAGCATATAAACCATAGTGTCAGCTTTGTAGCTGTCTCTTATCTACATTTTACAATGTTACAGTGACACCTAGAGGTCCTTTATACCAAACCAGCTCCTCATAAAAACTGCTATTACTGTTACCTTTCTGGTTATTTACTCACATGCCTATGCAGTTTGCTCAGTGTGTTTCTTGTATCGGCAGCTCCTAGGGTTGTAGTAGGACAGTGACCACAGTAAACCATGGTGTCTGCTGCTGCTCTATCATTATTAGCAATAGATCCACAGGATGTGAAAAATGCAGATACCTCCAAATATTTGCCAGAAAGACTACTTCTGGTCTTTGAGCTACCAGCTGACGCAGTGTAATACATATTTCAACAAAATATACAGGGACAGGCACTTCATCTTGAGTGTGTTAATCATGCAAGCAGTCCCACTGCTTATTCTTATTGTACTCTGGGCATGAATCAGTCCCATTACTAAACATTTGTTCTGGTAAGCCCTCTGCATTTTTAATGTCTTTTTTTTGTTTGTTTGTTTTAATTTCATCAGGCTATCTAGAAAATAGGCAATGCGTAGCCGCTATAAACATTGAGTTCAAGGGAAAGGAAACTCCATGAGAAGCAAAAAGAGTTGAGAAAAACTGGATGAAAGTGCATGAAAGGATTTCAGCAGGACTTGTTCAGAAAATCTTGATCTGTGAGGGACAAAGAAACTGTAATATCAGCATAAGAACTGAGACTGACAACTATTTGGGACACAGTTGCTCCCAGGAAGTTGCAAGCTACAGAATGAAAAAGGCCTAAATACAACTAGGTAAGTGCCCTTGAAATATAAATTGGAGCCTTGTTCACACAGAACTTAAATATAAATGTCACGATTCCAGATGGGTCGCAGAGAATCAACCAATGCTCACTCTGTTTTTTTGATGGTGAAAAGCACTAAAAGAAGCAGGGAAAAGCCTTGGACTTTTTCACTCTGCAGTGCGACCGCAATTAGTAATGCAATCGGATTCCTGTAAGTATGTCAACCTCACCGTACCACTGAGGACATCAGCTCTGATCAAATACGGTCAGCTGAGCAAATACCCAGAGAAACGGCCTCCAAGCTCTTTGATGCTTGGGGCCAGGTTTCACTTCTGCATTCAGAATTAATTGCAGGCACACAACGCTTCCTACTAAATATTGCTGCAGTTCGCAGGTGTGAAATACAGAAGCCAGCTTTGGAAAATCCGTCTGGTGGAACACTGGACGACGCCAAATACCTGAAACTGTCAGGATGTTATATAAATTACTGTGGCGTTTATTCAAGGATCATTTCTGATCTGTTACGTTTTAACAGCAGATGAGAAGCTCATACTAATACTCATACTAGGGAAAAAAGAACACAAATGAAACATTCACCGGTATCCTTCAGAATCAATAAATGCAGCTATTTGTAATAAATATAGGGTCAGTAGTGCACTAGAATCAGAAATACAAATACAAGGACTAGATATTGGGCTATTTCTAGGCACGAGCAGCCTTTACATGAGCATGTCGGTTTTCTCCATCTTTTGCTATTTGTAGCAACGTAGGACTTGAACTTGTCAAATCTTGTCCCAGCAATAAAAACACAAACTCCCACTCATTATTTCTCCCCCGTAAAGGGTGGGATTGTGCCAGGTTCTGTGAAGCTGACAGGAGTCACCGCGTCTCTCCCGTCCGGCTGCACCCCACGGGAGGCACGAAGACCTCCGTGCAGCCTGTCAGGGGCACGCACCCCCAGGAGGCCCGAGCCCAGGCAGTCGAGCCAGCTGCTCCGAGAGCCCATGGGCCGTGAGCACCCAGGGCCGGCACGCTCTGCTGAAAAATCTCATCCGAAAGGTGTGGTGGCTTGTTAATGATATCCGTCCCTTCACAACACTCCTCTTCCTTCAGTCTGTTAGCAGTGCCTTCTTAAGGGGCTTTTTAACTTAACCCCTAATGGGATTTTATTTATTTATGTGTTGTTCTTCCCGAACTCTGGTGACATGTGGCTTTTTCCAGTCTGTATTTTCTAAAATTATAAAAATCAGTATTTCTCAGTGGAAATTATGCCCCCACCTTATTTTTCCCCCTTTCTTTAATGACTTGAATACGCATAATGAGGTTAATGGCACTACAGTAATTTTCCCTATTCATACAAGCCAAAAGCTTTCAACGAGGTTTTAATTTTAATTCCACAAAAGATTAAGTATGAAAGGTTGCATTGTGACCCTGCAAAATATACCAAAGTAAAAAGGCATCCTACCTGGCTTGTGTAACTACACAAGTTGCTATTGTATCTTCAAAAATACATCTTCTGGACTTAAACATATTCTTTCATAAAGAGTATTACTATACTCTAAATCATGGACACAGAACAAAAGCCCACGTGATGATAACAGAATAACGCAAGATACTCCAGAGGCTAAAACTACAGCATAGAACAATGGAAAAAAACAACAACAACAAAAAAAACCCCCACAAAAAACCAAAACAAACAAAAAAACCACTTTCAGAAATAATTTAAATTGATTTTAGAAACCTGCAGAAATTAAGCAATAACCAATTATACATATAAATATAATATATTTTAACAGAAATTTCAAATGCAGCAAGAAATTAATGTTTTTATAGACATCTGACTCCTTTTTAATGATCTGTACTTAGTTAAATTCCTCCTTTATACTGTAGCAGTCCTACCTTTGGAATGTTTTCCTAGCTAACTTTCTTTTTTTTTTTTTTATTCACCTAATAAAACTCTTTGATTTTTTTTTTTTTTTCCTACTGCAAAATTTTTTTTAATGAATGGCCTCACAAAGCAGCCCCAACCTTTTCGTTAGAGGTCCTTTATCACCCCACCACTTTTCATTTGATGTCAAGACATTATTCTCAAACTCAATCAGCCGACACTGAGACACAAAACTTTGCACGTGCCTAAACCATATTTCTTTCTTGATGTCTCTTTCTCATGTTCTTAAGATACATTGCAGAGCTTTATTATGGCAAGATATCCTGGTTTTGTGTAAGCCGCGATCACCATCCATTTATCAACATGATTAAATTAGTTGAGCTCCGTAATGAATTAATTTCACTAACAGCCAGAAATCAGCCATGGGCTTTGTCACTTGAGCACGATATGGTGGGTGCTCCCCATATCTCCACGTCAGTACACAGGAGGACTCATTGCATACGATAGAGACATTGGGGCAACAGCATGTGTGGCTTTGCTATCCCCCAAAGCTGGAATCCACACCCTCCTTCCTTTTTGTGTTCCTCTTCAATGCACACCCCTTTTCCCCCCAGCAATGTAAAATATTCAGCAAATGTATTTCTGATACAAACATATAAATGATACAAAAAGTGCAGATGGGAATTCTGCTTTTACTGGCAGGCGATAGATCTTCCATGTCATTATTTTTTGCTACACTACACAGACTGTTGGCACCTTCAGACAAAGATTTTCATTCTTCCATGATCTTTATAGAGCTCCTTGAAATAGATAAATAAATCATTCTTCTGTATAAACCAAACTCAAGCCACAAATATCTTGCAATCACACACAAAAATAACCTCTGACCTGTGAGAATAATGATTTCCCCATTAGGAAATATAAGAGAATTTCTATGTGACCTGCTGCCTTGAAAATACATTGGTAGGGAGATAACAACCTCCGTGCAAAGACAGACACTAAATACTGAAAAATCCCTTGGAATAACACCATCCTAGATGAGAAGCTGAAGACCAGTGAAACCAAAGCCTTGCCCATTTCCCACTTCAGCCTCCCGACTTCCCGCCCGCTGCACTGCAGCAGCAGTGGCTGTCCTGTTCAAATGGATGCTTCCTCCTGACAGCCCGTTCTTCTCAAAACAGGGAGTCTTACAGTGAAGAGTAGAAGAGGGTTTCATGCAATCAAGCTCCTGACAGAGCCCATGGCCCTGAGCGTGCCATCTGCTACAGTGAAGACACAGCATATTGCAGTAACGGTAACAAGTTGCTTTTAAAAATCTTTACTTTTGCCTCGAGGTCCAGTTACCATCATTTAACAGAGTCAGCATCAGGCATAAGAGCTTTGGAAGTAGATTTTTTAAACTCCAATTTATTGGTATAATTTTAATGTCTCTGGAATGCACCGAGGCCTGCAATAACAACCAACAAATCTGAGGCTACCAATCCATCTCCTAAGACCAGAGCATTCAGCATTTTCTGCCTTTGACACATGTCCTTTCACTGCGTCTGGGAAATCAAATCAACCTGTTACTATTACTTTTAGGTTTCTCACCTAAACAAATCAGAGGCAATGTCAGGCAAGCACAGCCACTGGAGACTCTGGCTGCTTGTCTTACCGACATATTCAATAGTCTCACATCCACACCTTCTCTATACTGCTCAATGCCCTCGCACGTGTGATGACCGACAGGGTCCCAGGTGCTTCGCAGGTGCATGAGCGCCTCATATGCACCTGTGCCATGTCTCCAAAACGTTCAATATGTGGATATTCTCCACATTTTCCCCATTATAATCAAATGGCTAAAGTGGGCTCCACTATTGTCACAATGTGAGAAAGGAGAAAAACATCCAGCTTGAAAGCCAAATCTGTGGTAGATCTTTTTAACTGCAGGCATAAACCACCCATCTGTCAAAATATTCAGGCAATTTTTTGCTACAGTATCAGTTAAGTAGCCTCATTGTTAGGAGAGTATTTCTCAGCTTTACTAACTTACCTGAGCTAAGTGTGCAATTATATGAACGGCTAATATCTTCAGACTTCTTGAACCACCCTTCCTAAAGCTGCTTTTGGGAAATCACGCTGTTGGGAGATTTCCAAAAGGTTATGAACTTCAGAAATCATCCCCTACAGTTTTGATGACTCACTTTTAATTGGACTCCAGAAATGCAGGTTTCCTAACAACGCACTTCATTTAACAAGAAGGGGGTTTGGGTGGAGGGGAGAGTCCTAGGATCTCTTTATTTCCCCTTTACAGACAGACCTTTTCCTGTCTTTCCAGACCTCACCATGCAGGCAGCACCAGTGTATGGAATGTGGTGGGACTCCTCCCAGGCTCTGCTGGGGCTGCTGTCCAGCCAGCCACCACTGCTCCTCCTCTTCGGTGCACATGTGCAGGCAGGGTGCTGCCAGGACAGCAGCAAATTCATTGCATTCCAGAGCGGGTACCCTTGTCATCAAAAGCCAGTGCAGTGAAGACCCCGCATTTAGTTGCAATGGCACTCTCCTAGTGCAGGAGGCATCCAACACAGTACTCTTACTACTGGCAGAGGGATCTGACTCCTGATAGGGGCTGAGAGGAGTCCTCACCTGCAAACTGACTAAATGGCTAGGATATGTTGATAAAAGGTGTATTTGAGATGACTGGAGTGGGTGAAGACCTCTTGTCTGAGCAAATTCCTCCTAACACTGTCTCACGTCTTTGAGGAAACTTCTGCTCTTACAGGACTGGTCTCTGATGACCTGCCTTGTCCTGCTCTCTGGCACTTACCAATTATGTCTTCATCTTCATCATGAGATCTCTCTAGTTCTGCAAAGGAATGGTAATGGATTCCTAAAATGGTTGCTGCAACACGCAGGTGTTAATGCCATAAGCCATCTGAGGTGGCATGTGGGTATTTGGAAACCAGCTGTGCCTGCTTTGATTCCACACATACCTCAGAGTTATAGAGAGAGCAAAACCACAACACCACCCAGGGCAGGATCCTACCCAGGGAACATTGTAGAGCAGACAGCAACTTCAGAGGTGAAATGAAAGCAAAATTAAAGAGCATCCTAAATTGGAAGGGCATGAAAAACCTCCTATAGCTGTCAGTGAGGGAGAATATGGGGCCAAACAAGATGAAAATATCTTGTCTGGAGAAAACATGCAGGTTTTATAGACAGTCAGAGAGAGAGTTGTTACTAATGTATTATAGCTCAGTCAAAAACTGGAATACCTCTACCAAGAACATATGTAGGCAAAAGCGTCAGTCCTGAGGTGAAGAACAGCATTCCCAAGCATAACAGCAGACAAAGGTGCTGCCTGGCTGCATTGCCCAAGCAGCAGACAACCCACCTGCTGAGCTTCTGCAGAAAGCCTCTGCCCTCAAAACCACTGAGGACAGCAGAAACTTGCAGACAGATGCAAAAAAGAAAATGAAACAATTTCTTCCTGTTTGGCTGGAATATGAAAAATTCACAGAACATGGCCAATCTGGAGAGAATTTAAATAATGCATAAGGGACCCATTAGTATTTGTAGGCAAAATGAAGGAATCAGAAGAAATGGTTATAGACTGAGGCTGAATGGATATTAAAACACACATGGCAAACAGCAGTTTCATTGCAGACTCTACTAAAGCAGACAGTGAGTTGCAATTGTAGTGCGATACCTGCACGGGAGGGACAGAGGGCTCAAACAGAAAACACAGCTCCCATTGCTGGGGTGTTTTTAGTGTGGGAAACAGCCTCAAACTGCTCAGAGTTATTAGTCCTACAGCAAAGCCTGTAGAAATGGCAGGAGACTGAAGTTACAGCAGCCTGCAGGCAACTGCAGAAAGGTCCAACACTGCTTTACGACGGCAGCAAGTGACTTTCTGACTCTCCAAGTGCGTATTCACAGGTTAATAGTACAGAATCTCTAAACTGTTTAATTTGGAGGAAATAAGTGAGGTATTATTTTATTCTCTTTCTTTATAAGTGGAAGAAATAGGACTGAAAAATGGAGGCACAGAGTCATTCTGCAACAGGATTATCACGGACTACTTAAAAAGGTGAATTTGAGGAAAACCTCAAGACTTTTAAAGACCCTTACTGTAGAACTGCTGATTTCCCTGGGCGGCAGTAGTGAAAAAATAACTTAAAATGACAAATAATACATGCTACTCCTCTCAGCCATGTGGTGATAGGGTCACGCTGCACTCAGAAAACGGCTTGGAGACATCTGGCAGCACTGACAAAGCATGAAGTGTCTGCAGGCTACACAATATTATACCTCCAACCCAAACCAGAAATAAACTAACCTCCTGTATGAGGCAGTGGAGGTATTTCATGATCGCAGTAAAAGGCAGGAAAGCAGAAATTTTGCTTCAGAGCAGAGTGATCCCTATATTTCGCAGGGCACAAAAAGTCCCTATGGAGCCTGTGATCTGGACTCTCTTCCAGCTCCTGCTGAAACCAGAAGAGAGATTACACACGCCAGCTGCTTATCACCCCCTCTTCATCTCTCTCCCATTCCTCCTCTTCCCTCCTTTTTGTTCTGCCTTTTGCACTTTACTTGATCTGGTTCTGTAAAACAAACCAGCTAGGAAAAATTGAAAAACAATCCTACGATTAAAAAAAGCAAAGAGGAGCACCTCTCTAAAGAGGGAGGGATGGGAAGGCAGGTGATTAAGTAGTTTGTAAACACAATCCACTGCCTTATCCAGATGTATCCACAGCCACCTACTGCACCACAAATAGTAATTAAGAATGATCAGATTATTTTGCAGAACCAGGCTGGGGACAGCCAAGTATTTGTCAGACAGCTCATCTATTAGAAGAGGTGGCATTTGCTTGT
The DNA here is from genome assembly GCA_013399095.1 of Psophia crepitans. Taxonomy (NCBI): domain Eukaryota; kingdom Metazoa; phylum Chordata; class Aves; order Gruiformes; family Psophiidae; genus Psophia; species Psophia crepitans. The sequence continues at coordinate 190,298 of VWZZ01003903.1, forward strand.
AGCTGGTGCAGGGTGGATGGCAAATCAGCACGTCATCCAGACTATCTGACCATCTCCAGCAGCGCACAAAAGCAGGTACTGTCCTTCCAAATTAGCTGTAGTGAATGGATCACCTTGCCCACAGCCACAAGGAAACATAATAAGACTGTGCATGTCTAAAATGATTGCAGGGTTGCTCAGTGTTGCCATACGGAGTCCGTCTAGGGTAAAGGAGATGTTGGCCTGGCCACCAGCATTTCTGCAGGGTCTGCGTTGTTCAAAATTGTCCCTAGTCCCCACCTGATGACAATGATAAGGATTGTGTTAACAGAAGCAAGGACTGATTTCTGCATAATCAGGCAGGCTTGTTCATTGCTATACCACCAGTTTAGTGATTCATTTCAGGTGTAAAACTCTGCAAGGGTGAGACCTCCATTTCTTCATGCCTTTGCTTTTCTTTTTGCTTTTTTCACAACAACTTAAAACCTCACTTGCAAATCCAGTCTGAATACATGGCAGTCAGAGGCACAAGCAACATACTTCAGTGTCTCATGGACCAACCTTTTCACTAACACGCTCAGAGGTGGTGTTCCTACCCCCTCAGGCAGAGGAGAGTCTGCCCTGAGTGCTGGTAAATACCGGTTCCTACTAAACTAACAGGCCAGCTCGGCAGGGCAGACTGAAGGATAGCACGCCATGTTCTATTATTCTTAATGCAGGGCTGAATTCAAGTCTGGTTTTACTTAAACCCAAGATGACTAAGTGTTTACTAAAGCCAGCTGTTGTTCACAGGATAGCTTGATAATTTTATGATGGTTCTTTACTAATAAATCAAATGCACAGAGAGGAAGGTAATGACAAGCTAACATATGTATGCTATCTCATAAAACAAACAAAATATTAACAACGTAATAATATCACCAGCGTGATTCCAGACATGCTCATGCTGCCTTTCCTAAGCCCTCATGCTAGACAAGCTCCTACCAAGTCCACTCCACATAACTGACAGCCTGCCTAAACAAAAATGAATCAGTGAGGAGATTACAAATGGAGCTGCTTTTGGAAAATGACAGACACTCTGCTCGCCCCTCTCCTCTTTGGGTCTTTGTCAGTAGGCTGCCTCTGCTTCCATCATGTTCAAGCCCCCTACCCTCCCCTTCCAGTCCCTTCATAGCTCTGAACTCTCCACTGGGCACCTGCATCTCTGCCATCCCAGCTCCCCCATGGCTAGCTGGGAGGATGACCTCTTCCTCTGACCTGTCCCTTCCATTACCCACACCGGCTCGCACACCCTCACCAGCAAAGCCTGAATGGTCTCCTCCTTTCTCCTACCTTGCATTTCTAGGGGAGAGCCTCACACCCACTCAGGCCTCCAGGAGCTGCTGGTTCATTAACATTCCAGGCCTGATTCAGATTATATTTATAAATAGTTTAGATTAATTTGTAATTTCACTGAGACAGGTAGAGCTCTACCACAAACTGCAGTCATCATACAGTCATAGAATCATTTTGGTTGGAAAAGATTTTAAAGACCATCCAGTCCAACCATTAACCTAGCACTGCCAAGTCCACGACTAAACCATGTCCCTAAGCACCACAATTATGTGTGTTTTAAATACTTCCAGGGGTGGTGACTCAACCACTCCCCTGGGCAGCCTGCTCCAGTGACTGGCAACCCTTTCAGTGAAGAAATTTTTTCTAATATCCAATCTAAACCTTCCTTGGCTCAACTTTAGGCCATTCCCTCTTGTCCTATTGCTTGTTGCTTGGAAGAAGAGGCCAACACCCACCTCACTACAACCTTCTTTCAGGGAGTTGTAGAGAGAGATAAGGTCTCCCGCTCAGCCTCATTTTCTCACAGCATCACAGAGATGACCTGTGGGTCTCACTACAATGGGGCTTTTACAACAGATGTTTCCACTGATGTTTTGAAAATTAAAAGAAGCCTTAAACTCAGGCGCTCAAAATAAGCAATCTTTTCTCATCCAAGTAATGGTACAAAAGAAGAAAATTTCTCTTTTAACAGAAATCCTTTATTGAAAGCAGTCCAACCTAATGGTCAGGAAGGGCCTGTAAAAAACATTTTTGTTGTCACTCTCCTTTGGCAGGGCAGAAACTTTTCCCTTCAGTTAATGATGCTCTGGAAACGGGTCTGCACATTTGATATACTTACATAGTGGCAGATCAGTCAGTTCAGCTGACAGAGCTTTACGAGATGCTCCTCTGCTGTTTCCTATGATGGCTCAAACTCTTCTTGTCTCCCTGAGAAGTAGGGCTACCTAAGAGTAACCAAGCTGAAAAGCACCTGGTTTGCTGACCAGACCAGCCTAAGTAATATTGGGTGCTTCTTTTTTCAAGGAATGTAATTTCAAATACCACTTTCACATGATGTTTTTTCTGTTCAAAAACTTTAGAAAAAAACCCTCAAAAATTACTCATTGAATGTATCAAAAAGTAAAGCCTATATGTGACTTTTTTGGTGGAAAAAAAAAGGCAGAAAAGAATATGAAAGGCAAGCTTTTTGGTTCACCGTAGGTTGATTAACAACACACTTCGTCAGAAGTAATGTTCTAATGCTACTGGGTTGCTTTACCAAACAGAGGATAGGTTAAACTACCTTACAAGAGCCTATTATAATCAACAGAGTCTTTCAAGAGATTAATCTGAGCTGTAAAGAACACAACAAAACTCCTGTTAAGGTGACACAGGCATTTTTTCCCCTGAGGAAGTTTACACAAGCCGCAGCTCCAGTTACAGTAACCCTACCTCAGATCCCAGTTTAGAAGTGCCCCCATCCCCAACAATGTCAGGAGAAATACCAAATCAGAACAGCACACTTAAGTTGTTCTTTGAAATAAAGGACATACGCACATATATGCCCTGACCCAAGAAGGATTTTTACCAGTTTCACTAAGCTCTAGATCCCACTGCATACAACATGAGTGCTGCAACTTCATTCCCCCAGACAATTATAAATTCAGAGATCATAGCAAAATGTATGGCCAGGACCCAAGCCTCCTGAAGTCTGTGTCAATCTTTGTCACCCATGTCAGTGACCCCTAGTTATGATTTACAACTGTAAAGGAATCATCTGAAAAAAAATGAAAGTATTTATCACTCAGTAGGTTTTCTATATCTTTTCCATTGTTACTTGCTCAGTTTGTTCTAATGCTTTTCACTTCTAGAGCATATTGGTTCTCTCTTAAATGTTAATGAAATGAAAAAGCTAAGCATATAGCAGAACAAATCTGTAGCTTGCAATGATTCCTGACAAGATGAAACACAAACCTGGGCTCACCTTTTCACTTTTCTTCTTAGGCAGGGCATCAGCTGTTTTCTCTGAGAAAATAAGCATCCTAAGCAGACGTCCAACTTCTTCTGTATAATCACCTGCCTTGCAAAGTTTACGTTTTTGAATATGGTGCTTTACACTTGAATTATGAATTACTAATGTTTTAATAACCTTCTCAATCAGAGGCCCTATAACCTTCTGTAGTCCAGAAACACTTTGTTCCAGTCCATCTAATCTTTTAACCTGCCGCTCTGCATTCCTGTTTATTTCAAAAAGAGATTTTTCCATTTTAAGGCAAAGTCTCTTCATTTCATTACTTTTCAGATTTTTGTTTCTTTCCATCCTTGATACAGGTTCAGATGTTTCTGCCTTTACAATCTCAATGTCTTTTTCAATGCAACAGATTTCTTGGGAAACGCTGTTGAGCTTCTTAAGGACATTGTCTTGCAGAGTCAACAGTTTATCTATTTTCTGTTCAAGAGAAGCAAACTTCATATCCATGGTGTTGAAACTTTCAGATGGGCTGACATCACTTCTTGCAACATGAAGAATTTGTGGGGGCTCCATTCCATTATCAGGCCCTTGTTTTTGCAAAGCGTTTGGATCGAATATTTTGGCCAAGTTGTTGACCATAGATGTAGAAGAACTCTTCCTGCTGGATGTGGTCATTTTGCTGCTTTGGGTAGGGGAAGATAATGCTCTGATGATCAGCTGCTTGAGGACAATATCAGTTGCAAAGACTTCCCATCCACACTGCTCAGATATACAGCCAAGTTTGGCAACTCCAGATCAACTAATTTATAAACTACGCTCATACATTTGACTAAAACAGAGGAAAGAGACACTAAAATTATTTAGGAAGAAAATCACCTTTGATCTATTCTTTTTATATATATAAAAATGTATTATAGCCCTCTGTTTAAAAAGGAAGTGAATGTAGACATGTGCATCCTAAATGCACTCAGTTCAGTGACATCAGCCCTAGCAAGGACTGAGCTATTTGCGCTCCAATGGAATCTGACAGCAAAAAGGCTGTGCGATATGTGAGAAGTCTCTGCGGGTAGACACACTTTGGCAGTGGTGTTGTTGATTTTCGAAAGCCTAGTATGTAATGTGATCCCTGCTCTGGAGAGAATAAGGGTCCTAACAGGGACCTTAAATGTGGCTGCTTGAAATTACTATGTCTTAGGGTGAGCTTTTCAGATGAAAACCTCTATTGATTGAAAAGCTTGTTATGCCAGGCAGGAAGTCAGAGTTGTTAAAAAACAAATACATCCAAGAAGGTAAAAGAAGGAGACACTGGAATGCACATGTTTGAAAAAATTAGAGCCCCTTTCTCTACCCTATACTTCAGCTACCACATAGCTAGCTCTTTATACAGAAGCAATTCCCTTCACAGCCAATATCTTGATTTACTTCTGTATTTACGTATTTAATGTCCCACAAATTAAGAGGCCTTTATGTTTTACTATGATCTGGTCATACAAATTCCAAAATACAAAGTTCGATAGAGACACTCACTTCTTTGCTTTGTTTGCTTGCCAGTAAATGTCTCAAACCCAGTGATCAGTATTTATAACTCAAACAGTTTGTTTATGTTTTGCTTTTGCAAAAGGGCTTCAACTCTTTCGGAAAAACAATATTGAACAAAGAAGAAACATCATGGCTAGGAACAGGATTCTCCTTGGCATAGGTCTGAAATGCTGAACATTTTTCATGTTGGTTAGAAAAATAAAAACAAAATTAAAAAGAAAGAATAAAACCAGAACTTCTCATCTCAGGTCAACTATATTCCACATGAGCAAGAAGCAAATCTCCACCTTGACGGAGAAAGGCTGCCTCTGAAATACAAAGAAAAGGCTGCCTTGGACAAATGACTGTCATAGACTGACCACACATAGGTCAGTATGCACTTATGCCATACTTCTTACAGAAATCAACAGGTAAAGTCAGCCAGCGGGTTGTAAAACAGCCACACTGCTGCTCTACTCAAAGGACCAAGAGCTTCTTTTGTGATCCTGGTGAATTATTTTTACCAACCTCAGTTTTTCCATTCTTTAAACGGGGAGCATGAGGCATAACTAGGTAAAACATATAGCGAGTTCTGACTATCTGACACACTAAACAGCCTTTCAAAATTGCATCTGTTCACTCAGTGAAGAATCGGAAAGATCTTCTCTTTTTTAGATGCCAAAGACGTCTTTTAGAGTCAGTCGCAGCTGAAGTTTTCAAAAGTTTCCAACAGCATTCTCCCACAGTCATTTATGAATCAACCTGTAGTCAGTGTTGATAAGCTAATTCAGGAGCTTGTTCTCAGGTTACCACTGGTTACTAAAGGAAAAAAGTTCCTAGGTACATTTGTCACCTCCTGAGAGCAGCGTGCTACTGAGTGAAAGGTGAACTGTGTCCATGCACAACCCTAAAACATGGATTGAAATCTCTTCTTTACATAACAGACATTACCAAGAGGTGACTGCCATGTGTTTTTGTGCATAGCATATTCACTGAGCGGATTGAGAAGGTTAAATGATTTTAAAATAGGAAATCGGATGGGGGCGGGGAAGGACAGAGTTTAGGGATCCCTATTTCTTGGAAAGAATAATATACAGGACAGCTCTTAAAAAAAGAAAAGCATACTGAAGCAAAGAACATCACGTAGGTTCTATCAGAGAGTAGCTATGTTTTAACCCCTTTGCACTCTTCCATTCATCTCTGTTAGAAACATAAACTAAACCCTCCTGACAGTTTCACATCTGCAGAAGCCCCTGTTAGACACAAACTTCCAGGAGAGGTGTTTGCATGTCTGTAGAAATGACCAGGTTTGAAGAGCCATTTATCTTGGATGAAACATCCCTGCAGGAGCTCACAGTGAGCTTCCCCCCCGTTCCCCACACCCTGCACAAAAGAAAGGTTAAAGGTTTATTGGACCTTGTCCCACATCCAGATAGAACTCCTCCTCTGGGGGATTTCACAGGCAAAACCTGTCAGCCACAAGAATCCTCTCCAAAATGAACATTATTTTGTAAAAGCAAGAAAATTATATATATATAAAAAAAGAGGACATACAGATAGTAATGGTAAAATCATGTGTTATATTAGTGTGCACAGACACATATGTTAAACATTTAAATCTCTTCTAACAGTTGCCCAGGGAAAAGTTACATAAAATACCTCAAACCAATACTATAAACACTAATAAAAATTGTAAGCTCTGTGAGGCAAGATCCTGTTATCACGTATCATCTGTAAAATCCTATCAATTTAATATTATACCACGACACACAAAAATGCCAGACACTTAAAATCTAGAAGGCAAACTAAAAATGCTTCATTAAAACCTCATCAGTATGTGTTAGTAGTTCTGTCTGAAGCCGCAGTGAACTGGAAGAGAGAACTGCTGTGTAGTGGCTAGAGGAGAGGGATAAATGAAAGCAAGCTAACATCAGCTTGCTTTCTGGGCTCAGGAAGCTCCTGTCAATAACTTCTTTGCAGCTAGGAATCTGTGATCCCTTCCTCTTGCTCTGTAAACTGGAAAAAAAAAATCTTATATATTCAGATACTTTTCAAGAGTTCCGTGAGAATTAATTACTTAAGGGAAAGTCTTCTGTAGAAGACAGTATTATTTGAAGTATTTGAACATCTCTTTTTTGTGGAGTGGATTATTACTGCAGCTACTTTAGGAAATTCAATAATATTATATGTAAATAATTTGAGATATTTTAATAGCCAAATACCTGACTGCACTTTTCCAAGTCACTGACAGAATCTCTTAGGAACGGTACCTATCATTAACACACAAAATAAGCCCATATAACAGCTTGCTTATTTTCACCTTGCAAACGTTAGTGATGACTGGTCGTTGGATTTGCCCAGCAACAAAACTGCTAAAAAGATTAAGGGTACAAGCTGCAGCAATGGTTACCCTTCAAGAATTGAAAAATAAAGAAACAAAACTGATCAAAATACTGCAGAAAGAAAACAATTCCACAGGTTTTGAAGACGACACAATTCTCCATGTGCCTAATATTGTGTTCCAGAGCATGAACACTAGGCCACCGCACCATGGCACAAAGGCTGAGGCTGAACCCTGGGAATTTTTGCACACAGGTGTAACAAACACCTGCACTATATAATATAGTGCTAATCAACTGTGAAAATGAATGGTACTTAATAATCTCCCAAAAGAGTTTTATTTCTTCCATACAGTTGCTGTTCCATTGATGTTGAATTCTTTTAAGTGGCTTTTATATAAGAAATTAACCCATATTTCTCTTTTATTTCGAGTTCGATTGAAGAAGGCCTTAAAGCAGCAGCATAATTTGCAAAGTACAAAGGGACCCAAAATTTGGAAGAAACAACAACAAAGTAGCAAGAGAAGTTGCTGCTACTGTGACTCACATTTTTAACATCTCTGAAGACACCATAAAATGAGTCTGCGAGACGTGGTAAAAGGGCCTAAAGGTGAAGACTGGACAGACCAGAGAAGTAAAGTCTTCCTTTCTCTTTCTCTCTTGAACCCAAACTGCGGTCAGTGTTATTTTCTCTGCACACACAAATATGGAAAGCTGGCTAGCATTAGGAAATTATCACAGACAAGTCTGTTTGTTATCCTCACTCTGTTAGCTGTCTGCTTCTGAACAACGAGCCTCTGGTTCAGAGATACCCAGACCAAGCTTCCAGCACGTTCTGACCTGAAGCCTGTGAAGGACAGGAGGACTTCAAGTTCCACTGCATTTGGATGTCAGTCTCATAGGTATTAGGGAAAAAGATATTTAAAAAAATTATTGTAGCCCAAAACATCCAGTCTCTAACCAGTATAAAGAGCTAACACTAAAGGTTTTTTAATTTCACGTGACAACCCCCCAGTGCAAAGAAAGCCTGCTTTCTGTTTGAAAAATTGTTTACCTAGTTTTCACCAACTCTTGATTCTCTGATTGTACTGCTGAGATGCTAACTACCCTGCCTGACCTTATCTTCTTCTACTGGACCCAAGTTTAAAGGAGCTTTCTTCCCACTCCCTGCTTCTTTAGCATGAGTCTTTCCAATTTAGTTCAGTTCAGTTCTTCACATTTCCTAACCATTAAAGGCCCAGACAGAGCAGCTCGTAAATTTATGGCTGTTAGCATCAAAAATTATAAACAAGAGCACAAGTGGAAATGTTTGAGCTGTGGAGCCTTATTCCAACTTTCTTGAGCTGCAAGCCATGCGCTGGGATATGCTGCATTTCATAGAGGACCGCTATCACTGAACCTTATCTGGAGAGCATGATACCACGTTCATCAACCTTGAGCTGTTCCAGACAAGATATCTCCAAAACTCCCAAAGCTAGTTCGATATTTTACTGCTGTGGAGTGTTGGAGTGTTATTTCCCCAGGAATAACACGGAGCCATCCGCCACACGAGTCTGCAGCACGTGTATGACGCACGATCCACATTCCAGCCATTGCTCACTCATATGTGTAAGAAGCATATGTTCTCCTGACATTTCTGTACCTACGTTCTGGCAAGCATCAGGTTTGCATAGGGTATATGTTAAGGGCAAGAGAGAAGTGTGAACAAGTAGCTCTGACTTACAAGTGGTTATTTAGACCAGGCCACTGTGACCTCCACCTTCGGAAAAAAAGATACTATGAGTCAACCTTCCTTGATCACTCAGAGATGCGTTACACGAAATTTTATGCAGCCTAGGTAAGAGCAGATAGGGCACGATGTATTTCAAGTTTTATCCACACTAAATCTTTCTGCACATTTATTACTAAAATAGTGGGAAGATCTGGAGTAAAGTCACCTGTCTTTATGGAGCTAAAAGACAATGTGGAGCAAATACAGCACTTGAACTTGTATGAAAGTCTGTCTCGTACATTGAGCTTATTCTTAAAATCTCCCAGTGCTGGAGCTTTCATAATTTCTCTAAGCAACCTGGTGCAGTGCTGATAATTTTCTCTATTAGAGGGTATTGCTAACATATAATCTACTTTTCCTTTGGTGCAATTGATGTTGATTTCCTCTAGTCCTACCCATGGACAACAAGAACACCTTATTCTCTTCTCCTGTGAAGATACCTTTTAAGTATTTGAAGTTTATCATTGCATCTCCCTCTCAGTATTCTTTCAAGTATATAACTATATTGCACACAAAAATATATTACAATTTTCTAGAAAAGTGATTAGTATTGAGAAAAAAGGGGAAATTTTTTTCCTGAATATTTTTCTGAAGGAGTTGCCTTCCTATATAAAAAGAAATTGAAGATATATTGTGTGTGCCTGTGGACATATAATAAAATCCTTTGTGAAAATGGTACAAGTCAACATCTCACCCTCTGTCTCTCAGAAAACAATGTAAGATGTGGCTTGCCTTTGAACACATGGATTTCTTCTTCTATTAAAAAAAAAAAAATAAAATTGCCTAAATCCATAAAATAAAATATCAGGTCAGATAAAAGAAAACCATCAATTCATAAACATACAGCAGGAATCAACTTTTCAGAAGCTCAGCTAATAGAATTATTATCTACTGGTTTATATTTTAATTATGTAAATTAAGATTTTGTAAGATTATCCTTATCTATTCTCTTTTACCTTTCTGCTGTCTTTTCATTTATTTTTATTCCTTTCAGTGTCTATTTCATGCTTTATATATCCCTGCTCTATATATCTGGAACTTCCACATTCCTTCCTCTTCCTTTCTCAAAAATTAATTCTTTCCGGCAATCTTGACCACCTTCTTGTCTTCGGCTTTTACTCTATGGTTGATCTGTATTGATCCTCTTAATGAAAACTCAATCATAAACTAAGAAAGGGCAGGGAATATATGTTAGCCTACTTTTATGGCATTCTAGTTCAAATTCTTTGTTCTAATGCTGTATCTTTTACAAATAAGCAAAAGAAAAGAATCTTTTTCTGAAATTCTGATCAAGAGAGATGCAGATTTTGTTCTCTGATTGGCTAGAGACGCATATTTTGTGGCTGGACTGACCATAGGATCTAGCAGAGAATTTCCAATAATATCTTTTGTATCTGAATCATCAATTGTGTTTTACAGATAAATAATGTCTTGATATTTTTCGTCATTGTGATAGTGGTCATAAACAGTAGACATCCCTAGCAAAGATGACTGCCTCCTTTCATCATTTGTAAATAAGCTGTTTTGAAGACGACCTTTATATTTATCATTTACAGAACACTTCTGTAGAAATCTCAGTAAGATTCAAATCTCAATAAGCTTCAAAGAAGAAAACAACTTTAGACTTCAGGGAACAGGACAGCCACTGTCTAAAATATTGAAGGACTGCTTCATGCTAGTCATGAAGCAGAGAAAGTACCGTACACAGTAGTGCACAAGGGAAAGCTAAAGCTTGTCTGCTCTTTCCCTAGTACGCAACAGCAGCTCCCTGAGAAACAATATAAGCTTACAGCTGCTTAGCTCTGAAATAGATTAGAAAGCAAGCTTGCGAGCTATGAACCAGATTCTGAAAGTCATGCTGTTTACTGAAAGTTCACAGATGTCTGTGATAGTAGAACAGAAAAACCATTCTCTTCCTCCTCCCCTCCCGCCTCCCACCTTTCCCAACCAGAAAAGATACATCAACACGGACCAGGGAATTTATCCAAAACGATACATTTCTACAATCAGCAGTCGTGTTGGACTCTTTCACCATGGGGGCTGAAATAACTGTATGCCTAAGACTAACTGACACACTGTGTCATAAGTGATATACCTTTATGGATCCCCTGGGGGCTGCCCAAAGCACTAGTTTGGAACTCTGCTTAAGGTCAGAAAAGGAAACAGCTTTATACAGGGCAGGAACATACAGCAAGAAACGTCTGGCACTGAACTCCGTGAGGTAGCACTAGGGAATTTACTGCTCCGCAGGGCTCTCTGCATACAACTGCTCTACGACCTGTTAATTAATTATGAATTCTGACTTCCTTTACTATAATGACCCTGGTAACTAATTATCCAGGAGATACTCTAGTGATAAATGATAAGAGCATGTCCGTAAAACAAACCACAGGGAGATCCTCATTACAGTTCAGTGATCAACCTACAGACGCCATGTACTGGCCTTTTAGATATACTGTTACCTTCAAATTCTGTCCCTCTCTGTAAGCATTCATATGACCACTTTTTGCAGGAAAAAAAAATGTTAATTGAGCTGTATATCGCTCTGTAGAAAATATCTAGAACTCTGAAGATGAAAATGATAATGGAAGACACTATACGTGTTCTGGGGGTGATACCCCTCGCACTCTGGAGCTTTGCAGACTGCTCATGTGGAAAAGCATTTGCACAGGAGAGGTAATCCACTGCAAGCTGCACAGTGAGCATTTACTGAGGTCAAGCACAACTCACTCACACATGGTGTCCCACTGTTAATAGGTTTCTTTGGGTGAGTAAGAACTGCACAGAGTATAAAAAAGCCACCGTAATCAGCATCTGTCTGCTTAACAGCTGAAGCTGAAGTTCAAAGCGTTTCACCATCAAGGTGCACAATGTTCTTCCACTGAGGGTGAGTTCCCAGTATCATCATGTCCTGCTGTCAAGATATCACATCAAAAGTCTCACCTCTGCTTAGCTGTCCCCAATTTACTATACTAAAACCAAAACAAACCTCAAACCCCAGAGTTTCTTAAGGCTGAAAAATACTGTGTGATAAATTACCCATTAATAGCCTAAAAGTCTATTTCCAGGAAGCCTGTTTAAAGGAAAATTCCTGACTTTCTGAGGCTAAAGCAGAGGTGTCATAACTCTGAAACAGAGCAATGAAAGAAGTACTGTCTCCAGGTGCAGCAGGAGCTGTACCTCATTTCATCTGTTGGGTAGACTGGTTAAAATCTTTGGTTGCAATCCAAAACTTTCTGGCAGCTAGCATCCTGTATTAAAATTTATAAACCACGAAAGGCCTTTTCTTACAAAAAAGTTAATTCAGGATGGATAGGCTGAAAAGACTTGAAAGGGACAGTCATCAGAAGTGGTTATATGGAAAATTGGATGTAAGTAACACCTTTCCCTCCATCAGAACATACTAAAAATACAGTAAATGTAATTTCAGTGAGAAAGGGAAACTGTATTGATTAAAAGATCTTTAAAAGAGCTGTGAAGAAGAGCCCCAAAGCTGCCTGGGCTGTTGGGAGGTAGAAGTTTTACAAAGGGTGTATTATCTTCTCCAGAAGAAACATACTGATAGCTCAGCTTCCTTCAAGCTGCAAAATTTACCTGCTGTCCAGCCCACGGTATCAGAGCTCTGATCAGAAACAGCAGACACCCTGTGTCATGGCTGCCCAGTCAACACGCAGTATCAACAGAAAGGGCAGTCAAGACCCATGGGTGTCTTGGGCTGTCACTCTGTGACCAGTTAGCTTTATGAAACTAACTTTGCTTTTTAACGACAATTACCTTTGGGTTCATAAGGAGTTAAGCTATTTTCTCTGCTGTAAAAACACTGCAAAGAAAACAACACCCAGGCTAGGGAAGGTCCTGGCATGGCAATGAGGGGAACGTAGTGCTCTTCTGCTGAATTAGCACTGATTCATTTTCACTCGTGGTGGTTTGTGTTCCCTCCTGTCCTACCACAAGACCGACTATGGGAGTGCAGAAGTGAGAAGGAGGGTTTGTGAATTTTGCTTGTCTGTTTGTGTTTGTTGGTGTTTTTTTTTAATACAAGTAAACACTCTCCACAACTACTATTAGCCTATTTCTGCATCATATACTCACTAAGAAATGAATTTTTCCTGCTCCACCGCTAAGGCACTACACCAAAACCAGGAATCCACTCATTCTGTAAGTGAGCCAGGGCACTGGTTATTTATCCAGGCAGGCTCTGCTGAAGCAAACTTTTTTTTTTTCCCCCAGTATGACTGCAACCAGGGTAGGAATTTAACAGACTTTAACTAAGTAAATCAGCATGAAAAGACGTGTGCAGAAAATACCTTGACCCATCTCATCTTCTTGCAAGTCTAATGTAAAAAAAAAAACAAACCAACAAAACCAAATAAATGGCACATTCATATTCAGCATCAAGGTCAGAATCCAGGACTGCGTAGAAGAAGGGAAAGCACCATGAGATGCATATACTGGAGAGGAGTGTTTTCAGGGAAGGGTAATTTGTGCTAATTTATTTGTAGGGTTGGCTAATTCTGGTGAATATTTGTTTATATTTTAAGAGATTGCAACTTGCACCTGGCAAGTTTCCATAGCATACCTTTATGCTTTAGGGATGAAAAATTCAAAGGAAGAGTGTTACATAAAATTTAACTTCTGAGTTATATTAAAAAGCCCTAAAATCCAGGAAGTATTATAATTTTTCTCCCCTTTGAGCCGTGTGTTTTACATTAATACAAATAGCCCATTCTGCTCAATTTCGTATGACAGAATGAATGGACATGAGGTAAATAAAGGTCACAGAAATCTTCCTCCCCGTCTTCCTGTCCTGCTCTGGGTGCACGTGCCAATACCACTTTGTGCTGGTGGATTTTCTGTTCTAAGAGACAGAAATGCCTTTTAGCTACATGTCTTCTTTTGTAGCTGTTTCCTTCCCCCTAGAGCGTTCATTCCAAAATAAGACATGCCAAATTCTCAGCCTTATAGCTGAGCTTCGAAAGCCATCACAATCCCCACCTATTTTTGTCTCCCTTAACCCCCAAATATTTCAACTAAATGGTCATTGCAGATGCCCAGCCACCTGGCTGTAAAGATTAGCCACATTCAGTGCCCAATCAAAGACATTTGGGAAATTAACACTATCAATAGCCATTGCAAGGATCCTGTGCAGCACTTCTTCAATTTTCAATTACCTGATGAGATCGAAAAGTTGCTGTGGTAGCTGGCAGGACACTAATACACAAAACAAGCTGAGACTCACCAAATATCTTCTATAATAAACCCTATTTTTAAAATTTGTCAAGCTTCAATAGTTCAACTTGAAACTTCCAAAAATGAACATCGGTCTTGGCCTTAAGGTTGTGAGAAATTGCAAATTAAATGATTTTCAAGAAAAAAAAAAGAAACTTTAAAAGACGTTTTGTGTGTGCTAAGTATGTTGTTATCACCACTTACACAAAAGCTGGGGAGACGTCTCTTGTTGACTATTAGCTGCCTTTGCTGGCTGAATTAAAAAACAAAACAAAACCACTCAGACCTCACCAACTTCTAAGGCTCTTACACCAGAGATTTCAGAGTCTTTTCATAGATAAATGCATGCTGCATGGAGCTTCCTTTCCTGCAGACCATCCAGTCAAGGGAGGACTTTCCTTGCAGATGCAGGGAGTCTGGGCAGGATTTATCTCGCAGATGCTCCTCTCACCTTCAAGAGCCTGCAGTGGCACTGACGAAGCCCCCCTGCACACTGACACCTTTTCTCCCATGTTTTTACTTCTCTCTATGATGCTCTTCAGACAGTTTAGAAACAGTAAAGTACCTGTGTAAATGGACTGAGTAATGCAAGGAAGGATGCACTCAATGGAAAGAAACTAAAGTCCTGAGAATCAAGTTTTTGTGAGCAGGCTCCTGTTTGCCATCCAGGGGGGTTCCCAAAAAAGTAGTATGGAACCAGATGTTAGGACAGTCCATAAGACCTAGGGGAGAAACTCTGAGTTGTACACTTGCCATTTTTCAAATTCTCAGTGCTTTTCTTGGGAAGCAGTGTTCTTTAAGGCAGGCCAGGGGTAAAATAACAGCTGCATCGATCAGTAAAGAAGATGAGCTAAGTTTTTATTCCACAGAAATGCTGCAGAGGACAGTTTGAGCATCTGGTGAGCACAATGACCCAAAACACACACAGCTGGATTACAGTGCCTATAAATGAAACACTATTTCCCTACCTTAATGTGCAGGCTAAGTAAAATCATGTAAGATTTAAAGTGCTTGGCCTTTGGGCCAACTGGCTAAGCAAAAAGAGCACTTCCTTTGGCCAGCCGTAGCTCTTCCCAGACAGAAGGTTCTTTTCATAGAAATTTTATCAACATGTAATGCTGGATCAGTCTGCAGTTTGAATAAACAATAAAGTACACCAATGTTACAGAAGTTGGCTAAATAAAACAGTCTGGCATTACTGATTTATTAATATTCCACTGCTGAAACAGTGTGTTTCAGCCCGTAAACGCTGAGGAATTACTTTTTTTTTTTCTTTTTAGGAAAAAATATTTTATTAGTGCTACGCTCCCTGTCGAGAAGCCTCGCTTCCCCCCCACATTGTATCACTTACACAATTACAGTCCTACCTCTTAAACCCCTGATTTCATGCAACTACCAGTTTTCTCTTTTTTTTTTTCTTCCAGAAAGTGTGAGGCAGTCTGTCATTAGACTTTGAAGAACTCCAGTAGTCAGCATTATTAAACTGCAGTTCAGAATGAAAGTCTTGTGTTAACAGAATGGCTTAAGAATAAACTAGCTCACAAGTGTCTAAGGCCAGATTTTTTTCCCCAGCGAGTACAGAAGAACCAAGCCAATGGACCCAATCTGCCTACTCGAGCTCAGCAGTCGGATCACTTCTTTGCCAAAATGCACACGTTGTGCTTTCCTGTTGTCACCTGCTCCAAATTAAAACTCAGTTACAGTGCACACCTGCAGGCTACTGAAGTTGAGGATTTAAGCCTTTACTAAGTCCATGCTGCAGGATTCTCTGTTAGTTTTATGAGGATTTTAAGCTAAAGACACCAGAACTGAAGTGTGATCCGTTTAGGAAGGAACTTCCACAGATGCAGCCAGATCAGGTGGAAGGCAACCTTTGCTGAGAGTAGTCATGTCTCAGTGAGCTTCACCATCTGATATCACTCAGTGCATCCAGACACCTTTCTGAACGCTACTTGAAAAGTCTCTGGGGAAAAGTTTTGCCTCCGGTTCACACTTACTTGTAAACTTCTGAAGCACCTGCTTGAACGTTCAGGTGAAAACAAATGTGTTGCTTGTTATAGGAGTGGGAACCCTTCAGAAGCTGAAGAGAAGAGTGGTCATCCTCTGAACTCATGCAGGACACCAGCTGCATGCACTGGTAAGCAGGCCTAGTTTCTTAGTGAAGCAGGTGGTCAGAGCAAGCACTGCCCTCAGGAGAGCCTCAGTGCTCTCCTAGAAACTTGTCCAGCAAAAAGGAAGACAGGTGAAGAGTTTGTACCCTTGACCTTTCCCACTTGCCCCAATCACTAATTGGGTTTCTTATCCTACCTGAGAACAGAAAAGGAGGTGATGATATTTAACCAGCATGGTGTGCTTGCACCTGTAACTTCCCTGTGTTTCTGCATAAGAGGGACTATATTCTGTCTCTAACTTTGCATTGTTAAAATGAAAAAGAAAAAAAAAAAAGAAGAACAGATAACAGAAATGTTAGGACTCTTGCTGCACTGTACAGTTGACCACAGTGAACATAGTGTGTTATGCAGTAGTATAACATTTTAATAAAATCTCATAAATAGGAAACTCTGACTTGAAAAAGCAGCAGAATTAAGAAATGTTATAGATATGCAATGTAAGAAAATTAACTTTCCCTAGGAGTCAAATCTTTTGCACGTCTTGATGTGTTTTCAGACTAAATTGTTACTTTTTTTTATTATTTAAAAAAAGTAAACATAACATTGCTTAGAATAAGTTTGTTGTATTCATGTTAAGGAAAGATCAGATCTGGATTCCTGAGTGTCTAGTGACTCTGCTTCTGGGACAGGGAAACATGAGAAGAGCAGTCTTGTTATGAAACAAACTCTCCTCTTACCTCAAAGGCCCTCTCCTCTCTTCCCCTGACCTATCCTCATCTGCTCACTTCTTCTATTTACAGAACTCCATTAATTTTACTCACTCTAATTTGATCTCAGGTTTTTGGGCTCCATACAGAAACTGCCTGGCTGATTTCCATGGCCTCTGCCCTGTGGAAGGGCAGAGCGGAGGATCAAAATGGTCCCTTCTCACTTCAGGCAGCTGGTGGAAGCTTATGTTATAGTTTGTTTGGGTTTTTTTTTTCTTTTAAAGTCTGTAATATCTTTGTGATCACAGACACAAGTCACACCCTTTTCCCTCTTTCCTACTTGAAGGGAAAACGTGGGTAGATAAAGCCCTGATGATGATCCTGTCTGGCTTTCCTCTCCTCAGCAGGATAGCCAGCAAGTAGTGCTGTTACACTGATTAAAGCTGGACATAAACACAAGAAACACAAAGTTACAGAACCTCTAGAACCCATAAATGAATCTTAAAAGACTTATTAACCTAAGGTAGGCATCCTCTATAGTCAAAGGAGAGAAAAAGTGAGTGCCCTCTACAGGATGGTTCAGCCCCATGTGACAATGGAGGACAAATGGGAAGAAGTGTCCTCAGGGGCACTGCTCTCCCTCCTGACTAAAGGAGGGAACCAGATTTGATTAAATAACTAACTTTTCAAGGGCGATGGGCAGAGAAGACTAATCTCACCTTTCACTCCCACTTTGAAATGGTTACAGCTACACTTAGAAAACAGTTCATCATCACCACAGAAACTTGAATTACGGCTTTCAGCATTGTTTAAATTATGTCTGCCTTAGTCCTGGGCAAGAGCCAGACCTGTAACTCTGCTCCTTCTGCACTATCAGGGTAGGCTCTAGTGAGAGAGAACAGTAAAACAGCCCATTCTCATCTCGAAACATTAAGTAGCGGATCTTTGATTTTGTGAGAAGAGGTTGTGGATGGTATTTTCATTACTTCCATCAATGTATTGCCCGTGAACGTTGCTTGGATAAATGGCATCAGCAGGAATCATGGATTAGACCTTGTCCTAAAGGTATGAAATAGCTGAGGACTGATCAGAAATCCCAAATTATTTCCTCACTCTGCCTACACAACACAGATGAGCATTGCAGAAGGAGTTATTCCTCTCATAATATCTGACTTTCATTCTTTGGAAAGGCAATTTTCATGAGCTGGAAAAAATCCACGCTCTTTGGAAAGGCAGGGCAATTTCACACAGCAATCTCACTTTGCAATTAGGCCATGCTGTTGGGTTTCTTGTTAGTCTACTCAGCTGGTTTTATGGTCTCATAAAACAGTTCATTCCTCTCTCTCTCACTTGCTCTCTTTTTTCTGTTTGTATTTTTAAAAGAAATATGCTGTTTCTAACTAATGCTTTTGCCTTAATCTGGAAAGTCATATACAAACCTGAAAGTAGTAGCACGGCTCTAGAAAATCACGATTGCTGTGACCAGATGAATGGGGAATGACTGACTGCCATTTCTCCTGGTGAAAGAGGATGGAGACACTCAACACAAGCATTGTATATCAGTTTCAAATGAGAAACAACAGGTTCTCACACTAAGTACTTGTTGTAGAACTTACTACTACAGGATATTGTGGGGGTGATGGGGTAAATGGATAGAAAAAAGGCACTGGATAAAAATTACAAATGATAGCTTCATTAGTGGCAATAGCAAAGATACAACTTCTGGCCATGGGCTGGTGTCTGATTGTCTGAAGCTGAGAGGGTCTCACTGGGAAAGAATTTCACCTCGTGTTCCCTGATTTTAGATACTGCTACTAGTCACCTGCAGCTGGGATGCCAGCTGACCTCTAAATCCAGAATATTCGTGTGAAAACCCTTGCTTAATCACTTTTAATCCTTTCTTTCTGTCACTAGAACATAGTGGAGATATTCATTACTTCTAGGTCTCTCCTACCCAACAGCATGGAAGACTTTGGGCTCTTTGCCTTCTCTCCCATCCTGCTTGCACCTGGAAACATTTGGAAGGCTTGTCATGACCTCACTTGTCTTTCTGCCTTTGGGATTCAATTTCGTTGACTGCTGCATTTTTTTTTTTTACCTAAATTTTTCATCCGACACTATGGAAAATTAACTGTGATTACCAGGAGCACAAGTTTCTATTCCCTGACCAATTCATATGATCCAGCGCAAGAATTAAAAATAGTAGTCACTGGAGCTAACCAAAGAGTTTTGAAACAAAACACTGGAATGTGTTGAAAAATGATGGCTCATGAAAACAGAAGACTTTGATGGACACATGAGGATGTGCTACTTCCAAATAAAATTAACTGGGGAAGAAGGCAAAGCAATTCTGTCAACCCTACTGCAATGAAGCATGTCTAATTCTTATTTCAGCGCAGTTTTGCTTATTGCAGCCCTTATTTCAGGGGCACAAATGATGACAATGAAATTCAAAACCTTATGAAATGAGCCAGGTTATAAATTTCTTTGCAAAGTAATTTTGACCAGCTTGCTTAGTCAAAGGCTTTGCTACCTTCTGGAAACCTGCTGATCAAACCAAAGTAAGCTTATTTGTGAAACAAAATGAACTAAATTTGACATAAAAAGATGATTTTTACATGAAGCTGGGGTAGCTGTCTTTGGTTTTGTTTTAAATGGTAGTCTATGTTGGACACATCATACAGAGCATGAAGCTCTGACAAAAGATAGAACTGTTGGTATTTTTTTTAATATTTCTTCTTTCTCCTTTTACCCCTGTACTACTACTACTTTTCCTTAAAAGATATGGTTCTTTCATGTCATGTTTCAGCCACAGTATCCACAAAGTACAGCCAAATCCTTCAATTCTTCAGTTTTGCTATGCTAGCTGTTTCAAATTTACTTCCAGTCATAAACATGCCACAATGGGGAACATCACCATATATCAAGTAGCTGTGATCAGGCAGATCAGGTCCCAGTAATTTTCCTAATGGAGATCCAGTGTCAGCAATCAAACATGAAGGATCAGATGTCTGCATTGCCACCGTCCAGAGTCAAGTGTCATGGATCAGGACTGTAACTGCAAGGAATGAAGCGTCACATGTGGCGGAGTGGGGAGCAGATACCACCCTGGACCTCGGTGCAGGGACTGTGTCTCCATGGCTTCACCACTGGGCATCGAAGGCATGAACCATTAATGCATCAAAGGCAAAGGTGGTTAAATGATTGTTCTCCTAGGCGAGCCCAACACCTTGTTGCCAGGTGTATATATGGGCAAGCAGTACCTGCAGTACCACGTGTGCAGTTAACCTTTTCAGACACTGCTAATCATGCATGTGACATGCTGCTAATTACATAAATACTTACACGGTTTTTAAGAAACACACCCTGCATGCATGTAGCGAACAAGGAAACATCCCAAACTTGCATAGCAGTGCTCCTGAAGGGGCATGATTTGCTGAACTGGTTCAACTTGAATCTCCAGGACCTGTCAGTTCCCTCTCTTGGGTGCATTATCACTATGCCCAGTGTTTTCAGGCTTAGCTGAAACTGGGAACTGTAGTGGAATATGAAGAAAAGAAAAATAATTGGAAGAAAAAATATCTAGGATTTTTTTTTTAATACTCAAAGAAAATTTAAAATATTTCTCATTTGGTCACATTTCAGGTTTTTGAGATCAAGGGAAAATATGAGGGAACTAACGTCAAGTCTCTGCTTACTATTTTCTGTGCATCCTCTTAAGCAAGTTGCGTAATACTTTTCTAACCCATTTTTCAAATGGGGATAATAATACAGCAGTGTCATTCAGATGAGTAACAAGATGTTTTGAGAGCTTTAAGATCAGAAGAAGGCATCAGGACATGAAAATGCAAAGAACTGTTATGCTGAAAGCTATCCACAGGAGCATCTGTAACTGTCACAGACGTAATCAGAGCTGGAGTGGCTACGCGTCACACGAACAGAAAGAACAATTATGCCTCTTTTGAGTAATGATAATTAAAGTAAGTAATCTATTTTAACCTTTCCACTTTCTGAAGGAGTGCTCCCATGATTGTTTACTGCTATAGGAAAAGTAGCCCATAGACACAAAGCCACGAGCAACAGCTGAAGAGATATAATTTCTTCAAATGGTCCAACTTGAATATCAAGGACCTGTTAGTGATCTGCTCCTCTTGCACACATTATCACTGTGCTCAGGTCACTGTTCGGAAGTACTTCGTGCAAAGCAGTTGATTCTTTTAACCTGGCTGTTTAGACATGACAGAATGTTCATTGGGAGCACGCTTCCTGTTTAACTCCACGCAGAGCGCCTCTTAGACCCTCGAAGTATGAAGAAACTTTCAAATAATTGTCCCCTTAATCCATGTGCTGATACTGTATATGTGAAGATTAAGCAAGGAGCTGCTGGTAGGCTTTAAATTCACACCATTTCAGCACACTAACATGCTTGAACAAACTAACCCTGATCAAGGAAAAATTTCACTGGCCAGGGGACAGTGAGGGAGCATTACACACAACAAACAATTTACATAAACCTCGAATACCTTACTCCATTGTTGGGCACAATAATTCACATGTCCCAAATAGAGACTTAGAGGTGTGCTTTAATATGAATAAACAATGCACTTTGCCTTTTTGAGGTTTCTCAGGCTTTCAGGGCTCATTAGAATTTGCAGAGGCAGAGTTAAACTTGATTGCAAAGTAAAAGGTTTCAGTCTGCTTCATTAATGCTGCAGCCTGCCTCACAGCACTATGAGTTAGTCTGCTGAAGCTCAGGACAGACTGTTTGAGTACAATTATTTGAAAACTTTTTTTTTTTTAAATACAAAGGAGAAAGAGACAAGTAGGTTGAAAGAAAAATAAATAAATAAATTCAGCTCTTCCACTCTTCCCTCTCTTCACACCTTACCTCCCCAGACTATAGGTAGATACAATAATAATTCAAAACAAACCCCTGCAAGTGTCTAAACTAGGAAGTGTTTCAGAGGCTTGCATCCCGGCTTTCCTTCATCCAAGGTGGGATAGATGAAAGTCCCTAAGAAAGGCATCAGAAGTACCTTGTACAGTGATATCATTCGCTTCTTATCTAGACACCGATCATCTGGTGACACAAATCTTGTGTCTGCCCTGCGTCATCTTGAGCTGGTAAATAAGGTTGGTAGATGCAAGCAGCTTTAAATTTTTTTTGTGTTAATACAGAATCATAGATCTGTAGATTTTTGGATAGGATGAGCAGTTTATAATAATGTACTCTCATTACCTTGCCTTAGTTCCTAAAGATTATATTGTGATTCTCAAGAATCCCTCCAAAAAGAGCACATCTTCAAGATGCCTACCACTGCTGAACCAAAAAAGAAAATGCCATTGTCCTCAGGAAGCACTCCTGGAAAGTACTGACACAAGTAGGTTCACATAGAACATCCAAAACTATGGTTTGACACATTTTGATAGTGCTTAGTTTAAAGTCCCTGGTATATGAGCCATCTGTAAATCCCATCTATTATTAGCAGGGATAAAGGAACATGCCTGGAGCCATTTAAGGAGCAGAAACAATTGGAGAGAGGTGGACTTATTATAGTTAACATTCCTATCACTGAACACCATGTTTAGAAAGTCTCCTAAGCCCACAAGACTCATCACCATCTGCAGGTACCTCAGTTCCCAGCCAGCTTTTCTATAGATGGTTTATGAGCCAGAACAGAGGAGCCAGCTACAGCCACTGCACCACTACATTTCGTGTCACAGGTCTGAACCTTTGTCACTCCAACACCTGCTGTGCTGCTGACAACTACAGTCTTCTAACTTTTTAAGCTTCCCTGACACCATCAGCATCTCTTCAGAGGTCCACAGCCGCTCAGAAGGGCATGAAACCTGATGTCTGTGTTCCACTGCCTGGAGATGACTGGCAAAACCTTACTGGGTAAGCAGCACATGCCTGTCACTGCAGAACCAGCCATGGCTATGTCTATCACCAGCTCTTCACCTCAACCCCAATGTGAGCCCTGGGTTTTTTTGTCAGCCTGGAAAATCAAACGAATGAGCTATTCTTATACATGTTTATTCCACAGCTATTAGAAATATGCACTCAATTTCCAGGCATTTGCAGAGTTCACAAGGAACAGGCTATCAAGTGATTCCTAGGAAGTTATCTGGCTCCTTGCCAGCACAGCACCCAAGCTCCCTGTCTCTTTGGACTTGAATATTCCCATTTACAAACATAGTTGCCTCCTTTCAGTCCAGAGTAAGGAAAATAGAAATGTGGTCAGGAAGGGCAACACCCCCTTTTATTTTTATGAGGTCCACAGGACCTTTCATTCCCAGGCACTGTGGTCCTGGCAAAGGTACCGAAAGTCTCTCTTCTAAAGGAAATTCAGCAACACCCAACTGATCTTTTTGGGAAGGATTTATGACAGAGCCAATAGTTTGCAGAAGAACACTTCATGCGTTATATTTCAGTGGGCTGCTCTGCTGTGTTAACTGCTTATTTTTCTTAAAAATTTTAGCCTGTCTCAAGCAAGACAAGGTACTTCATTCTGACAACCTTCCCAAGAAAGTCCATGAGAATTAAAGACCCATTCTAATCAGCAAAACCTGGTTCAGAAAGTCAGAAAACAAGATTTCTTTTGCAAATTCTGAAATCTAATCTTCATACCTGTTTTTGTTTTCTGTTTCTCTATCTAGATATTCCCAGGAAAAGACAACTCCCATTATAAGCTCATTGACAGCTCCGAATATGTCCACTGAAGTCATGCACATGTGAATTTACATTCACAGCAGCTGACTGAAGTCTGATGATTTCTGATCCCTTGCATGTCTATCACAGAGCACATTTACTTGGTATATGGTGCGTAAAAGAATGAAAATCATCTGGGAAAGTCAAATGATTCCTGTATCATATTAACCCCCCAAAAATTCCTTCCCATCCCTATAAAACCACAAATGACCTGACATCTTGACTGCTCTTTGTAGAATCCAGCTCCATTTTCAGTCATGAAGATAGCTCTCTGTTTTCTACAGAGAAAGGTCAATAATGGTAAGAAATAAAAGAAAAGAACAACAATCACTTGACAGCAATCAGGCTAATCTGTGCTGCCCACAGCACCAAAGTCAGGGTAGGCAAAGGCAAATATTCTAATAAAAATTGCTATGAAGGACTATGAAGCATAAAGGTATGTTCTGCCTTACAGAACATGGAAATATCTTCCCTCCACCCCTCAATGCCACATTCCAGCATTACCTATTCCAAAAATCTACTCTTTCGTACTACTTGTGGGGTCCAGGCTAGCCAGATGGCTAAACCATTGCAGAACCAATCCTTAACAGAGAACAGTGCAGAAGTCAGCTGAAGTGAAATGGAAAAAGTCCTCAATGAACAACATATGAGAGACTTTGCAAATACATGGGAAAGCCAGAAAGGCAGATGTGGAAGGAGCTGAAAGAAATTCTGAGCATTGAGGAGACTACAGAAAATAAGATTTCTGCCCGGAGGAAGACCATAACTGATCTCACACTGTTATATGTATGTGGAAACACATAATCAGCCTCATACAGCTCATGTACAATATGGCTGCAGTATGACTGTTGTCAACTATTGTCAATCCAAACATCAAGACAATCCTAAAAGGAAAAGGAGCAGAAAGAAGAAAAATCCAAGATTTTTTTTTTAAAAAGCAACAACAGAAACAAGGCTCAAAACATGATAAATAAATCTGAATGTAATATGCTTTATAGGACTGAAACCTGCATCACCCAAACCCTCTGAGGAATAATGTTCAGACAAAATCGGGATATTAGCTGTCATTCTTCCAGAAAGGTTTTTCACCACTGGAGGTCACTGTAAACTGTAGTTGCTCTTATCAGTCCCTCAAAATAAAAAAAAAAAATTAAAATACACTGTATGCAAGTTATATGGGATCCACATTTTGGGGTGAGACAGAACTGAAATATCACTTGGGAAGCATTTGAAAAATACCTGTAGCTAATCAGAGAGGACTTCTCTTTTCTGGGGATAGACTTACTCTTGTTCCAGCTTATTCCAAGCAGAGCAACTGGCAGACTGCTGAGAGTTTAGACATGTGTCTGCGTATACACAAGGACCAGTTTTGCATCTGTCAGCTTGCCTTTCTTACCGGTCTTGCAGACACTCTTTCTCAGCACCAGCAAGCTAAGAACAGGTAAGGTGATGGGGACACAATGGGAGACCTACTATTGCAGCTTATAAAAATCTTGGTTTGGGTTGAGGTTTTTCCTTTTTGTTTTTTTTAGAAGATGGATGTGGGATTATCTGCATTAAGATCTCTAAAAAAAAGACAAATGTTTGGCAACAGTTCCCAGTAAAAACACAAGCCTGCTAGGTTTGAAGGTATACATCCTACATAATCCACAGATCACAGCTCATCTGAATGCAATTTTCTTCTCTCTTTTCATTGCATTCAGATGACCATTATTGGAAACAATCTTTCAAACCATTCCTAGTCCATCCCATTCAATCAGATAGCAGTGCATGTATACTGCATACACGACAGGTTTTAAACCAATGTTCAGACAGTAATGGGATGTTAGTCCAAGTGCCTGTCTCTCATATTGTAGGAGTCCTACCAATATGAGTATCAGAAGGAACAGCTGATATTCACAAAACAGAGATGCTGGGTCACTTTCAGGGAAGATAAGTATGAAGGCACTGGAAAACAACAAAGAGGAATGAGCCCATCTAGTTCCTGACCGCTTAAAATTTTTCTTTTTAAAAAATCCAGCTTCAAAACCTAAAGAATTTACATTTCAGGGATACAACTAAACTCCATTTGGCCACAATTCTGGCAATGAATCAGTGGCATCTGGGCAAGTTTTTTTTCTGAAAAAAAATTTATTTACTGAAATTCCATTTTTTGGTAAGGAGAGGGAATCATCCTAAAGCAGGTTTCTTTATTTTCTGCTCAGTGAAACACAGCAGATCAATTCTTGGCTTGTGTCAACCAGAATAACTTGAAAGCAGTTTGGTCTGGTTTGATCTAAATGGAGAACTTCTGTAAAAGAGAAGCAATCTGGGTCTCTGACAATTTAAAAAGAAATTTAAAAGGGGCCAGCTTTTCTCCACTCCTCCAATTTATCTTGTAGCTTTCCCTTTATTCTTTTTCACTTTAACCTATGTCAAGGAATCAGCAACAGAAGGTTTATCACACAATCCATGGTACAGCAATATCCTAACAAAAACCAAACCCTGCAGTACGAAGCTTGAAAAAATCCTTCGATGTAATTAAAGCATTACATTGGTTAAGCAAAGGCTAGCTACAAAGACAGGTTCCCTGAACAATAACTTCATTGATT
This sequence comes from Psophia crepitans, assembly GCA_013399095.1. Lineage (NCBI taxonomy): Eukaryota > Metazoa > Chordata > Aves > Gruiformes > Psophiidae > Psophia > Psophia crepitans. The sequence goes on from VWZZ01003903.1 coordinate 216,541, forward strand.
CATTGTGTCATTCTCTTTTTGGTTTTATTTACACATAGAATATGAGCTCCTTGAAAGAGTAGTTGCCTTTTTACTGGGTGTATGTTCAGACTACCTCAATGTAAATAAATAGATAATACCTAACAATCCTTATTTAACAAAGCATTTCAGCACATGCTTAACTTCAAGCATGTGAATAGATTCACTGTAAATAACGCATAATCCAAGACCATCCACATGGTGAAGCATCTCTGGCCATATCCTTTAGAATGTCATTTTAGCTCACTGGAAGGTAGAAAAATCTCAGTTTTCCACTGGAACAGAAAGTACGTGCTTGTTTGCAATTATAATTGACCAACAGATAATAGTACTTTAAGCGTCTTACGTAGTTCAGAAAGCTACGCTTTAGTTTCATCTAGTTCTAATACCGAATGACTCTGTGGTACTCCACTGTAGTGCAAAAAAGAGAAAAGGAAGCACACCTTTTTAAGCCAAGAAGGAAAAAAAAAAAACAGGACAGGTATTGAACAACAGACAAACAGATGCTCCAAAGCAATGTTGCGTTGTTTTTTTTTTTCTATAAAATGTTTATTTGGCACAAACTTCAGTGTTTCTTTTGACACTCAAATTCATTTCCACTTCAAATTCATGCTGATAAAACTTGTATATAAGACTACAGACATGCACTTTTCTTATTGATCTTCCATGCATTGATGAGTCCCTATAAATACTTATGATTTCCAAACTAAAGCACAAAATGCAGTTTCTACAGTCAGATGTAAAAGAAAGATAATGGGGGGGGGAGGGTGTGTGTTTATTTTTAAGATTCTAACTTTTTCTTTGGTGTCTGCTGAAGATTTTGGAAAACTATTCACAGTTCCAGACATTGCATACATTAAGAGTATGATTCCAGATGTGGGAGATCCTGGGAAATATGGGAGACTTGGCAGATCAGCTTAAATCATTATTGCCCACCCATATTCTTTCAATTAAGCATTCCACTGATTTTGGAACCCAGAGATAGCTAAGAAGCCAGTATTCTCTACCAAAGTCACATGGTGCTGAAATGAAGATGACTGAAGAATTTGGGGGCGGGGGGGAAGATCTCCCACACACTTGGCAAATGCTAGTTAATAACATGAAGGCTTTCAAACAATGTGTTAGAGAATACAACTCCAGATATAAGAGACAGGTGTGGTAAGGAAGACATTTCTTTCATTGCAAGAGGATCACGCTGCAGTAGCAATATGCCTCAGGCCCCAGCCTGGAAGTCAGAAAGTCTGGCTTATAGCCCTGCTTCTGTCACAGGTCTGCCGGGTGACCTTGGGTGCCTCTTTCCATCCCTCTGAGCCCCTGCTTCTCCACACAGTTCTGTAACAGCCTGCCTACTTAGACCGTCACATCTCTGATGTGACAACTGTCACTCACGGTGTCTGTAAATAGTCCTAATGCAGTGAAACTTTGTATTGCCTGAGGACATAAGGAGCAAATGCTCATCCCGAGCTGGCCTCCTGAACTACCTAACCATGCACGAAATTACGGCTAATGAAGTAGGGGGATCACATACAGCACAGGCGTGAGCCAGGAATAGTGCGAACAGGCATCATACAAGCTTTCTTTACAAGTCTCATATTAGTCCTCACAAACATTTTGAGTCAATCTGTTGGGAATTGGTGGCAGCCAGAAAAATATTTCATAGTGATTCTTCAAGAAGATCATTAAATAAAATCTGTTTGACTTGTTAGGAATTTCAACCATGAATTCCTAGCTAAAGATGTTCATGCCTGTCCTCTAGAATAGCTGCCTGATAAACGTAAACAATATTTAATAAGTGACTTACAGTTGAATTTACAGCTCATATTTGTCATACAACTTTACTATAAAGATTTGTAATAAATATTTTATTATGCAGCAGTATGTGTATGAAGTGTTTTCCTTACAACAAGGAAAGCACTGTAAACTCCACGTTTAACAAACACACACAGTAACTAACATGCCAGGAGAAGCCATAGTTGTATGTCAAATCAGGACAATGACGAGAAAATGCTTCAAACACCTGGGCAATTTAAGTATTTGGATAAATCCATACCTTTGCGTGTGTCTCTTACAGACAATGAGTTATTCTACAACTACAAATGAAGCACACACACAACTGAGTTTAAAGATACAGATCTTGGATGTAGTGCTGGAAAGCTGCAGCAGGGAGATAGATCTGCCTTTTAGTGGGTAGAATATTTTCTTGAAATAAAGACAGCTTAGAGGATTAGAAAGGACTGAAATAAAATCACCTCTTTATAGAAACATAAGTTAATAATTTTAGTTAATTTGTTTGATTCATTTTTACTAATCTTCTGAATTTTGTTGATTCTTCCATTTTAGTGGTGCTATATGGACTCATGTTTAGACGCCCTCGCTAGCAAGCTACATTTCCATGCTGTACATTTCTATTGTTATAGAACAGGTTTTGTATGAAACCATAATAAAGCCCTGTTAACATACAAGTTGGAAGAAATACATAGGGTACATGTAAATAGGAGACCTAGGATGACTATGGGATGGTCTAAAACATGCAGGACCAAGATGTTTTAGGCAATTCCTCCATATTTAGAGCTACCAAACATGGGTCTACCGTGAATTTCAGAAAGACAGCAGGAAGTGTTTGATTTGAAAAAACACCAATTCTCTTGGTGAACATGTCCTTTAAAATGTAATGATAATATCAAGGGCTGTGGCATCCTCAAAGGTCAACAGAAAACTATCCTGCACCTTGTTGTCTCACTACCACTGGGAATATAATACAGCCCAG